>CM053517.1:27138798-27211378 GCA_028627145.1 Eidolon dupreanum | reverse complement strand
AGTCGAATGCCAGACAGGTGTGTAGACCGTGGACGCCAGCTGACCGCAGGCTCAAAAGTGGGTTCAGCTAACATCAGCAAAAGAGCCATCTAGATGACCTCAACAAAATTGCTAACCCACAGAAGTAGGAGCTCATCAATGATTGTTGTTTTAAGTCACTGTTTTGGGGTACTTTGCTTAAACTGCAAACGCTAACATATGCATAACCCAATGAGCCCCATTGAGCTGTGAATGAATATTTTATGATGCTCGTGATGATGATGACAATGCCACAATGACAGTAACAACAATGATAGGGATAATAATGAAAGCTGTGTTCACTCCTAGTAAAACAAGAAGGTAAGTAGCATCATTTCCACTTTCTAAAAACAGGAATTTTTAGCGCTTAGAGTTGAGGAGCTTCAAATCTTTTTGTTCAAGTAAATTGGAAAGTAGAGTATATAAAGATTTTAGGTTTACATATATTAGAGTCTATTATTGGTCTCAGCAAATCCAAAATAGCTTTAGAGTAAGCTTTTGTATTGATAACTTAGTGTTTCAATCCATCTCTCATGTGTCAAAACATTGGGAGGAACCAGATTGTCACTGTGCTGTGCCAGTTCTAAATATACAAGTAGTCTTTGGTTAAGATCTGCTTGGGACTTTGTCACATGAAAAAACTCATCGAGGAATTTTCACCAAAGATAGCTTTTAGATGGAAGTCAACAATAGCTTGTTTTGCATCCAAATATGTTCTCTGAAATCTTTTCCACTCCCAATAAAGTCTTCAAAATATTGTGTTTATAAAAGTTCTTAAATGAATTAAGTAATATATAATTATGTACTTCTTTTGACCATTATACCATTAAAATATTTGAGAATGAGATGGGAACAGAGAGAAGGATAGAGGGAGGGAGGGAGGGAGGGAGGGAGGGAGGGAGAGAGAGAGAGAGAGAGAAGCAGAAACCGGGCAACATCACCAAGAATGTGACATATTCATGTCCCTGTGCCCAAGGAGGGACATCCGTGGTCATCGAGGCTTGCTTCTCTATTGGCTGATGTGGGTAAGGTTTCTGCCAAGCACATTCCTTCTGACCTTTGAAATGTTATAAGCCCAGGGAAAGAAAGATTTTGTCATCTCCAAGCAAAAAAAAAAAAGTATTATATAAGCCTAGAAATTCTATTTGAAAGGCATCTCAGAGTAGAACTTCCCACATAACACAGACATCCTTTCCAGAGTTAGTCCTCCACACCCTACTTGAATTCCTCAAGTGTTTGAAAAGTCACAGTTTCCTGAGACAGCCCATACTATTTTGAGCACCTATAACTGAGACAAAGTTCTTTCTCATATTAAGCTGAAATCTATCTCCCACCCACTGAGCCAAATTTTATTTGTAAAACTGTGCCCCACATACATTTGCTCCCTCTCCTGAAGTTGAGTGTTGTGTTTACAGGTCCAAGCTTTGGGTGAGCCAGACTTGAACTCAATGGTCAGCTCTTTCCTTTGCCACTTGGGTAAACTCAGGCAAGTCTACCTCTCACAGAATCAGTATTTTCAACTGGAGTCATACATAATACCTGCCTTGTAGGGTTGTTGGGGAAATCATGTAAGGTAACATGTATTGGGTGCACAGCACAATGTCGGACACACAGTATGTTATCAATAAATAGATGCTGACATTATTAACCTACTTGATAGCCTTTCAGATATTTGAAAACAACTTTGTTTTTTCATACAATCTCCTATTTTCCAAACTGAACATTCAGAATATGGCAATAATAATAATAATAATAATAACAATTATTATTATTATTATTATTATTATTTCTCAGATCTATATACTACACTTAATTATACTCGTTTACAGCTTAAGTTTGCATTTAGGATCTAGTTTAAAGGACACCTGGGTAATACTCCCTGACACAACTGGCAATTTATCTATTGCCAGAAACTGGGAAGCATTTCCTCTGATAAAACTAGGTAGAAAAGCAGGTCCATGGGCAACAACTACACCATAAGCTTGCCCGTCCCTCCTGTCCGCACCCTGACACAGTATCATGGGACCTATATTTTTTGAGGAGAATGCCTTTCCCTCATTTGTCTGGTCTCCATGATTAGAGCTTTTTGCTAGACACTCCTGGCTTCTTGTCCCATCTTTCAGTCTACCTCTTGGAGATAAAATGAGCTCATTTTACCTATTGCCTGGTAGATAGGCAATAGCCACTAGCCAAGTTTCTCATTAAAGTGCAACTAGCTTAACAAAGTCTTGAGCCTAAGAAATGTAGTCTTTCTTCTTCCCTCTCTACCTGGACCAGTGAGAGCTACCTGACCTGCTTATTCCAAGGACTACACTGGTAGGGAAAACGTTAATAAGCCCATTTTGGCACTCACATGAAGTTACACCCTCTAACTGAGCTTTATCGAAATAGAGGTTTTGTTGTGGTCCATCATTTGCACATTTTATGTTCTTATTTACCACATCATCCAAAACTCAGTGAAGAGGGCTGCTATTTACTGACCACCTCCAGACCCCGATATGTTCTGATGGTAATCTGGGAACAGTCGCCCTGCATGAGTGCTGTTCTCACCTCTGCCTGAGCCAGCCCCAGCTCAAGTTCTCTTTCTACAGTCAGTCAGAAAACAACTTTGAGAGGGATAGAAACAGAAAGAGGCCTGGTTGGTTGTAGTTTTTTTCACATGCTCCATGTGTTCACTGTCAGAATACTAAGTAACAAGGGTCAGAAAAGATTCTATTTTAGTGCAACAGACTTACAGTAAATGAATTCTAAACGCTGCAAACTGCACAAGGGCCTACTGGTTTTAGCAAGTAGTACAGCTATAAGTTTTCGGGAAAAAAAAAAAGAAAAGATAAAATCCATTAAGTAAATAGAGGACAGAACAAATGCCAAACCATAAGTTGTATACAAGCAATGGATAGATTTCTCACAATAATTTTTTTTTTAATACCAGATATTCACAGCCCAGTTTCCTTTAGGAGCAGCCACATGACCTACTTCTGGCCAGTGAGACAGGAGAAATATTTTGGGGTAGCTTCTAGAGTTACCTCTCTTATAAAGCACAGGGACAAATAAAGAGAAGCTTTTCCCTCCCCTCTGTACTGGGTGCTGTCACTTAGCATTACGGCAGCCACCTTGACTCCACAAAGCAGCAACACTGAGGTCCCTGGAGTGGAAGGAGGCAAAGAACCTGGGCCTTCATCACATTCCAATTCTGCGAACACATTCTGGAAGCACGTTCCTGCACACTTCCTGTTTGTATGATGATTAAGTGCTATCATTGCTCAAGCCATTTGAAGTTAAGTAGTCTCTTGCTTGTTGTTGAACATATTCTAAAAGCAATAGTGGCAAATACTGTCACTAGGTCCTTCTATATAACATCTTTCTTCTGCTTACACTTTTTAAAATATAGGTAACTGCATACATGCACATATAAATATACATCAGTATATACATTCTGGTTATCATTATGTACAATTAAGTATACAAAGGAAAGTATAAAAAGTGTACATAAGACAAAAAGATTTAAAAAAAAAAGAGTGGATGAGCCCAGCAAAATGTTAAGAGTGGTAATTTTGGGGAAGTGAAACTGTGGATGATGTAATTTCTTCTGTTTCCAATGTTACAAGTTTTCTATGAAAACACATTAATCTCTGGATGGAAAAA
This sequence comes from Eidolon dupreanum, assembly GCA_028627145.1. Classification (NCBI taxonomy): domain Eukaryota; kingdom Metazoa; phylum Chordata; class Mammalia; order Chiroptera; family Pteropodidae; genus Eidolon; species Eidolon dupreanum. The sequence continues at coordinate 27,207,715 of CM053517.1, read as the reverse complement.
GTAAACTTTATTTTTAAGAAATAAAACTTTCATAAAGGCAAATTTTTGTAGTAAGAGAGAAATTCAACCACGCTGACATTTCATAGAACTTTCATTAGGCTGAGAGCAGAGTATCTGTCACAGCGTCACCACACAAGGAGTGCTACATACTTTTCTACTCCCTAAGAATAGAGAAGTGGGAAGTAGGCCTAATATATACCGAGATAAATTAAAAATTAAAGTATTTTCTGCTGTAGCAGGGAGCTGGGCTGGAGGATCCCCAGATCTACTATCCAGTGAACTGACAAGCAGAAGTAAAGACAGTCCCACAATTCTTTCTCCTAGGATCCTAACAAAACGGCACCACCGTCGATTAGTAACATTGGAGGGTTTACAAATCAGAGATACACAGTTTTCTATGCAAGGTCCAGAGAAATAACTGCACACATTCAATAATTTCATCTAGAATTTAAAGTAGCACTTAGGACTGAAATTTCTTATTGTTGCTTTTGTAGAAAACTGCAATGCAACCCATGTGCCTACCACTCCCCTCCACATCTGACCTGCTTTGTTTCATCTACACCCTTCCCACTCCCTCACCATCCTCCTCACCTATTGCATTAGGCCTGATGTGATTAAGTAGCTGGGGAAACCCTGTGTGTGGCACCTGTTTAAGGAGTCCCCACAGGTGGGGTGGGAGGAGCTAGGAGAGACTACCTGAGAAGGACCTATGTGAAAGCAGTATGGCCATTAGACTGGAGAAACTGGAGTCCCAACACGGGTCTCATGCTTTGACAGGTCTGCTCCCACCCTCCTCTGGCCACTCCCCTCCCCACAGGGAGAGGAGTCTCAAGAAAATGTGCCTACCCAGAGCCTGTGCCCTCCTAAGAGGTTCTGGTACCTGGAACTTAGGAATTCCCTACTCAAATGGCTCAAGGTCACTTCCAGGATGTGCTCTGACCCTGGCACAGATCCTACAGGTGGGCAAGGTGGCTGGTGGAGAGGTGGGTGTGGGCAGAGCTTAGACCTAGGGACTGAGTCCCCACATATGTGTGAGCCCCCTCAAAGTACTGAAAGGGAGAGTAGAGGTGGAAAGAAGGGGTGCCCCCTTGTTCTTGCAGACCAAAACCTCCCATCTGGAGCTCCATTCTTGCCCCAGAACCCATAAATATTTAGAAATGTCTGAAAGTAAGGGGCATCTATAGTATTTCTCAATATTCTTGAATTTAAATTTATGCCATTGGTGCACTTTGTCAATTTAGCTCAAAGGACTGCTAAAGAGTCAGATGAGCGTTGTCTGAGTCCCTGGGAGAACAGAGAAAAGGTTATGCTTGAAGCAATTAAGTTGGCTAATATGGTCATCATCAGAAAAACAAGAGTTACACTGAGCCATGAGATTAAAGCTGACCAATGATCACTTGCTGAGCAGATCTTTTCTATGGCTTTCTCTATCCTAGAGTTAAAGACCATTCCTTCCCCTCCCTCACCCCACTGGATTCTCCAGAAGAGAACAATACTTCCATTGTAGAAAACTTTCTCCCCAATCCTGAGATATAAGGAAACTTGTCTGACCTTGGAAATCTCCCTATAATGTCTAAAACAAAAATCGCCTGTGGTTGTCTCTGTACAAAATGGAATTATTATTTATGCACATACTTCATTTTGGAAGGAAGGAAGTGATAGGAGTGACACCTATTACATCCTAGAATTTAGCCATTAAAGTACCAGGGGCAGAGGGTGTTGCTCTTTGTCTCAACAGGCATACCTAAGGGGAAAAAAAGGAGAAAAAGCAAAGCAAAGCAACCCACAACAGCAATTAGGATTTTTCATTCCTGAGTGGATAATATGTGGTTTCATTTAAATAAGAACACAATCTTCATTAACTTAATTTGTAAAAGCAATAACTCCAACACTCCCAGTTAGTGCCCTAGAAAGACATTTTTAGACACATTGCTACTTCGAAATTAAAAGTGAATCAGTCCTGTGGAGTTAATTACCAGTAAATATAACCCAAATTAGGTCTTCCACATGGCACTGAGCCGACAGGAGATGGTTCTGTTTTAGCCAGAAACATTGCAAGATATCAGGTACGCATAAAGCTAAGTTTATACATGTGGCAAACAATTATAGGAACATTGGGAGAAATCGTTTGCAGCATCCATGGTGAGAAACAAGGATAAAGGCCTAACTAAAAGAAAACCTTTCTGAAAGAGATTCGGAAAAGTGCCGCAGCCTCTCCAAACTGGAAAATCTTCAGCTCTGTTGTTGTCGCCTAGTCCCCGAATGAATTATGGGAAAGGAAAGGAGATTATACCTATTTCTTTGTAATGCTGACATTTGGACCCTATTTAATTACATAAAGTAGAAATAATTTTAGAAACTAAAAATAAAATTAAATAAAGCCAGAACAAAGAATGTACTTTCATCACTGGAGCTTTAAAATCGTGTCATCTGTTATAGGGTGCTCAGGGAGGTATGCAAAAAGACCAGAGACAGAAGAAAACAACTCAGAAGAATAGTTTTCTGAACTTTAATTAATTATTTGAATCAAGGAAAATGTGAGTGGATGAAATCTTAGAAAGAGAGAAATGGTGCATGCACTAAGGGATAGATTAATAAAATGACTGCTGATCTATTATTGGTGAAGAACATATTTCTTTTGCTTTGTTTTACTACAGACATGTCAAAATTTCCTGCAACTCCCATAATTATTCAAATGCACAAGTGTTCCCACTCTCCTGGCTTACAAAGTCGAGGAGGCCAACAAAGCAATTATATGGTTAACTGAGGCCGTTCAGCCCCAGATTTATTGTAACTAGTGGTCAGACTGCTGATAGATGTTTATTTAAAATTCCTTCCCATTTTAATTCTATAAAGTGGTTTCACACAATTTTGCATTTCAAATATTTCTAAATAAATTTAGTAAACCAAAGATGAAAATGACAAGCTTCAAATCATACATTTTAAAACAGATTCTCATTTGAACTGTCCATTATATATAACTGAGTTTATTACATATCCTTTAACAGACACGATATTCATGTCGTGATAATATATATATGAACTACATATGAAACAGTGCTGCTTTCCAACGCATGGCTGTCGAAACTCTAAAAGAGCACAAAAGGCTTTGCTGAGCCAAACCATAGTATTAATCCATCTTGACTGTGGTTCCATTTGCAAGATAAAGTTCCAACTGGGCATTTTCTCATTAATTGAGTCAAGACAAGAACTCCTCTAGGTAGCCAAGGATGTCTCTGTGTCTCTTTTCAAATAATTGAAGGCCACTTCTTCTGGTGTCTGGAAGAAGTAAAATGTCCTTGTCTAAGGGATATTGCTTTAGTAGACCACATGCCCAATAAGTTCTAGCATCTAGGAGCATGCAACAGCAGCTAATATCAGCTATGCAGTCATGGTATTATTAGTGTTTAATTATATCATGTGCATTGAGATATTTTAAATAGTAAAGAGAAAACAGAACTTATTCTCCTTAGTAACAATTAAAGTACAGAGCTGCAATCACACTCATAAGGCAAGTAAATGGATTACAAAGTGAGGGTAGCAACAGGTGTGCATGCTATAGAAAAACGTGAAACTGGTACCTAAAATAGGTAACCCTCTTATTTATTTTCAAAATTCCATTGCTGGCTCAGAGCATCAATCAGCACAATGGAAAAATTCACTTTAACACTCATTGCCATTTATCAGTCTTAGAAGTGCAAAAAAAGGAGTATAAAATAATAATAAATTTGTTTATTTCCTTACTGGCTAAAATTCTATCTCATTCAGGAATGATTTTACTTTATAAAAACCCTTTTAAGAATAAAGGGCTTGAGGTCTTCATGTCAACTCATTACTTGTGTGCATATCTGCGGCTTCATTCTTCAGGTGAATATACAAAGCGTAAATCATAACAGAAGCATCCTCAAAGAGAGGTTACTTTCTAAAATACTTCTCAGATATTATTTTCTTCATCAATAGTGTCTGCTTTGGCTCATGCACACTCAAGGCGCTTCATAGATATTGTAAGACGATGAAAGTGGGAGTGGTAATACATTATGAAAGCTCATTTTCAAAAAGTGTTGAAATACATTAACTGGTCTTTTTTAAATGCCAGTTTGCCGGTTCTTGAAGTCTCCAGTGTTTTAATTTTAGGATTTCTCTAAAACACAGAAACAAAGGGTAAAAACTGGGTAGCCATTCAAAATGGAGGACCCCATTTAGGAAGACACCTTGATTCAGGTATCCCTTTGGGGTCAAAGGCGAAATCTTCGAACCAAATTACGGGGCTTCGCCCAAGAGTCTTCATCCAGGCAGGGGAAACTTTACAAGAGCAGGAACCGAAACTCGCTGCCGCCCGCGGGCCCCGGCCGGGTCACCAGTGCTGGCCGGCGGCGCGAGTGCCCAGCTGCGCCTGGGACACGGCGGGCACGGCCGTGGCGGCTGCGGCGGCGGCCGCCGCGTCGCCCACGCCGGGCAGGACCGAGCGCACGGAGCGGCGGAACTCCTCGTTCCTCCACGTGTAGAGCAGCGGGTTGAGCGCAGACAGGGCGCAGCACAGGAGCCAGCTGGCCGCCTGCACGCCCCAGGGCACCGGCAGCGAGAAGCCGCTGGCCAGGCTCACCCACACCAGCGGCTGCGTGGCCAGCAGGAAGACGCAGCAGAGCAGCAGCACCGACAGGCCGCTGAGGCGCCGCTGCGCGCGTCGCGGGTGCAGCGCGGGCGGCAGGGGCTGCGCGGGCGCGGGGAGCGCGGCTCCCCCCGGGCCGGGCGCGTGCGGGGCGCTGGGGAAGGCGGCGGCGGCGGCGGCGCAGCCGGGCAGCTGGTGCAGCAGGTGGAAGTTGAGGACGCTGACCCGCTTGACGCTGACGCGCACGCGGCGCACGATGCCCAGGTAGCAGTGCAGCAGCAGCGCCGTCTGCGCCAGCAGCGCCGCGGCCGCCAGCAGCGCCGGGTAGTGGACGCGCGGGGGCGCGGCGCCGGGGCGCGGCGCCCAGGGCGGGAGCAGCAGCACGAGGCCCAGGGCCAGCGCCCAGGACAGCGCCAGCATGCCCGCGGTGTGGCGCCGCTGGTACAACGCCTGGTAGGTGGCAGGCGCCCGGGTGATGAGCAGGTAGCGGTTCAGGGCCACGAGGCAGTGGGACAGGAGGGAGACGGTGAGCCCGAGGCCCAGCAGCCCGCCCCGCAGCAGGCGGTAGCTGCCCCCAGCGCCGTCCCAGTCCCCGGGGGGCTCCGCGGAGCCCGCGGGCAGGAGCCCGAGCACCGCCTCCTGCGGCATCCAGAGGGCGCAGACACTGAGGTCCGCGGCGCAGCCGTTCACGATGAAGGCGTTGCTGGTGGTCTGCAGCTTTCGGAAGGACGACACGAGATAGATGACCATGCCGTTGGCCAGCGTGCCCCCGATGGCCAGGCCCGAGTACAGGAGGGACACGGGAATGCGCCGGCCCGCCCACGACTCCTCTTCCTCACAGAGCAGCAGCAGCGACCCCCCAGTGGTGGAGGAGGCGGACGTGGAGGAGGAGTTGGTCATTCTGGCCAACTCTTCACACCTTGCTGGCTAGCGTTGGCTTCTCGCAGCGCGGCCCATCCTGACACCCGCCTGCCGGGAGGGCAAAGACATTCCTTCAGCCTTCTGCCACCGACACAAAAGGCTGAAGCAGAATAATGGGCTGGGGGAGGGGGAGAGAGGGATCTCGAGGAGATCGGGGGTGGCAGATGACAGGTGCCTGCCTTGGGAATGTCTCCAAGAGAGGCCTCTTTGCATTCAGCAGGCACCAGGGGAGCCCTAAACAGCAATACCAAGAAATACCAAGAACAACCTCCTCTTCTTCCCCAAACACACACACACACACACACACACACACACACACACACACACACACACACGAATAATGCCAGATGGAGCCCCTAGTTACCAGGAGAAAGCAGAGCTATCCCAGCTGGAGAAGATGCCAGGGGAAAGGGTCTGAGGATACCTTATTTTGGGGCTGGTCTTCAGCTGGTGGTAGCAGAGGGAGGGATGCCAGGAAATACCTCCTCCGCAGCAGCATCTGTGGTCCCGAAATCAACAGGAGAAACTCAGCTGGGATCAGTGCCAGGAGCAAGTGCCCACTTCTCCCAAGCAGCATCCACACACGTGGTCCTATGCAGAAACCAGCAGCTGTCCGGAGACTTCTCAGCTGGCAGCAGGGCTGGGGAAGGGAAAGTGGCGGGCTGCAAGCCCAGACGGGTAGGCAGGCAAGCAGGCAGGCAGGCAGCAGCAGCAGCAGCAGCAAGGATGCTTTGCTGCAAAGCAGAAGCTGAGCTCAAAAAGAGAGCACCCACCCTGTGCTCAGAAGCAAGAGGGGTGGCTTATGTGGTGAACCCACTCTGAGCTCTCTCCTGTTCAGTTATTCATCACCCAGGAAAAAGGCAGCCTTTCCACTGTTGGCATGAATTATTCAATAGCTTCTAACTTGTGAAAGGAAGAAAAATATCTTGCTCAGAAAGTCCTGTAATTAACAAGTTTCTCTGTCTTGTCTTTTCTTTCTTCCAATCACCTAATTTTCACCCTCCTTCGTATTCTTTCTTTTTCTCCCTCCCCCCCTCATCAATGCTAAAATAAAATTTAATATACCCCCAATGTCTTTCATCACAGCCTTATTCATTCTGGGGTCAATATTTTTCAGAGGGATAAATATACTCCCAATACCCAGGACTGACTTCTTTCATCCCACATTTTCAGAGAGAATCACTGTATTTTCTAATAAAAATCATTTTTTCTTTCATAACATAGAATATGGATAATTATCCACAGAAAATATCCGAGTCTCAATTTAAATAATTTCATTTTTTTCCCGTCACCAAACTCCTTTCTAGAGTTTGGCTCATATTTTAATAATGGAATGGTAAGAGGGTGAAAATGAACCAGTCAGAAGGTTAAAAGTGGGCGTCGGGGGAAGCAAGGAACCTGAATAGCCCTTAGCGCAAACAACAATGACGGCTCTTCACTTCAGAACTTTTATCTGGTGGTTCATCTTAGAGATTTGCAGTCTGATGTCAGACTCGTTGGCACAAGCACTCATTGAACCATTTCATGTGGGAAATTTTGCATAAAAGTCAAACCCCTCCCCAACAAATCATTTTTCACTGGGAAAAAAATCATAACTCAATATGAAATATGGTAACATGGCATTATGGGAGAAAATGCTAGGTGGGGTTTCAGGAAACCTGGATTCTAAGCTAGGCATCCACCAGCTGGCTTTGTGATGGATCATTTTCATCTCATCAAATAAGAACTTTCTACTCAATGAGCCTGACCAGTAGCACTAGCATCACTTGGAAACTTGTTAGGAATGATACAGACCCACCAAGTCAGAATTTACAGCTATGAGTTTTAACAAAACCTCCAGATGACGCTGATGTGTGCTAAGTTTGAGAACCTCCGCCGTTAGGATGTTATCTTTGCCTACGTGGCTGACTCGTTTCACCACCAGCACATCCACATTTCAGCCCACAGAGATGGATGAAAAAGAAGGGAGTGGGGGCAGCTGGCTTCCATTTTAAGGACGTGACCTGAAATTTTCATATATCACTCCTGTACACACACCAAGGCCAAAACTTTAGTCACATGGCTGGTCCTTGCTGCAAGAGAAGTTGGGACAAATCTAGCTGAGTGCTCACATGCCTTGCTAAAACTCAAGAAGGGCAAGAAAAAGGGGAGAATGGACACCAGGCAATGGGAGTCCAGGGGAGAGACAGTTGCCAGGTTTATGCAGGTTTAAACCTGCAAGTTTAAAACAAAGCTATCGTTATCATTTGGGCCCTAATAAGCACAGAGCCTACAGCAAACTAGCTTTTCAAGATCCTTTGAAAATGTTTGATATCTGAAAAAAAAAAAGAATTACTGGCTCTGAAATACAAAAAGAAAACTTTAAAAATAAAAATTGATATGCTATTAAATTGTCAACTGCTATTCAATTAATTATTATCTATAAATTAAGAGGGGATCAGAGTACATTTTAATATGTCTGAGATGATGTGTGATGAGGCCTCCAAAAGTGTCGAGATCTGCAGAACTTAGAACAGTCCACGTGACCTCTTACATCCTCACCTACCCGCTCATCTCTCACTCCTCCGACTCCATTCCAGCCACAGTGTGAATGAACTTGCTATCCTTGCCTGTGGCCATCTCTTCTCTCCCTCCTATCCAGACACCTCTATTTGTTCAGTGGATGCTGTTCCCTTGGCTGTCCCTCCACAATCTGTTCCAACTTTTGCCCAGCTAAGTTCTACTCGTTTTCCAGGTCTGGACTCAGACTCACCTCCTGCACGGAGTCCTTCTAGATCCGCATGATGAGTCGTCCTGCCCGTGTGCCCCCAGAGCACCTGAACACATTCCTGCCACAGCCAAGCTTCCAGGTGTGGTTTTTCCTTCTCCACGTGGTAAGCTAGTGGAGGGCAAGACTCTCCTTTTGACCAGAGTGTCTGACACATTGTAAATACTTGAACATTTGTTGCCTGATCGTCTCTTAGCAATCTTTGATAGGTGGGATGGAGATTTCACTCTCAATAGTCTTTTCAAGAGATACAACCACCATCAAGAGTCATATAGCAAGGATTGTTTTAACTGATTTTTCTAAAATGTTTTAAAAAGCTTCATGTAACCACATCCTCATACTTTATGCCACCAAATTATTTTTAAAGTCTTTTTTATTTTATAAATTGTCATTGTATTTATGTTGGAATGTCCAGGACATGGTTCTATAGTGTAGCGGTTAGCACATCTGCTTTACACGTGGAAGGTCCTGGGTTTGCGCCCCAGTGGAGCCACAGTCCATGATCTATGCCCATGCCACCCTGAACAAGCCCAATGTCTGATCTTGGAAGCTAAGCAGGGCCAGGCCTGGTTAGTACTAGAACAGAAGACCACCTAGGAAGACCAGGTGCTATAGGCATAAATAATAAATGTAAAACGAATGTCCAAACAGTATCTTCTTGGCTATCAGGAACTTCAACAACTGTAAATCTTGATACAGAACTTCCTGAACACATTACAGTGGGCTCTTCACACGTTATAAATAGAGCTTTTGTTAACAATGCCACCAACCCCATACCCATCCTGGCCGGATACAATGTGGACTTTCCTGGTACTCGATTTCATAATCCACCAAAACACACAAGAGCAACTGTCTCCCACCCTTTGGGAAACCAAAGGGTAAGTGGCAGCAGTGACCAGTTGCTGTTTCCTGTTTGCCTGCCCCGTCTGCTGGCAGCCAGGCCGCAGTGTCCCCAAGCACGTCCCGAAACTGCCTACAGTTCCATTCCAACTCCCAGCTCTATTCCCCAGATCTTGGTCTCTTGAGGTAACACAATTGAGAATCTTGTCGGCGTGGGACTATTTGGACTGCAGAAGTTGTTTTTCAAATGAACAACAGCTTTTTGTTGTTTTATGGCCAAACTTAAGAGTAATTCAACTGCATGTAAGCATTTACATTCCAAGAAAGCTTACTGGCAGAGCTTTTAGAAATAATGAATTTAGAGAAAGAGGAAGCTGGAAATGACCTATAGTTTGTTCCATCTTGGAGGGCATGAGTTCTTGTAATAATAGCTCCCAGCTTTCTCCTGCTCCATTAGACTCGAGAGAGGCCCTGGCCACCCCTCAGTAACTCTGGCTCACTACATAATACTGTCAGGAAATGTGCCCTGAGCTTTTCTCAACTGGGGGCTGTTTTGCCCCCAGGGTACATTTGACAATGTCTGGAGACATTTTGGGTTGTCACAACTTGGGTGGAAGAGTGATATTGGCATATATCTCACGGGTAGAGGCCGAGGATGCTGCTAAACATCTTGCAATGCACAGAACAGAACCTAACAACAATGAATTATCCAGCCCAAAACGTCAGCAGTGCCCAGACTGGAAAACCCTTCCAAAGAGGTTAAGAGCTCAAGGTCAAATCCAGGACTTGTTTGTTGTTACCATGTGACCTCAGGCAAGTTATTTCCCCTTTACACACTTCAGTTCTCTCATTTATAAAATGAAGATAATGTCATTTGCCTCTGAGGGGGGGTCTTATAATGATTAAATTTATGCGAACAGTTTCGCGCAGTGGCTAGCATGTAAGAAGTACACCATGTATATTAGTGACAACGTGATTCCCAACTTGGGGTGAGGAATGAGGGCAATAAAGGGACATGTTCTCATTGGAACAAATCTGAATTGTGGCTGGTGGGGCTCGTGAAATTAATAAAGATAAACCCAACTCTCCAGTTCTGACACTCACTGCCACAGGAGTCCCTGTGAGCATTTAAAGGGAACTACGACCCTCTCTAAATTTGTGTATGAAAATGTATGTATATATTTGTTTATTTTTTCTGGTGAAAAGATTAAAGAATTTTATTATCTTCTCAAAGAGTCTATTGTCTCAGAAAGGTTAAGAACCAATGATATCATCCAATCTCTTCATTTTATAGAAAATTGAAACCCAAAGACAGCTAATGACATACCCAAAGCCATAGCTATCATGACAAATCTATGCCTTGATCCAGGTTGCCCCATGACACTAATACAGGTGACCCCACTGAAGTTCACTCCATCACAAAATATCAAATAAAACAAACACAATTCCTCGTTCTAGTTCTATTAATTTATAAATCCCTATGTTTGTTTTTTCAGAGTCAATTGAACTCTGCTCTTCAAATCTCCTGGGTCTGGTCAGAGTTACTGTCTGGGCCCAGGAAACTGTATTTTTATAGGCTTCCTAGGAGATTTTTTTTCCACATTAGTACTTGTGGAGAACATGTAGTTTGACCTTGTTAGTTTTTGAGTGTTGATTTGTAAGGTTGCCAAGACATTTCTTTTCTGAACTACATTTTCTGCTTTTCCAGGAAAACCAATTTGAACTAAAATTGCTTTGGCTTGGTCTCTGTCCAGAAGTGACTTTTTTTCCAGTAAGGAGTTTAATGTAGTTTATTTTTAAAAATTTGCTCTAAAAATATTTCTGTCTGATAGAGATAGGAATTTGATGGAGATAGTTTCATGTTTTCAAGCATTTAGGAATTATTTTGGGTAGTTTAAGTGACGAGATCAAATTACTTTAAAAGAGTACCCTGCATTATGTGTGTGTGTGTGTGTGTGTGTGTGTGTGTGTGTGCATGTGTGTGCGTGTGTGTGTGTGCACATATCATGATGGGAAAAAAGATTACACACCTTTAGGTACTTGGCCACAATTATTATCACCCTTAATTAGAGTTAAGGAGAATTGACAGGATCACAAACAAAATACAGGAAAAAAAATCTAAGAAATTGCTCCTGTACTTTCAAGACTAAATTAGATTGATTAAGAAAAAATAAGACAACCAGGAGCCACGATCTTGCATCTACCTCATCAAGGTAATTGGTGGTGGTTAGAAAAACTAATATATTCTATTGTCCTCATCTCAGAAAGAAGATGTCTACTCCCTTGGGGCACCTTTGCCTGGGAAGCAAATTGGCACTATCAATTTCAAGAAGGCCTTTCTTCAACATATTCCTTTATTTTATAATTTTTGAAAACCTTCTTTGAATGTTTGGCACAGCTGTCTGAGCCTCAGTGAGAGCAACTGCCCAAAACGTGTTAGAAGTCTCCCTGTCATGGAAATTAAGAGTAGGGGGAAAAACCAGCGATTCCACTTCTGGGTATTTATCCAAAGAAAACAAAAACACTAATTCAATAAGATATATGCACCCCCATGTTTATTGCAGCAGTGTTTACAATAGCCAAAATACGGAAGCAACTTCTTAGGTGTCCATCGATAGATGAATGGATAAAGAAAAAAAAATATGTGTGTGTGTGTGTGTGTGTGTGTGTATCACTATTATTCGGCCATAAAAAATAATGAAACCTTGCCATTCGTAACAACATGGATGGACCTAGAAAGTATTGTTCAGTGAAATCAAAGACAGATACCATATGATTTCACTTATATGTGGAATCTAAAAACAAAACAAAACAAAGAAACAAAATGAAACAGAAACAAGCTCATTGATATGGAGAAGAAACTGATGGTTGTCAGAGGAGAGGGGGTGGGAGTCGGGTGGAAAATGGGTAGAGGATTAAGAAGTACAAACTTCCAGTTATAAAATAAATCATGGGAGATATAATTGATAATATTGTAATTACCATGTATGGTGACAAATGGGTACCAGACTTATTGTGGTAACCACTTTGTAAAAATTATGTTAATTCGCTATGCTATGTATCTGAAACAAATATAATATTGTTTTGTCAACTGTAATTAAAAATAAATTATAAGAAAAAGTAAGTAAGTAAATAAATAAATAAAAGAGATGAGGACATCACCCCATTTCAGACTGCATATTAGACATCGCTTAGATGTCCCTCAAACACCATAGATTAAACTAAGCTTGCTGCTCGTTGAGGTTGGGGTAGATAGTGATTCTGTGTGTGAAGCAGCCTGTACACATTGCCTCATTTCTTCCTAACCACATCCCACATGTGATGAGAAATCTAAACTCTGCAAAAAGGCTGCTCCAGGGGTCTGGCTTTCATTCAGGTGGGGGACAGCAATATCCTGTACCGTTCCTTCAGTCATTTGTCACTTCTGCACCACACTGTTCTCCAGTGCTGTCTCCTAACATCTTCATCTTGTCATATAGGTGTAGAGGACATTTGTTTTACCTGCCTGGCAAGCCACTCCTTCCACACACTTCTTTAGGACTAGAGCACCTATTAATGTGAATCCCATCCCAGGGGTGTGGACTTAGGACTGAGAGTCAGGCCAGTGACTCTCCAGGTGTAACATGCAGCAGCTGTCAGTAGCCTTGGGTTCTACAAGCCCCTTGTGTCCTAAGGTAGTTAATGTTGGGCATCTCCCAATCAAAAAAGACCAACCAATACATGATTATGTAATTTCCTTACCTGGGTGGCGAACTCCATGAAACCGTGGATGAAGACATGGAGAAGACACCTCCTCATCCTTGTCCAACTTTTTTTTATTTCCCCACAGTTCCTAGGACAATCCCTTCAGTAAGATATTTATTAACTGAAAGGTAAGGGGGGACTATATTATTTCTCAACATATCTCAATTTTGAAAGCCACCTTGAAGAATTAAAAATCTTATTTTAAATGACAATGTTAAATGTTTGAAAGCTTGGCTTTCTCTCCCTGATTCCTTAACTCTACTGTGCACCAAGAATTACTTGAGAGATTAAAAAGGAAGGAGGAGGATGAGGAGAAGGAGGAGGAGGAGGAGGAGGAAGGAGGGGAGGGGGAGGAGGAGAAGCTTAAAAAACCAATCTCAGGTCCCATGCCCCTCATTCTGGTTTATTTAGAAATGCTCCCTAGGTGATTCTAACGCAGACAGAATTAAGAGTCATAGTTCCATGGGAATCAAAGTTCACTTTACAATAGATTAATGTTAAATATATATATATATGATGATTGATAGATAGATAGATAGATAGATAGATAGATCTCTCTCCTTTAAACACAGACACTTGAGGACATTGACAATCAGGAAAGTTATATTTGAATAAAGTGTTTCCATGCCTCTTTCCTTCAGTTCTTGTATGAGCCCCTTCTAACTCACAATCCCACCTGACTCCCTTAGTCAAATTTGTCCATTTGTGAAAAAGTAGTAAGGATAGAGCAGGCATCATTCTGTCTTGCAAACCATTTCTTCTCTTGAGTCTTCCTTAGAGTTCATCAAATACGGACCCTGCTGGAGCAGAGAGCACCAGACAGCTCCACTGGTCTGAAGGTCATTGATTCTTCTCATTTCTGGCCAGGTGAACACATTCAGATTTTTAATTCGGAAAAAGATACCAATATTTACTTCTACACCTCCTGCTGCCTTCAAAGTCATCTCAACAAATGCCTGCTCCTCTTTGAAGGTCCTCTGACCACACTCTCTCTTCACGTTTATCTGGGCTCTCTCAGGACCGAGAAAAGCATGGCATCAGGTGGGATGGTCATTGAGTAGGTACATGTTCCTCAGAAGACTGAACGTAAGGTTCTAACTTCATATCTGTAGCTCCTCAGTAGCCTCTCATTAAACGTTGCGGAATGAATGAATGAATATCAATCCACACACAGTCAACTTCCCAATCTCTGTAGATCAGTATGAGTTATTTATTTTGACTCCTTTTTCATCACCTCCATTCTTCTTAGACCAGCAAAGACACCAGAGGCAGCAGTCCATTAAGCGTCCCCGAATCCTTTCTGATTAAGGCTCTTTAAAGTTCTGCTTTCAGTAGCAAGCTGTCCTGAACTGAATTTTGCTCAGTCTTCTAGATATAAAGGCTAAGGGTCTACTCAAGAAAATGAAATGAATGTAGAACGTAATTTCCGAAGCATTGAGAGAAAATATGAAAAAAATAAGAGTGAAGCGAAATAAAAGGGTCCTGTGCCTGAGTCAGGTACCTGGGATAGAGTAACAAAAGGCGTCAACCTTAATAAAGGATGTCACAGCATAATGCAGGAAAAACAATTACGCTTCACCAAACCCAAAGTGGGAAAAGGCTTCTGAGGAAGGTGGAAAGCAGGCTGACTATGAGGAGTATTGACCCATACATAAAATATGTAAAAAGAAGCCTTAAAGTGTAACTCACAAGAGGGGCGGGGCCTATTTTTACAGAGCACATCATTGGGAACCCTGAGCATAGTTGTGCAGGAAGAAGAAAACACATAACATTTCCGATGTTCAGGTAGAGTCGTTATTTAAGTACATACAGAACATGCTTTAGAAAAAAAAAAACAACTATAGAAATATTATCTGTTATCATAATTACTTTAAGAGCAGATTTGAGAGAAAAGACTTGAACTTTTTATGCAGCTTCTGATTTTTCTGCTTGAATCATACTCCTTTTAAAAATAAAAATAATATATTTACTAAAACTCACAAGATATGCTTTCAATAAAATATTCTACTAAATCAGATTCTAATTATAATACAGTCAGGTACATTCATGCACAGTGTTTGAGCCCATTCAAACCAAGAGAACAGTACAATGTGGAAAAGTATTGCTCAGAGTTTATTATTAGAACAATGTTTAAATTTATATTAAAAATTTCTTAAGTTTCATGTTATTAGATGTCGCTCATTGTCGTGAGCACAGAAAGAGAAGCCTTTACTTGTGCCTGTCAGCAACGTGCACAGGCAGGCTGCTTGAAAGCGTCAAACTCCCTGCCTTTTAGCCAACTAATCTTTTTAACACCAGATTATAACTTTTTTTTTTTTATTTCAAGAATTTAATTTTTTCCATCAGGTCCCAATGTATGAATTATTATTATTTTTTTTTTTTGGTTTCACATGCTAGCTGAGAATCAGCAAGAGACTATTAATTTTCTAAGACATCCTTCCTTGAAACAGCTCTATTTTCAAAGCAATAAAACCTTTTAACCAAACTTTTTTTCTAGGCCTAACAACACATGCTCCAATTTGAAGCTTTAAAATGAGTATCATCTCACTTGAGGTGTTTCTGGTATTTTATTTTGATGCACTCTTTCACAGTAATCAGCTCATATTTAAGAGTCTGTCAACATGTAAGGCAGCAAAAAGGATAGGAGATTGGCTATGACATTAAGACTGCATTTAAATATGGGCTGTCGCTCTTGCTAGCTGTATGACCTTGGGCAAGTCACTTCACTTCTCCACGTCTGTTTCCTCCACCTAAAACTTTTCAGGGATATATAGTAAAATAGCTCATAAGTTTTACTTATAGATTTATGGTATTTAGCACATTGTCTGGCTACAATAATCATTCACACATACACACACACACACACACACACACACACACACACACACAATGTGTTCATAACATTCTCTTAAGGCCCAACAGCTTTTGCAGGTCTGCAGATGCCAGGCTAGAAATCCAACTGGGATAATTTGAGCTGACAAATTGTCTTGCTCATAGGTCTTTTTCTTAACACATTCTGCCTGGGGATTTTGACCCTCACGAGGCCTATCCAGGGCAGGTCAACCTTGGGATCCAGCTTAATAGGAGGCCTGTGAGCATCTCTGCACAAGCAGCCCTGTGGCTTTGTTAAGAGCATTCTAAATTTCTTTATTTTTTATGTTTTAATTTTTTATTTCTAAAGATCCAAGGCTTTTTTGTTTTTCTTATTTTAGATTATTCTAGCTCACTCTTTTAAATCTTCAGTTTCTAACTGGTATTATCTCATTACATTTATTCTCTAGATTTGCTTCCTACCTTATTTTAAGCAGTTTATCAATTTACAGTATATTTTGTATTATTTTAATTTATATTTTTTACTGTTTTAAGTGTATTTTTTTAAAAGTCTCACTGGTACCTTTATTTTTATTGCAGCCATAGCTTTAATTTTTTACAATACTTTTTTACTTTAATGTTTTTGAAGTCACAATATTTTAAATGCATTTACTTATATTTCTATTTCTTTCACATATTAAATATCAGGTAAATAGTATGAGCAAAATGTTTAGACTAGTTCATCTCTTAAAACAGAGCCTTTCCTCCTCTAGTTCGCCCAGAAAGGGGTGAGATATTGGAGACACTGGAGCAGAATGTTTAGCTGTACCATGTCTGAATTTATCCATTTAAAAACAAAACAGAAGCCAGCGCTCTGGCCCGTCCAGAGTCCTGGAGTCCCAGAAAGCTGCAGCTCCTGTCTCCTAGATCACAACTCCTCTTCTCCATAAAGAAGTCTTCCGAAAACAGGGACGTTGGGTCAACTCCATAAGGTAAAAACTGCACATTAATTTAATCCGGCTTTAGTTACTACAAAGTCAGTTGGCTAGATACAGAGTGCACAAGAAAAGTGTTTGCACAGCAGGCCCGAGACTGGTGTCCTTGGGAAGGCCTGCTTTCAAGGCTGCTCTCAAGTTCCCCAGTGCAAGCCAGGGGCAACTTGACCAGTACACAGCTCCCAGCACTGATATCAAACTTCCCCTAATGACAAGGGTGAGTGGCTGTGCCTGGACCGCGTGAACAGTAAAGTTTATGCAGAACACCTGCTTTCCTCCTGAGAGTCTGGGATTACAGTGTATGCTCAGCAGAAGGTGCTTCCAGGACCCGTCCCCAGATAAAACCTTGGGTGCTTCTTTTCTAACAAGCTTCGCTGGTAGATGACGCGTTGACAACCAATGTTGTCACCACTGGTTGCTGGAGAATGAAGCACATTCTATGCAACTCCTCTAGGAGAGGATGCTTGGACGGAGGCTTGTGCCGGTTTCCTCCAAGACCTCACTCCCTGGTTTACATCCACGTGACCCTGAACATGCTCGATCTCATCTGATCTCAGAAGCTAAGCAGAATCGGGCCTGGTTAGTACTTGGATGGGAGACCACCTAAGAATACCAAGTGCTTAGGCTTTAAAAAAAAAAAAAAAAAAAAAAAAAAAGAGCTCACTCCCCACATGCGTTCCTTGGCTGATCTTGCTTTGCAAACTTCACTGTAATAAATTTTAGCTGTACAAGTGCTCCTGTCTTTTTAAACTCTATTATTTATTTATTTATTTATTTATTTATTTATTTATTTATTTATTGTTAGTATCATTATTTTTTGACAAAAATGCTTAAGGTCTACCCTCTTACCAAATTAGTCAAAGGGTAAAAGGTTTCAGTTATGCATGATGAATGAGTCCTAGAGATCTACTGTGCAGCATATAACCTAGAGTTAATAACAAGGTATATTATTAACATTTTGAGTAAAATAAATTCCAATGAAGCATCCTGGAGCTGACTGAAGGTGTACATTTAGTGTAAATTTGCCCAAATAGGAAGAGACGGCCAATCTCCAATGATATTTGAGAGGCCTACTTATCTCAGCTTTCAGTCCCAGCATTGGTTGCCTCAAAATTTGTGCCCAAAGCCCCTTCTGGCTCCTCTATGGTTCACCTGCTCCATTCCTTGAAGCCATCTTAAATCCTTTTGGAAGAGAGACGTAGCATAAACAAACAAAATACGTTTGATAAGTCATTACCCCTGAATCTGAAATTTAATATAAATGTAAACATTTATATTAAAATTGTATATTAAAAACGGAGTCATTTTTACAGTTACTACTTTGTTCTTTTGTTCACTTGCAGTCCAACTTTTTAAAAAACCTTTGGTCAACTTGATTCAAACCGAAGGAGAAATAGCAAGTGATGTGATATAACTCATCTCTATTTTGGTGGTATGTAGGTTAAAGAAGAGAGACATGGCAAATGAGTAAGGTCAGTTTCCTTATGTTTGTCCATTTAAATACAGCTCCAAATAATTGTTTTGCATTAAAAGTAGTCTTTCAATTTAAGTTTCTACTTGCACTCACCAAAAAAAGTTTAAAATTCTCTAGAAAAGCTATTTTTCTCCTTCTTGATATGATTATCATAATTCAATCCATAAAGAAAGAACTGGGTGGGAATATATTAACATTTCAATTCAGCTCAAAATAACTTAATTATTTTCCACTTTACTTTCTATGCCATAAGTGCCACAGCCCCTATGCAACCTGTGTGTAAATCAAGTTTTATCTTATGTTGTAAATTATATCTTGCTATAATTGGAAATCTCCTTAAGTAATCTTCTGCCACGTGGTGACCGAATTCTTGCTTTGCTGAGTGTCACAAACAGGACCGCAAGGCTTGTGCAGGCAGCATCAACTTTACCTTACCAGGGCACTCTGGAAGCAGACTTCTTATATGACATGAAACACCACACAGTACTTACTGTTCAGCTCATGGACCAACAATTAAGTAGAAAACAAAATTTTAACATATGGTTCAACACATCACCAAGGAAAGAATACACGTGAAAAAGTACACTTGTGTAGCTTACTGTTGGTAAATTCACATTTGTTATTTGAATCACAGCTAAGCACATTTATCACATCGCCCCTCCAAGTGTGTTGTGTGATTCATAAATCATTTGACATCTAAGAGTAACAAAGCCATGTAAACTCAATGGCCAGTAGGTGAGATATTGATTGGAACTAAGTGATTTTTAATTTTTTTTTTTTACAAGAAATAAATCCATAGAAAAAGATTTTTCTGCCCTTCTAGATAGGTTTATAGGTTCATAAGAAACCTTCTCTAAGATGTGATCCTATGACCTCGGTATCCCTCATGCAGTGTTGAGATGACAGCTAATTGGCAGATTCCCAACTACAGAAGTGAAGTTACCTTCCTGCCCACAACCTTTCCTCTGTATTCTGAAAAATATTTAAAGGCAAACGAAAAGGGGAAAACCTCAGAGACATCACAACCCAAAGAGATTCACTTTAATACATAAAATATCTCCAAAAAAGAACGTAGCTTCTTCCTCCCGAGCTGGATCTTCAGGGAACAGATCCGACAGTAGTGAAGTTGGTGCCATATGATCAATTTATTTCTATATTTCTCCTTTAAGAAAAATGGCCACTCTTTCTCAAAAGGACTTGATGACCTGTGTCATATGACAGTCATAAATGACCAGACAGGTCACAAAACATTGATCAAAATCAGTGTTTTATTAATGGGAAGGAATATTATGTAGAGAAAAAACAGCAAGAGCCTGACATTATCTGACTTTTGTGAAATTCAAAGTATAAGATTTCTTTGTGCTCTTTGAACTAAAACTGTCATGTATTTCAGGAAATGGTCACAACTTGGAAAGTCAGTAAAGGAAACTAAATCTCCAGAACAGAGATCTTGAGAAATTGAATTGAAGACACCAACCAGATTGGATCAAATATAAAATTATAAAAAGACTTCAGAGCATTGATGACTAAAAATCCAAATCATAAAGGCCAAGGGAAACATAAATTGCATAAAACTTTTATTATTTATTAGCAGTGTATTCTTCTACACTTTAAAATAGAACAAAATATCTTTTGGAAGTTAAACTATTCATAACAAAATACATGTTAAACAATTTTTATTACTGGAGTAGAATTACTTTCTATATACTTTCTATATTATATACATATACTCCTTGGTTTGTCTATGTATGCACATGTGTATAAATAATTAAGACTTACACATGTAGATACATATGACTAATATACACACATAATTATAAAGAGTTTATAGTAGTCAATTTTACAATCATTTTAATAGCTGCACACAAATTAGTGTTCACAGAACTAAAACTGGCGATATGGTTCCCTTTCCCCATTTCTCAATGTCATCAGAATTACTTTTCACTGATAATTTTTAAAAAACAATGTCATCGTCCTATACATTGATCAATCTTTTTTTACAATAACTCATAATAAAATATTTCACTATTTCAGCTTTAGAAAATGTATATAATTTAATTCCACTTGATTTTTGATTCCTAAAACATACAATTTATTTTTTTATAAGTTTAGTGCAATTATTTGGTACTGTAGTTACTGAAGGTTAAGTTAATCAACCTGAGTCAAACATTCATTCAAATGCCTTTTTAAAAATGTAAAACATAAACAAGATGTTTTGCTGAAGCATATATAATAATCTCTAGGTACCCCTTCCTAATAAATACATTATAAAAAACTCAATGGTTGAGAGTAAAGCACTTTATACGAATCCATTTAATTGTCTCTGAGTCGTCCATTCTTAAGCAGCATGGAAGAGAATCAGAATCTGAATCTTCCCAACTCCCTACAGAAATGAAGCCTACAGGCTTCTGGAGGCCTGAATATAAGATCACACTTACAGGAAAGGGCTGTGAGTACCTCATTTTTCATGTTAGGTTTCTGATATGCAAGCTTGTGTGTCAGGGGTTTGTAATTTCTTTGAAATATATCTTCTTTAACACACTTAGCAGCATCTCAGTTATTCTCTTCGTTGATTTAAAACTGGTGCCAGACCATGTGTGATTATAGGCAACAACCACCTCGTACCAAAAGCAGAATATTCTAATTGGCTTAAGAGCTCTTTTGAGAGGAGGAAAGAAATAAAAGCATTTGGAATGTTGAGTCATTTCATGGAGCGAAGCCATGCTTTCGGGAGAAACATTCAGTGAATGCTGATCTTCAACCGGATGTTAAATTTTGCTAAAGCAAAGCCCCCAAGGATGCAAAACTAAATGGCTCAGCAATAAAAACAAAGGGAAAGGAAATGGTCTAAAGAAGCCTTATCAAATGATGATACTCTTGCTAGAGATAAACTTGAATAAATTCATGACATTAGACTGATTTCCCCCTCAAAATGAACTGATCTGCTATATTCGTAGAGGGAACATAAAAATAACTTTCTAAAAACTTTCTCCCTCATTTTCTCTTAATCGAGAGGAATTATGTATTCATTGTACACAAAACCATACTAAACAAATTCGAAATACAAATTTTTGGTAGCAAACAGCAAGAAAATCTAAGTCAAAATATAGTCTAGTTTTTACATAATTTTATATATTTATAAATTTATCAAAATAGTCTTTTAAAGTTCACAATACGTACATAATGTAATACTGTACATGTAAATGTAATAACAAATGTATTACCAAAATACATTAAAAATAACCTTTTGAAATACCAAATCCAACATTAAAACTGTCTTAAAAAGTGTTGACATCCATAAACAGAGTTTCAGTGCATTTATCGTAGTTATTAACCAGAGTTTTCCAGTTTCAAGTCTCTTTGAAGGTCTTATCTTAGTGCTCTCTTTCATTTAAGGAAAGAAGGCGGAGATATTCTTCCGGCAAGCAGTCACTTTCTCTCTACATTGCTCGTCCAGATGAAGAAATTGTGTCTAAGAGTGGAACAGCGTTGGCCGGCGTGGCAAGGCCTTAGTAATGGACATATTCAGACTGAAGGGACTGTGCAGGGGAGAGACACAGAGTGAGATTAAACTCCACCACACATAAAACTTCTAGCACGTCATACAGCTTTCTCCCTCAACACAAGGCAGTTTGGGTCTATCGTATAGCAGACAAATGAAATAAACTAAGAAAAAATAGGAAAAAGGAGGGAAACAAAGTTTTTGCTAAGAACGAAGTATTCAAATATAAAAGTGATTGCAAGAAAAGTTTGTTTTAAAAGGCTTACTGATTTATTCATAGTGATTTAAAATTAAGTATTACTTGAATTGGTAGACAGTGCTAAACTTGCTTCCAAGCCTTTGTGCAATATTAAATTTTACTCAAAAATATTAAATGGCATTTATAACTAAATTGAAGATTATTGGAATATACTATAAGAATATATATACTTTTTACTTAATTCAATACATATCAAATAAATATGCAGTAGAATTAGCAGCGGTTTAAATAAATTCTTTAAGAATATTTGAATTTAATAAATACCTCAAAAATCCTTTCCACTTAGGGAGACACAAAGCACTACTAGCTTTAGTGTCTGATCTTAAGACCCAAAAGCATTTGTGCAGAAGAATCTTGACAATCATAACATAATAAACAGTGGGCAATTTTCAAAAAAAAAGGAAAATGCAAGTTCCTCCCACATGATATTCGATAATAACATATAAAAGGAGCATGACTGGGATATGTAATCAGAATATACTGATAACAGGCACAAACCAGGAAATGACAGAGGTTGAGAAAATCTGCCTATAGTTATTTTGAGCAGCAAACAGCAGTTAAAAAGAAGGAACACAGTCGAGTTCAAACATTAACCAAATTTTTGTACAACTCTTCTAACCAAATACCTTAGAACAAAATTTACTTGATTTGTTACCAAACGCCCTTTTCTCCTCTCTCAATAATTATTTTTCAAATTGATCTGCAGCATTTTATTAATAGGTCATAAATCTGAGACTGGTCCATTTTGTTAATGGTATAGGGATCAGTTAAAAAATAATTTGTCTATTTTGCAAATAATTTACAAAAAGATTCAAACTATCTTCAAAACCCCAGTGAATTTTATACCCTGTCAATAGCCATTTACTAATTATCTATCCACATCATGAATCAAAAAGTTATGGTCCCTGGCCCCAAAAAGGGCAAAAAATAAATAAATAAATAAAACACTCCCATACAGACATAAATTGAAAAGACAAAGATGTCAACATTAAATAATAATATACACGGGGGAGAGTAAAATTGTGCACATGCAAAGGATTAGGCCAGGGGTGCTAAGGGAAGTTTTGATGGGGGCCGGGGGTTCTCTATGCTGCAAGCTTCCAGGAAGAGGTTAAATGTCAAGAGATTCTAGGAAGAATGGAAACATTTGGTAAAAGTTGTCTTTCTGTCTGCAGGATGTGGTTTATGCCAAGGTGTCAAAACAGGAGAGATGATCAAGAATCAGAGCACTGTAATGTAAATAGAGCTGAACTCAGAGAGATTAAAAGAGGTCAGACTGGGAAAATCCAGTGACACCAGTCCAGCACCTTGAAGCCCATCCACATTTAACTTGTAGGACACCAGTTGCCATCCCAGCAATTAGAGCTTAAAAGAGGACGATCATTTTTCTAGCTGCTATTCCCTAGTTTCTTCTGGAGTCTGGCAGAGACGGCAGAGCCAGGCGTCTCCCAGCTGCAAGACTGCCCCACGCGCACCCTGTACGCCGCCTTCGTTTTCTTGGGAAAATTTAACTTTTCCTTTTGTTCTAATTAGAAAAGTTGTTCGTGTTATCACTACCAGAAATTATAGAGCTCCTCAGATCGCTTCTAAATTTAGAATCAATTTGACAAGCTCTTCTCAAGGTCCATCAATTCCTGATAAACGGAGATATAACAAAGGAATGGATCCTAAGGCAAGTGACAGTTGTTAAATTAACTTCCTTCCAGGGTAAAGTACTTTATCTATGTATCTGGAAAACCAAAATAGTCTAAAATAATTTTATTTCTATCACTCACATGAGGCATATGTCATCTGGCAGAAGCCTGTCCTTACACAGGGCACAGGTCATAAACTCTGGCTGGCGTTTAATCCAGCCTTCGGATGCAGTTCATCACAACTTCTACTGCTGCCTCTGCCTCCTACCAAGTTTGCTCACTTATGTTGCCTAAGTGGCTCCGCAAACCTCTATAAACAAAAGACGATGTGATGGGCCAAAGAAGGGACCTTCTGTTGTTAGTTCATTCATTCAACAAATAATTTTTGAACATCAGTAGTATATATTAGGCACTGGGGGATAAAAATACACCACCACAGTTCTTGGAACAAAACATATTCCATGGTTTCTTTAGATGGTATAAAGAAAGTGAAAGGAAATAGATCAGTAAGAAGGCATAGCAAATTATTCTGACATCAGTATTTTGAAACAAATTAACTTCCTTTCACTTTCAATCTAAAATAAAAATCTTAATGGAAGTGGACTTAGGGGAAAAAAGAGAATTGTTAACATCTACCAGACCTATTCACTTTAAAAAATCAGTGTTAATAATTCAAGGCCTTTCACTGGGGGAAGCAGTAGTGTGGGATGACGGGAATATTTAGATTTCAAGCACCACTCGCTTGCACGATGGAGCCGTATCGAGGGTCTCTGGTTTATCTGTTCTCCGAAGTACACACATCCTGAAGTTACTAACATCCAGGAAAACACAACAGCCAGCTATCGACATTTTTAACTTTTATAGTAAAAATGCACATACATTTGAACTTCATGAACAATAGCATTTTTGCTAATGGTTTTATTGTTCAAAAATATATTGAATACAATGACTTGGAATTCTTAATAAACTAGATATATTACCTAACAGGTCAATTATTCTACAATAGATGCTTATTGATTACTTTCTATATAACAGGCACAGTTCTAAATATTTTATATGTACTGACTCATTAAATGCTCCAGACAACTCATTTTACAGATGAGAAAATTGAGGTAGAAAGCAGTGAAGTGGCTTTCCCAATATTTCACAACTAGAAGTGGTGAAGCTGGAATGTGAGCTCCTGAAGTCTGGCTGTGAAGCCCAAACTCTTAGCCACCATAATATAAAGCCTCAAGACACTTCTAGCATTTGTCCTGTGGTCACTACGTATCTAATCAAATATTCTTTATCATCCTGACAGAAAAAATAATAACCTGAGGCTGGGTTTGATCTAGCAAAGGAATATTAAATTACAGAAAAGAATGTAATATTTATTGCTGTAAAGGAGATATATATATTTTAAAATGACTGTCAATAAGACTGAATCCAAAACAATTTTCAGGAATACTCTAAAAAGGAATTTTCTTTATAAAAACATCCATGATTAAGTATTCTGATTAAAATGTTAATTACCTCTGACCAAAATATTTTTTATCATTACCATAAGAAATAATACCTAATGTATCTGCAATTAAAAAAAAAAAACAGCAATGACCATGGATATGATTATGAAGGGAGATCTGAAATGTAAAATTATTTTATAAGGTAGCATTTATTTATATACCCAAGAGATTTTAATTTCTCAAACAGAATATTCACTTTCATGTGACCAGTAGGTTCAACAGGATTATAGTGAGTTAAGACCAAATCAAGCTTATCATGAATATATGGTATTTTTATGATGTGAATACTATAAAACTAATAATACAGCAATATTCAACCCAGAAAATAAGAATAAAATTACCCTACACTTGCAGCACCTCCCCCCACTAATTTTTAATGTCAAAATATGAGCTTCCATCAAGAGGTCTTATTCCCTGAAAGCAGTTAGGTTTGACATAAAACCAAGTGTTCAGTAAGGAGATCAAGACAACTTGTTCTGTTCTGGAAATTTGCTACTAATCTGTTTTGGCAGATGTAGGCAGTGACTTTAAAATTTTAGCTATTCTGGAGGTGTTTCTTTTTTAAACAGCCCAGTTACCTAATCATGGTAGAAAAATGTCTAATAATTATAGATATATATGCCTACAGATCATTAATAAATAAAATTGTATTACGGCTATCAAAATCAAAAAATTATAAAGAATAATGAAAGATTAAGGCCTTTGCAGCAAATGAATGAAACAATATCTTAATGTTCAACTATCTTGAACCAGAGAACCTTATGATCTGAATGTGAGTTTCCTACTAGTCAAAATCCTGACTCAAAATTGCCATGTACTCCTGCCACACTGACTTTTTCTGTCCTCATTTTTCTAAGTCCCATAGAGAAGAAAAATGTAGTTTACTCATTACCCTTGGTTTTAGTTCTAACTACAAAGTGCAAAAAGCCTTTAAAAGTGTTTTAATAGAATTGATAACTAAAGGAGAAAAAACACATATTTGGCAATTGATATCTTATTTTATATATAACTTCTATGTTTTAAGTTTTAATGAACAAATAAGAAAAATGAACACAGGAAAAATAAGTTTATCTATAACCATCTCTATAATCCCAGGTCTCTTTATGGTTTTTCAGGAGTTTCCAGTTTCAGAGTTGCTTATAAATTAACAACACACAAACTGCATGGAATGATACATATTTCTATAGATGTGGTTTTACAGTACTGAAAGTATTTGCCTTTGCTAACATAACATTTCTCTAATAACACTAATAGAAACATACCTGAATAAGGTTTTATTGGAAACCTAGTCACACAAAAAAGTTTGTGATAAAATCAACTTTGAAAGAGGTGTATACATTTTTCTATAGTGTTCTCTAAGTATTTCAGGGACCCCAATATTTAACAAGCCAATTTTGGTTAACTAAAATGCTATATAAAATATTCTTTTACCTCCCTACATAACTTTTAATAGAATCTTTTTTTACTGGGGGAATTTAATCTCTGCTTTTCAACAATCACAAAGAGCTCGATTGTTAGGTGACAGAATGTTGACACCCAACTTGACTCAGCCAACCATTACATGAATGTTTTCAGTTCATTGGAATGGTGAAATTATATTTAAATTTTTTAAATAAAATTTATTTTCTCTTATTTTAAGTAAAGCCACTTTTGTATTAAAAAATAAATTCTCATGTTACTGTATATTAAAGCTAAAGCTGAAAACTCGTTTTGCTTTCTGTTAGTGCTTCAGAGGCTAATGACACAGGCTCCTAAGCGCCTTACCCTTCTGCTTAACATCCAAGAACCAGATATATTATCCAACTTTTAGTTCGGTAAATATTTATTAGGTGCCTGATACACTTTGGATCCTAATAAAACAAAGATGCCTCTGAGAAGCTTAAAAGCCAGCAAGGGAGAGAAAATCAGGTACAGGTGACTGTGAGAGCAACCAAGGGATGTGACCAACCCCCAGGAGAGTTGAGAAGGAAAAGCCACTCTGACTGGATGGGTCATAAATGCTTCCTCAAAAAAGAAAACTACTGAGCTAGGTCCAGAAGTTAAAAACTCAGCAGTGACGAGCGAACAACATGCAGTAGGTTTTGGGCGCGAGGCAGGGTGTGGCACTCTCGCAGATGCCGGTCAGGATGCCAGGCAGAGCTGCTGGAGAGGACGCAGTGGGTGAGGACCGTGGTCCAGCGCGGAAGGGCCCCAAGTGGCAAGCGTAAGGATCCCGACCGGACCCTGCTGGCCAAGTGGAGACATGAAATGATTTGGAACACAGCAATGATTTAACCAGCTATGTCTTAGAAATCCAGCACTGGTAACTGTAGAGAGGAGAGATTACAGGCAAGAGACACTTAAAGATGGGAGGTTTTCAGGGCTATTACAAGTCTGTGAAGACCTCAGTTAGTGCAGCAGTGGTGAGAATGCAGGGACGAAACAGACATTTCAGTGAGAGAACCGACAGGATGTAGTGGCTGGATGTGGCAGAAGGAAAGGCAGGTATAGTTAAGAGATCATGTCAGTTTCTAGCTGGGATGATTAGATGCAGAAAAAGATGTAATTACTAAGCCAGGAAACAAAATGAGGAGGCAGCAATTAAAGGAGCATGTCCTCTTTCCCAGGGAATGCCTGTAGGAAGCTGTCTGAAATGTAAGTCCAATGCTTAGCGATTAATTTCTGAGAGAGAGAAGTGGGTCAAGGTCAGAGCCTTGGGGAAAATCATGAAGGGACAGCCAGAGGAAGACTAATAGGTAACGATTTAAGGCAGGGAGGAGTGAAAATGGGAAAATAACATTCCAAAACTCAAAAGGAACAAAAAATAACAAGAAAAAGCAGGTGGCCAATACCGTCAAAGAAGAGTGAGGACTAACGAGAGACCATCAGATCTGGCCTTAAAGAAGTCAATAGCAGCCCTGGAAGAGACTTTCGCCAGATCGCAGGGCCACCTATCTTGCTCCAAGTTTGTCCACAAAGGAGATGCTATGAGAGGTGACAAGACTGAAGGAAGTATTGGTCAGACCACCCTGACCAATTTAGGCGTGCCTATCTGCAGGTGAGGAGACTGAACGATGCAGGGGAAGAGTATGAAGATATAAGAAAGGAGAGGAGTGGATGGGGCACTTCCTAGAATTGTTTGGAGAGAAAAGTACAGAGTGTAGAGGTGAGTGGAGTTAATGTTGTTAAAGGACGAGACCAGGTGTAGATAAATTCTGAGGCAGAGATAAGGATGGTTAAGGGAAATTCCTCCTGATAAATTTTGTTTTCAGCAGAACTCGAGGCAAGATTCACTGGCTCTGGAAGCTGGAGGGGTTGTGTAGATAAAGAACATTAAAAAGCTTTGGAACAGCCAGGGTGAGGAAGAGAAAGGAGGCCACAATGGGATAAGTCAACTCATGATGAGCACTGAAGGGCCAGGACAACGAGAAATTCATTTGAAATGGAGCCAATTGGCAAAGTTATGGGAATCGCTTCTATATGGTGTTTAGAGAAGAGAGACTAGGACGAGATACAAGAGATGGTTGAATTGATGTAACTTTGGAGGTTGGTGATAAAGTGACTGCAGAAAGGAAGTCTGAGTTGAACAGAGAATTTTGGGGAAAGGAAAGAGAAATGACTCTGAAGACCGCAGAAGGAAGAAAACTGAGAGGGCTGGGAAATAGGCAGGGGTCGTAGCAGGTCTCAGAGAAGAGTTAGTGTGGGAAGGTAAGGTTTGAGCGGAATAATACAGGAGTCCAGATACCAGAAGCAATGCACTAAATAATAAAAAGTTCTATAAAATGGATTTCCGAGTGAATAAAAATAAAGATCACTATCAGTAAGGTAGTTTCAGATACAGTAACTATGAAACACTGGGCAAGTTAACTCCCCGAGTCTTGGTTTCCTCATCTGTAAATTGTGGGTTAATAATAATATGTATATTTAAAGCACCTAATACAATGCAATGTCCAGCACATAGGAAGTAATCAATCAATCACCAATGATGATAATGGTTAAAAAACGTTACAGTTGTTCAGAAAAAAAAGAAGGTCCAAATGAGAACAGATAGCCATCATAAAGAATAAATTAGAAATGCTGAAAATAAAAACATACAGCCATTAAAACTAAAAAGTCAATAGGTTGGGGATATACTCTAGAATGAACACAGTTAAAAGAGAATTAGTGAATAGGATAAAATTGGAGGAATTCAATCAGAACACAGCCAACCGACAGGAATTAAAAGATATAAAATAGAAAGTAAGCAATACTGAGGACTGATTAAAAGGCTCCAACATAAGTCTAGGGAGCAGCATAAAAGGAGAGAGTAGGGGGAAAAGCAGAAAGGCAACATCCAAAAAGATAAGAGCTGAGAATTTTCCATAACTGAAAAAGCCTGCAAGCACACACTGAAGGCAGACAGGATACGTGATCACAAATCCATATCTAGATATAATATGGTGAAAGTGCAGAACTTCAAGGAAAAGGAGAAAAGTCTTAGAATAACTGGTTTTATTCTTCAGCCATAGAAGATTTTTAAGCAAAGGCTTACATTTGGAAACTGGCATTTTAAGCAGATTCTGGCAGCAGTTGCAAAGACAGATAAAAGAGACAAGGAAGATCAGCTCGGCCAGAGGTGCCTTTGTGGAGCTTTGACCTAGTGGAGGACAACGGTACATCTTTGCCTTACCTTCCCCACTAAAACAACACAGCACTCACAGCAGACACTCATTAAATATTGGATAAGTTTTTAAAAATTGGACAAGCCTTTACACACACATAAAAAGCACTTATTCTCTTTAACTCCTGGCCAAAAAGAAAAAAGAAAAAAAAAAGAGGCAAAATTAAAATAAGGCTTTTTTTATTGACCTGGAAGTATTATTGATGTTATAAGAAAGGAGGTGTGAAATTAAGCTGAACAACCAAGGCGATTAATAACTCCAATGTATTTGAGATTAAAGCAAGTTCTGTGTTTGAAAGTGTCCTTTCCCACGAGTCGAAACCAGCTGTCAGGCTTTAGAGAGCAAATTAACGTAAGCTGCTATTTAACACAGGAAACTTCAATTACACTTAGGTCAAGATGCAAACGCTGTGTGTACCTGAATTGTTTATACGCAAATTTAAAGGCCTCACTTGAATCATGCTGACCTCAAAACAATTTGATGCTTTAACTGTCAAATAACATTCCCAAGTCTCTTCGGGAAGGGAACAAAAGAATACCTGTGCAGAATGAATGCCAAAAATGTAGTTCGATACTGAGATTGAGCTCATGTTCTTGAGAATATTAGCATCCCTTAGCTGAAAAGGTGCATCAAATTCAAGACTATGCCATGATGAAAAGAGATGGAAAAACCATAGCAATTTAAATACATAAGGTCAGAAAACTAATATTACTCTTTAATATTACATATAATATTTAATCTTTGGTTAAATATTAAATATAATATTAAATCTTTGTGACTATTATTTTTTTAATCAAGACAGGATGTAATTTGGTGACAGAGTTGGGGGTCTGGGAGAATAGGGTGAAGGGTTAAAGAAGTACAAATTAGTAGTTGATAGATGGTCATAGGGAAGGGAAGCATGGCAGAGGGAATGCACTCAGCATTAATATGATGGCTAGGTGGAGGGCCAGGGGAGGGAGGGAGCAAGTGGGGAGATGGTTTTATGAACTATATAGCTGTCTAACCAATGTACTGTATACTTGAAACTAATTTAAATAAGTAAATTTAAAAAATAAAAATAAATCAGGACAGGATGATAGTTTTTTAAATGGAGAACAGGCAAAGGAGAAAAAATCATGTTAAATCAGGAAAAGTTATCACATACCATCAGAAAGTAAGGGCATTTTATTGGAAATGGATGTTCAAACAATAAGTGGTTCTTCACTGTTACATAAACATTACTCCAAAGCAAAAACGAAGCACGCTTCCATGTACATGCCATCGCCCAGCAGATTTCCATCAACCTGGTTACTGTACCAAGCTTGATCTAACCTTTTGATCTTATTCCAAGTCCTACCTTAAGGACCAATAAGTCTTTAAAAAAGTGTGTGTGCATATATATTTCATATTTATATAAATATATTTAAGTTATATATAAACATTATTTAAATTATATAATTTATACCTTGAATTTATATAAATATATAATTTACATATTTAAATTATATATATACACATATAAAATTAGCCTAATGCCAGAACATGGAAGAATTTAACCTATTCACAGGCTACCAAGGTTGCTCTGACACTGGGCAAATTTGAGATGGAGAATTCACATACAGAGTCTTCTTAACCAAAGAGCAGACTAGACAGCTGGGTAGAAAAATGGTTCTAACCACTGGTACAGGGAACTGTGTTTAAGCCAATTTCAACTGTGGCATAAAGAGAATAAGGTAAAGTAATAAGTACGCAACATTTCATTTCAATTTTCCTTTCAACTTTAAACTAAATGCATATTTTTAATTCCTTTCTGGGTCTAGTACTGTGTTAGAAACTATAAAAGAACTTTATGAAATGTCTGCAAAAGCAAAATTGAAAATTTGGAGACAAGTCTCATATATATGGATAATACGTAAACAAGTGTAATAGCAACATTACATACTGATAAAATAAAGTACTAAATATTCATCATGGATAGGAACAGAAGTTAAAAAAGAAAACGATGGTTGGGTTCAATTTCTTGAGGAAAGCTTCAGAGAATAGATGGAAATTAATGTCTTTAAAGATGAAAAATTGATGAAGAGGGCAGGGGCAAGAGGAGAACATATTCAGGGGAGAGAATGAGAAAACCTATGTCCAGGGACAAGCTGGGTAAATGAGATACAAAGATACAATAATGAGAACAGAGTACAGAGGGCCTGAAAGCTCAGGAACAGAATTCAGGATTAATGTTCTAGCATTAGAGGCTCACTAGTCACTTTCGAACAGGGGACTAAGATGTTGAGATCAGTATCTGTTCTCTGGCAATGCTGTAAAGCAGGAGTTAGCAAACTACAGTCCAGGGCCAAATCCAGCCTGTCCCTGTCTCTGTAGATACAGTTTCACTGGACCACCATTTGTTTAAGTATTGAGTTGAACAGTTGGGACACAAAGCCAAAAATATTTACTATCTGGTCCTTTACAGAAAGAGTTTTTGATTCTATTCTAAAATATGAATTAAGAGACCAAGTTAGGGAAAATCATCTGTGAGGCTAACACAACAAAGAAGATGAGAAAGCAGAACAGGGCAGAAAGGAAACTTCCAAGAGACGATGACTGGCATCATTGATATAACCTGTTACGTCACCACAAGACTACCCCTGCAAACATTTGAAGAGCAATATGTAAGAGTGGATAACAAAGCTTACTGTAAGCTACTACTTAATTTTTTTGAACAAAAAGGATTTTAACAGGTGATACTCAAAACAGCTTTCAGAAGAATCTTGTTACAGGATGGCTTATCATATTTTCTCTATAGCCGCTACAAGTGAATACAATATAATCTTGCTCTAAGACTGCTTCCATAAAACAAAGATTAATGTGAACCTTGACACAGAAGCAACAAAAAATTCTTTGTAACCAACCTGATTATATATTTTTTAAGTACCAACGCTCATTATTTTACAACTCCTCATATTCAAACGCTGTAAAAAGGGTATTTACTAAGGACCATAACCTTTCCCTGGACAGTTCAGTTTCCATTTACAAAAAATAAATTTAATAAAAATATGGTAGAGCAATTGATCATATATGATTACTTAATAGTACAGATACTATTGTGTGTATTAAAACACAGAATAATTGTTGAATAAGCATAGCATTTACTCAAGGACACCTGCTAAGGTAGGGACTAGGAAGAGCAGACAGGGCTCAGACCCACCTCTCTGCCTTCAGGGTTCTACCCAGAGCTCATTCACACAACCACCAGAATTATCCCCATCAAATCAGAACTGATCAAGTCATTCCTGCTTACACAGCACCTCCCAGTTTGCCTTCGGCCTAACTTTCCAGTCTTACCTTAAGGTAACCCACTACCCCCAGCCTGGGCTACACTGGAATACTCATTGCTCATAAAACAACAGTAACAATTATTCGGCACTGTCTATAAGCACTGTGTAATCTACTTAAGATCTATCTCAATTAACTGTCACAACCACCCTATTACATAGATATTATTATCA
Organism: Eidolon dupreanum; assembly: GCA_028627145.1. Taxonomy (NCBI): domain Eukaryota; kingdom Metazoa; phylum Chordata; class Mammalia; order Chiroptera; family Pteropodidae; genus Eidolon; species Eidolon dupreanum. The sequence goes on along the minus strand of CM053517.1, from coordinate 27,174,535 downwards.
TTACCACATAAGTTTAGGACCCCCACAGGCACACAAACCCCTTTCAAAGTAGTCCGGTGTTTGTTTAAAATTTACAAAATATTTTATATTCTTTATCTTAAATAGGTCCCACCAAGTTGTATAAGCTTCAGGATGCGCAAAACCCTTATCTGCCCCTAATTATTATTTCCATTATTATTCCCATTTCAGAGAGGTTAAATAACTTGCCAAAGTACTTGCCACAAGGACGTGGCAGAGACAGGATCTGAACCCAGGTCTACCTGTCATCAGAACCTAAGAAATTAACTACAGTACTAAGACTGTCCCTTTGTTCTTACGGTTATTGAAATGGCCATTCCTCCACTTCTTATTTTCATCACTAGGTTCCTAGCAGACTCCTATTTATCCTCCAAAGTCCAACTAAAATGTTACACCTTATCCATAGCTTTCTCTGACCCTTCCTGGCAAAATGAAGTATCCCTCTATTTTAAACACCTACACAGTCTATACATGACATAACATAATCAAAAAAACATGCTTTTTGGAGTCAAACTAACCTAGGTTCAAATGACGGTTGTGCTACATATTTGTACCATCAGGAGCAAGATAATTAACCTCTAGAATGCTCAGGTTATTTATCTTTAAAATGGAAGCAATGATTCTTACCACATTCATTCATGTAACTATCCATTCAAGAAATACTTAGTGAGTGCCTACTATGTGCTCGGCACAGAGCACACCACTGTAAAAACCAGAGGCATCATCCCTGCCCGCACAGCACTGTCAGTCTAGTGGAGGCTACAGACAAGTGAACACATGATTAAAATGCAGAGAGAGAGAGAAGCTGTGATTAAGACCAAGGCAGGGTGTAAGGAGAGCTTAAAGGAGAAGCGCCCTGACCTAACTTAGGCCTGTGGAGTCGGGTAAGGACAACGTAGATGAATACAATTCAGTGGAAAGTTTCTTAAAAATAAAATACATCAAATATTCAAGACAGATCCCTCAAGTAATTTCAATTTAATAAAATACTTCCACCCTACCCACGCCATAATCACACGTCCCTCATTTCTAAGCATTGAAAACTCCTCTGACAGTCAGAGGATGAACACTAATTTTTTACAGTAAGTGGGTCAATAAAAATGAAACTTTGCACATTATACTGGGCAGGACAAACCTCAACACTGGCTGAAGCTGCCAAATAAATAAAAATAGGATCTGTTTCTCAGCGTTTTGTCACGGCCATAAGGATTCCTTAACATTTGTTCTTATTTTCTGTGTTAAAGCATTTAATGACAGAACAAGGAAATCGGTTTCATATTTTTCTGGGGGCTGAACTGCCACATAGAGTGAGAGCAAATGAAGCTTTCAAAAGAGATGCTAATTGCAGCTTTTAAAATATTAGACTCCCTCTGAACATCCGTCACCCCCCATCCCCGAGGAGTTTCTAGGTCTTTCTTAAAGGTACTGGGAGATTACTGCCACATAGACTTCCTTTCCTACCTAAGGATTTTAAAACATTTTTGCTGAGTGATTTATTCCTAGGTCTCCAAGAGTCCCATGTCTCACATCTTCAGAAGAGCTGGAAAGAAGCATTATCTTATTTAGATAAGAAACCCACAACAATTAGAAAAACTGCACTGGACCAACAGAGAAAAACTCACAACCTCCTACTTTCTGACACATAAAATGGGAATTTCCAACTTAATTTAGACTTTCTGTCAGCAAACCAGCAGGGGTAGGACTTGGAGACTTCCCTTCCGAAAAAAAAAAAAAAAAAAAATACAGAGGCTTTTTTTTTAGGCAAAGACAAAGGAGGGAAAGTTGGCTATAAGAGACTTGCTACTGCTTCCTGGGAGGATGAGAGAAAGAAAAATGTTATCATGCTGGTGGTTCTATTTATAAATGCTTTGTCTTTACAATAAAATGACAAAGTTAAGAGGGAAAAGAGTGGAACAGCAGCAGCTGCCCACACAAACTATTACTTTAAATTTAATTATTGGAAAATTACTCTATTTAGGCCAGAAGGGGGATGAGGAGGAGGAGAGGTGAAGAAAAGTAAGAAAATATGGAATGAAACTAAAATTAAGTTATATAAACATAGAGTGGGGAGGGAATCAACAGCCATCTAAAGAATGACCCTATGCTTCCACTAGCAGAGGAAAACTAAGACCTAGAAAAAGCAGAATGTTATTCTTGTCAAGCTACCAGGGCTTCTGGAACTCAGCTATAAATGTGGATTACACAAAACATCTAGCCGTGAAATCTGCAAGATATTTAAATGTGTATATATCTATATGCCTAATGCTTTCTCTGAAAATGGAGAGATCTGTACACTTCAGTCTAAAAAAGAAGCTGACCCATAATCTGATATGAAAATATTGACTGAACTCAATTTAGTGAAGTATATGACCTGTGAACCTAGTTATGAAAATGTAAATACACTGTGATTTTCCATCTAACCCTTAGTTACTAAGATTTACGTTTTACTGGCACACATACACCCATAACATGGTGGGAGTAGAGTCAAATTAAGGGGTGGGATAAGCTGGAAACTGCCTGAGACCCTATTCTACAGGCATCTAGAAACATTTAAAAACATCACTAGTAATAAAATCAGCTAGGAAAAATTATATGTGCCATAAAGGGCTGTATGTGGATAGAGGGAGAAAAAAAAATCTTTGAAAAGAGGCCTGAGGTAGAGATGGAAGCCATGATGAGTCCTACCAAAACACATACACACACACACACACACACACACACACACACACACACAAACACACATGTAAACACACATGTATATCCTCGTGTTAGAAAAGTGAATTCTAATCTGCCACCTGAGGAAAGTGGGTCCCATTAACTGTCACCCATGGGCTATCGCTTTGCTGAGTGGGCCATGAGACACAATGCCACCAGCCCTCTCCTCCTCCCTCTCCCCTGAAGAAATCAGCCTCACCCTGGACAACGGTGGAGGAAATGTGTGAATAAGTGGGCATGAAGGGGTGACCACAGCCTTCCCAGGACACCAGCGGTTGCTTGAGCCCTCAGCGAAATCACCGTGCACATAACATTGATTCACATTTCCTTCCTTTTTTGTCCTCAAAACTCACATTCCGAAGATCTCAATTGCCTTCGAAGCCATCAAAATATGTCTTTAAAGTAATTCACAGCAGGGGGTGAACCAACAGATCTTACCCTAACAAGGATCATTAGTAACTAAACAGTGGGCTTGAGAACCTAAATAAAGAGCTCAAGAGTAAAATGTGCTAGAACTTTCATCCTGTCTCCAGGGGGGTGAAGACTTCTTCCTCTCCCCCTGTATCCCAGGTCCCTCCCATAAACCTTCTCTATAAACACTTTCCATGTGCTGGGTCAGTTCCCTGCAGGAGGTGACATATTCAAGGGCCTAATGGTTAATACTAAGAAAATGCTGTTCACTCAGCACCTTCCACATTTCAATACCCCGAAAATTCACTTGCTAACACGTGACGTGGAAGAAGCCAAAACCCCTAATCGCACGGCACCCAGAACAAACACTGCCTGCTGTGGGAATCAGCTCCCGGCTGGGAGCCAGACACGCGCTCTAACGCAGAGCGATTCGAAAACTGAACTGAGAAGTAACTTAAGTCAACAGTGTCCGTGATGAAGTGGATGCAAGCTGTTTCCCTTCTAAAAAGAAAACAATTAAAAAGGAGTGAGGGGAGGACAAGAAAAAGAAGAAAGAAACCCCGGTGGAAACTCGGTGTTTACTTGAAGAGGAGCCAGCGGAATGGACGTGCACAGAGTTTCACGGCACCGCGGGAAGGCACCCATCAGAAGGCTTCCTTGGCGCTATTAAATTTCTTTGGTGGCAGCCTTGGTGAGGAAGGCGAGGCACAAAAGTTGCCTTCAGGGTTCTGAGGGCCAAGAGGTGGTGTCTGCGAACTTACAGGGATGGACCGGCTCAGGAATCGGGCTGAGGAGGAAGAAAGGCCAGTGTAGGAGGGCCGGAGGATGGTGGCCGGCTCCTCCGGCTTGGCGCCCAGGGGGCCCGGCTGGCTGCTCAGGGTGCTCCCGCTGCTGCTGCTGCTTCGGCAGTACTGGTTGTTGTTGAGCTCAGGGTAATTTCTGGCAGGCGGCTGCGAGCTGCCATTCAAGAGGTTGGTGAACGGGCTGGCCACGAAACCCGCCTTGGAGGACGAGGTCTTCTTGTTCTCTGGGTCATCTGCAGCAGCGTTCAAGTTCCCTAGGGAATTGGCTAGCCGGGAGTTTATGGAAAAGCTGAACGGAAAACACAGGTGAGGGGGAGAAACAGACAATGATGGATACTCACGCAGAGTCTGTGTCAATAAAACACACAATTACGACAGGGGGATGTGATGAAGACAGTTGTGATCAATGCAAATGGTGACAGAATGGCTTCCTGATCACTCTCGTAATACTATAATATGTGCCTTTAGTTAGACACGTTAACTTCCTCTGTCATCAGGCAGTTAAGACCCACGAAGGTGGCTAAAACACTCTGAAACACTGAGTGTCTGGGGGTTCTACTGGTCCTGAGGCATGAAGTAAATGGAAAGGGCTACGTGAGCGGAGAGTAAAAAGCAAACTTAAATATATGTGATCACATGGCTACATGAAACACCCCTGCCCATCTTGGTTCTGCCCATACACATCAGGGGATAAATGACAATAACATGCAACGATAGTTGTGTGCAGCTGAACTCCATCTTCGGGATCATAGTGGGCAATCTATAAAAGGGACGCTACCCAGCATTCCCTCCATGATCTCGTCTCCCACAATTCGAGATAGGGACAGAAGCCCAGGAGGGCACAGTGCCTTCTGTGGTTTCTCCCCGTCCCCACCCCCGGTTCGCTCCTCTGACGAACTTCAGCCAAACTCACTGTCTGCTCCTGATTTCCTTTACCTCACACCAGCACCTCGAGAGAGGGAGAGAAAATTTACCTTCTCACACCGGCACCACCGGAGGACAAAGAGCCTCTGTTTATCCTCTTGGCCGTCACTGAAGGTGACGAAGCTGCTTTCGCGGTCTTCAAAGTAGATGCAGATCCTTGTGGGGAAGAACTCAATCTTTGTGGAGAAAAACGGACAAAGTATCACACAAAAGCTGTGTTATCTTGACATTGAGCAAATCGATGAGCACAAGATAAACTAATAAATGTTGAAGAGATCCTGGCAGGTCCCAAGAGCAGTGACCGCAGCAGCGGCCAGCACTAAGGAGGCACGCGCTCTTCTAAGACCCCTGCAGACATTAACTCTGCTCTTGCCACGAGGGAGCTGAGATCTCACTTCCCACCTGGCAAGTGAGGAAACACACAATGGAAAAACTCCTCGTCCAAAGTCCTGAGTGAGCACGTGGCAAAGCTGGGATTCAAGTTCAGGATCCAAAGTCCTACTCTAAACCACGATCCCATCATCCTTCGTCACTTCCTGTCCTTGCTGCCGACAGCCATTCCTCACACGTCCTTAGATTCTATCGCTTTATATTTTTAATCTATATCTCCTTTCTACTCGGTGACTGTCCTAGCATTATTTCTCAGCCTTGACTACTAGTAACATCTTTTACTCTTATTCCTTAAAATTCTTATTCCTACAATTTCAAGCCTCCTGCAAAATCTAAACTATTAAATCATGTTGTTTCACTGTTTAAAATGTTTAATCTTTCCTCAGTGCCTAGATAGCCTAAAACTCTTTGGCTTGGCTTATAAAACCCTCTAACAGCTGGTGTTTGCCTCTTCAAGCAGGCTCAACTAGCCACACTTTACTTCTGGACAGCTGTCCTCCAGCTACAAAAATGCCCTGAGTCACTGCCTGGACTGTATCGCACCTTTGTCCAGTCTGTATGTGCTCTTTTTTCCATCTTCTCTCCTCCCCTCCCCTCCAACTCTTCCGCCTCCATCTGACTCACTCCTACTGCTTATCTTTTAGTGGCCAAATCACCTATTACCTCTTACAGCAACGAACCTTCACTGAATTCCCAGGCATCCTGTTCCATATTTTCATAGTAAATCATAGCTTTTACATCTTATTTCATACTGTCTGATATTTGTCTATTTCCCTTGACATAAGCTCCACTGGCAGCAAAGAATTTTTCTCATTTCAATTCCCAAGGGCTGGCACAAGTGCCAGACTCAGAAGGTTTTCAATGTTTACTGAATGAACAAAAAGGGGGAAACTGACTCAAATCTGGACAGCCCAGGCCAAGTCATGGTTTAAATACCAATTCTGTTTGTCCTCAACAAGTCATTTAATGTAGCTGAACCTTGTTTTGCTATCTGCTAGAGAAAAGCTTATTTACTTGTAGACTCCTTCCTTCATCATCCTCCCTCCAAATAGCAGCTACGACATGATTTGCCTCTAACACAAAATGGGAGTAGTATGAAGAAGTAGCTCAAGCTTCTGGAGAAGTCTGGGCCCTCTCAGAACCACCCCCTCTATACAGCCCTAAAACCTGGGTCTGCAAGAGAAGAGAGGTGAGGAATGAATCATCTTTTCCTCCCTATCTCATCAACAGTTTTGGTCAAACATTTCTACTGCCCTCACTAAGCCCTCTACCAGACCCTGGTACCACTGGTGACCTGATACTCACAGGGTGTGTTCAGGGGACATTTTTCCAGAGGAAAATACTTATATTTCCTCTTCAAATTGAGGATGGTGGGGGGGGGACTAGAAAATAGGGGAACAAACACATGCAAAAATAGGAGTAAGGAGGAATAATAGAAATGTTAAAAATTCAAGGCAAAAACCTATCACTGGGTTGAAAGGGATGTTACAGAGCAAATGTGATTTACCAGAGACCCCACAACACAGCGGAAGCACAGAGCTCACTGACATCACTGCCCGGCCACACGGCCTCATGGGCACCTCAGGAAAACAAAAATCCTTTTCACGGTGAGCATTAAAAATAAAGTGTACTGGAACGATGTGGAATGGAAAGGAAGGAGTGTGCAGTTTGTTCTCGTCAGTTTAAGGGCTGGGCCACCTAAAAGGTAGCACTTATTTACAAGCTACTGGAAAGCGAACCCCGGTAGCAGTACCTGAAAGGCTGGGACGCTGCTCTCGGGTGTCCTTTGATATCATCCAACCTACAAAAATCAGAGACAAAGCGCTCAGGCACCACCAGGGTCGCACGTTTCAGCAAAGACTAAGAGACAGTATCGTACAGAGTCAGACCTGTAAAATTATTAAAGTGGTAAAAGGGAGAACCTTGCAAAGGATATCCAGATTTGTTCACTGGATCAAATAAATCCTAGAACCAGCAGGAAATCGATTTTAGTCATTTTGCTTCATCTTGAATTTCACTTACAACAACTTGTTTTTTAATCACAGGGTGGTATTGCATCCACTCAGAATAAAAAACGTCTGATGACGTTACCATGATGCTGTTAAGAAAAGCTAAACTTCAAAAAAATGAGAAAATTTCTGAAAATAAAGGAAAGAAAAAAAACAGAAAAACCATACTGAATGAACCTCCTAAAATCTGTGTACTAGAAATTCTCTCACTTCTTTTCCCTATTTATTTTCCAAGTTATATTCCAATTTATCCCTTCCTCCCCCTTATTTCTTAAAAATCAAATATAAGTGTTTAAAATGAATGTTAATCAATATAAAACAATTTCTTAAGAGTTCCAAGGAGAAAAAATGATGAATAAAAGATCAGTAACCTGGAAGCACCTTCCACTGCCTCGGGCCACATACGCGATGAAACGAGCAGGGACGGCACAGCACTGGCTTCGCGCGTCAGCTCCATTCTAACTCTCTTGCACTGGGGAGTGATCTAACCTCTTCAGTCTCAACCAACCCAGACACCTTTTGTGTCAACTGAAGTTAATCTGAACATCCAAACCAAGCAGCTAACGTGCCTCCTGGCCCACAGCCACTGCTCACTCAGTAAATGGCACTTGCCTCGATTTTGGAGTGGTGGTCGGTGGCTATCACTAAGCACCAGGCTTGCTAGCCCATCTTCACATCATACTATAGAAAATGACTTTGACTGTGTGACCCTTTCCTCCCCAGGTCAGGAAACCAGTCCGCAGAGCACAGGCAGAGGTGTGCCCAGACCCACTCTGACTTAAGTGTTACAATTCTCCCAGAAAGCACGAGAAAACTAAACTCCCTGGGAGTCTGACATTTACCATGCTGGCAAAATATTCTTCCTGTTATGTATGATTCTCACTTAAAAGTCAAAGAAAAGTTGACGTTTCCCATTACATTCCTTTGTGGACTTGCCATGCCATATATTACAATAAAGACTTGATGCTATTTACAGATTTTTGCACCTACATTGATCCTGAAGCCTTTTTAACCTAATCTGAACTATCAGCCGGTTTTCCATGTTGTGGTCAGAAGTCAAGTCCCATCAGTTGATTCTGATGAGTCATTTCAGATCAAATCAAGATGGCTGATAACTTTATAGGCAGAGGCGAGAATTGTTTATTCAATTTTCAAAATCAGAAGGTAAGGCTAAGGAGCTAGACACCCCAAAGCTTTTCTGCACACTCCTGATGTGCAGAAAAAAGCCTCAAGCACACCTGTGACGATTTGTCACAGGATCGGAAACTCACTCGCAGGAGAAGAGTGGAATTCCAAAAGGAGTTTGGGACAGAAAACAAATTGCTCAGCAGTTTAAGGTAGAATTTCCAAGATTCAGATGCAGCCATTGTTTTCAATGAGCTTCTAAAACTTAGCCATTCCCCACAATGCCAACACTAAACAACACAAAAGAGCGATAAGCCAGAAAGCAAGAGGTAAAATGGTACTTACATACTGATATTCAAAAGAGAGGGTTAAACATTCTATCCACAAAAGGAAGCACAACATACAGGTGGAAGTTTAAAATGGATCTACCTAAATGCAGAGGAGGATGAGGAGCGAGGCTGCCTCTGACTTTTTAAGGCACGTAGTTTGTCTCCCTGGGTTATGCTATTTTTCATTTCCACGTCTTCATCCTCTTCTAAATTATTCTGGAAAAGAAAAACATGTTCCATAGAAAGGTCATTATGAAGAATTTGGCTTTACATAGATTTCTTCGTAAGTATAGATTATCTCCGTGTATATATTTTATATAGATTATCTTAATCGCTTTACTGCACTATGAATTCAGCATTGTCCACATATATACTAAACAATGCTCAACTAATGGGGATATAAAGTCCAGCATAGGAAATATAGTCAATAATATTGTAGTAACTACATATAGTGCCAGGTAGGTCCAAGACTTATCGGGGTGATCACTTTGTAAGTTATATAAATGTCTAATCACTATGTTGTACACCTGAAACTAATATAATATTGCATGTTGACTGTAATTGAAAAAATAAAATCATTAAAAAAAAAAGAATGATCAACTATTCACTAATTACTATACTGGTCAAATTCCAATCAAAGAAGCATGAACATGTAAGTGGTAGAATTTAAAAGGAGCTATTTGTTACAATGAACCACACCAAAGAAATTCTTCTACAGACAAAATCAAGCTTTGGAATATAGCTTGGACACAGGTAAGTGTCTGACTCAACAGATACAGTACAAATATATTTCCAGAAACCATCAGGATCCATCAGAGCAAATTCTATAACTTGTTTACGAAAATGAAAGATACAAGAATTCAGGATATCTATATAGTAACTATTAATATCACTTAACTCCTTTAACTCCAGAAGGAGTTAATGCTTACGAGATTGGGAAAGTGAGTTTTCTGCTGAAATAATTCTTATAGTTTGAAAAACATGTAAGTGCCATACTAGGTCTTTTCACACGTCAGCTGGCATTTAATTCTCATAACCTGGGAGGGGACTGGGCGTGGGGCGTAACCCTTAAAGATAAAAAAAAGTGTTGGCGGACGTGGAGAACACGGCCTGGGCTCCCCCGAACACTCAGTGACAAAGTGATGATTTTAAAATCTTGTCCTCAAATGCAAACTTATTCCTAAAATATATGCCACAGCACACTAACATTGCACCAGTAAAGATTGTTATTTTGCCCATTTCCTCACCTGAAAAAAATTAAAAGGCTTGAATTTGCTAAGATCCCTTCTTGCCCTAACATTCACCTACCACACACCCCTCCCTTCTTGAAATCAAGAACTCTTATTTGATGAATATACAGAAGTATACTTCCCTCGGTCACATTCTAGTCATTTCTAACAGTCACTCCTGAATAAAGTATCTCTTCACTCTCTGCCACCTACGTTGGGGTTCACGGATACATCCCGGGCTCAGCAGGCATGTCCTGAGTAAAGGACCACACCTCATTACTACAGCTCTGAGTATGAAAAAGAAAAAAAGACAAACAGAACAAACAGGTATGGGAAAGAAAAAGAACTGATGACGAAAGCTTCCAAGTAGAGGCAATCCTCCCTGAGCTGAGCCTTAAAGAATCGGTCCAAGTGAAGCAGGCCAAGATCACAGGAAGGGTCACGCTGGCCAGGAACAGCAGTCACAGGATTGTGGAGGCTTAAAGCCAGAGGCTTCTCTGAGAGTCACAAGCTGCCTGTCTGTAAGTCTCTCAGAGAGGCTGAGCATCAGTGCTCTTTTTCTTTTGGTTCCCAGCCTGCTCTACATTAAGGCAGGAAAATGAGAGCAAACTAAAATACACAAATACATTTTTAAAGATGTACTCATTTATGGATGATGGTCTTCTAAAGAACAAATAATAGTGTAAAGTATGAAGATTTCTTTTTTTCCACCAGCTGTTCTCTCTATATAGGTAAGATGGAAACTAAAATAAATGTATTGTGTTCATAGATTTCACTTGGATAAAGTAATTACTGACCAACACATTATTAAAATGATGACAGAGTTAAGCTACTGGGGAGGCCGTGAGTGTGCCATTAAAAAAAGAAATATTAAATAAAATATAGCATACTAGGGAATAAAAATGGAAGAGTTATAATAGAAAAAAAGACATAAAAGGAGAGTTTGAAATAGAAATGAGTAAAAATAGAAATTAAGGGATTGGAAGAAAAAGATGAAAATGGAATTTTTAGCAAATTTAAATGATTTGGCTAGGAAGGGTGGATGAGACATCTCCAAAATTCTTTTCTGTTCTCAGATGTTGAATCTATAAGATGTAATATTTGCAGAAAGGCAAAGATGTCATCTTCATAAAATGCTGCCACTGGTCCAGACCTTTACCACCTGGAGCGCTGTCCTGTTGCCACCTCCCTGGCCTTCCCCTCCCGGCTGCACATAGACCCCAGCACACCTTCCACATCACAGCTGGAGAGATGTCCCCAAGCCATGACTCTGTGCCCTGTCGCTCCCCTGTCTAACAGACTGAGGCGGGTCCCAGCAGCATTCAGATTGGAGCTGGAATGCTGAGTGGTCCTAAGAGTGGGGAAAAGATGCTTAAAAGCAGAGCCTTAGACATTTAATTTTTACCTCACAGATTTTCATCTAAGATGCACCCGGTCATGAGCATTTGATGTAAAACAGCAAATGATTTGTAAATCAATAATGTCATTAAAATACTACATCCTTATTTACCTGATGTCCATTTATGTAAACTTGGCTGAACGTTAGCAGCGTATTTCATAGTGTCTAGCCTAGCACTAAAGACCGGGCTCGATAAAGGTAAAGCCTCTGTTTTAAAAAGATTTCTCATAATTCTAAGTGGGCAAAGATAATTCATTAAAGCCACAGTCTAGTCCATTACTATGGCCAGAATCACTCTGGTTGATACTTTTGGTTATTTTCTTTCACCCACCTCCTAAGCATTAAAGAACTATATTTTCAAACTCTCCAAATCAGTAATTACAGAGCTTCCTAATACTCAATCACAAGAAAATTCCCATAGGCCTAGAAATCGAAAGATAATTTAGTATCTCTACTTTGAATCTGACTTGACTTTACAACATAAAAAAGCAACCTCTAGGAGAATATTGCCTTTTTGCAGTTTCTTTATGTCCAAACTCAATAAATCCAGAATTTCCATGGGCTTCTATCCCGAATGCTGGTAAAGAACTCGAGACACAGTAAAAGCCTGAAACATTCTCAACTTATTTTCCCACTTGGAATTCACACGAACTATAAAGATATCATTAACCGTATTACTTTCACTTTTGAGCAAACTAACTCCCCATATTCACGTCATGTTCTAGTGTCAGCACCAGATAAGCATGGCAAGAAAAGAACTTAGAAGAGTTACTTGCACAAAGCATCGCCTAAATGTGAAGTGATCCGAAACCCATATACATGCGACTGTTTAAAATCTTAACCGTTCCATCATTCTCTGGTATTTCCAAATTCTTTTATTTCTGACCTCTAATTTCAAAAATAACAGCACTTCTAAATGGCTAGAACTAAAGTAATTAATTTGGTGGTATGGGAAATAGGGAGGAGGAGGTGAAATACCCAACAACTGAATATATGCTCAATTTCAAACTGACTTACTTTAAATTTCAAACAATTGGGATCTAAAGTATGAGAATGAACTACCAGAAGTTAATTTAATACAGATTATGTTATAGAAAGACATTATGTTCCTATAAGATAAATCCTTCTCAGATAAATGGGTAAATTTTAAATGTGTCTTTTCAGAGGTCATAACTCAAAGCCTTATTTACTTGAATTCAATCTGGAAAGGAAAAGCTGACCAGAGCAGGAAAAGTGTTCTTACTTATGAGCTCTATTATCACATTAAAATGTCAGTTGATATCCTTTTTGTTTGCTTCAAATAGGCCAGACTACAACACAGAGACAAGAAAATATCAACAAAGGCCCTGAACATCATCAACATGACCTTGGCTAAGATTTACATTTTGTCAGGACCCATGACTCAAGTAAACTTAGCCCTTTCATGAGTGGCTGTCCTGGAGAACATACCACGAAGTTGAAAAATCAGTTCTTTCTGCAGTCCCCATCCTTTGTCCTTGAAGAAAATTCATTCTCCTTATCTTCAAGCCATTCTGGTTATCTTTCTTGGTGAAAGAAACCTGTTTGAGATGCCAACTGTTGACCTAAGAGAGCCATGAGGCATTCTTTCCTCAAAGGCTAAGCCTGAGCCACCGTATTTTCTCCCAGGCCCTTTTCCAGGTCCAATGGGCTACTGCCTAACAGAACATAAATCTATATTTGCCGCTTAAATATTTTTAACAGCTTTTTTTTTTTTTTTTGCTCCTTTAGGAACATAAAAATACAAATATAGACCAGGTGCTTAGCTTCATCTCAAGGCATATTCTGGTACAAAGAGCTAAACTAAGAGTTAGATTCTCAGTTCTCAAAGTGGTCCCACTACTAAACAACTCTGCTTGGGCAAGTCACAAATTTTGTAGGGCCCCAGTTTATGATCCGCACAAGAGGACAACTAGAACAAATGATATCAAGGGTGCTCCTAGCTCTAGAAATGCCCCAACTCTAATTCTTAGTAAGTCACTTCTGTTTTTATTCAGAAGTTGTTGGGTGTAATAGAAAAAAAACATGGATTTGGAATCAGATAGACATGGACTGACTCATGTTTCTAACCCTGAGGTTAGAACTTCTCTGCTATTCAATTTCTTTACTACAGAATAGAGCTAAAATTGCCTGAATATCATCAGGTAATTATAAAGGTTAAATCAGACAATGTATATCAGCTGTTGAAAATGGTTTGCTTATAATAGTGCCTCAACAAAAAAAGTTTCTCCTAGTTATGTTTTTCAATGCTGGACTTACTTTAGAAATCACTACGAATTTGAGGATTTCAGTGTACCACTTGTAATGTGATATGTACTATTTCTTCAATTGTCACATTAAAATTTTGCTTCTTGATATCTATTACCATGTTCAAGTAAAAAGTTTGCTTCTTGATTTCCTTTTTGTAAATATTCTCCAAACTGCAGTAATCTCCTTTAGAATTGTTCTCCTTAAATTATAGCTTTCTTCTTTTTAAGGATAATCACTTTCTTTACTCCAATTCCTGCTTTATAAATGGATGACTCCACACCTAAAACTTTGGTATTCTCAGCATCTCAGAGAAGAGATATGGCTGTGTTATATGTTGTTCAACTGGGAAACAAAGAAATGAAGAACATGAGTCTTAAGGAGCCAAGAAAATCATCCTGGGGAAAACTCACCTCTCCAAATCTCTCCACATTTTGTATTTTAGATAAGTTTCCACCAATAGACATATCATCCAAGCTAGAAAGAATTTTATTAATACTTCCTTCACTGGAGGGCCTACTTTTCAGTTTGGATCGGAAAATGTCTCCTTGGACCCATAATGAGGCTTGTTTTCTGTAAAAAAGGAGAGAAAATAAAATAATCTTTAAAATAAAGTATGATCATCTCAGAAGTATGATGTCCTATAGACAAAAAGATTAGCATATAAACATTTACAAGTCCAAAGAGACAGATTATGAGGTCTTAGAATTAAATGAAATAGTCACTTTCTGAAGCCAAAATAAATTATATTAAAGTTGTATATAAAACACAAATAATCATCTTCCAATACATGTCTATATAGCCATAAAGGGCTGACTATTAAAGTTCTCACTCAGATGTTTAGAACAAATTCCACAGCAATAAACCTTGTGAGCTCATTTGTCTTTTAAATATGAATTTGAAATCTGTAAGTTATTTCCCAAGTAGCAGTTTGATTTCTCTGTAAAAATAGTTGGAGTGAGTTGGACTCAAAGATGTAGGTGAAAGAACCTGAGTTAAATGGAGATATTGCCAAAAAAAAGCACTAAACACCTAATTGTGTGTGGCACCATGAAAGACCCTGAAACTGTAACTTTAGAAATCCATTCTTATAACCTGAAAGCAAGGCTTGTGGCCTTAATAGATTATCCTTTGGGAAAATAAGAAAATGTGTTTGAAGTTCATCTATAAGTATTATTCAATAAGGCACAATTACAACTGTTGTCAAGGTTATAAGAACTTGAAATACATAAGAAAAATGACAATCTGGGATTTCTATTTTTATTGACAATGTCGCCTTCATACATTTCTTTTAAGATAAATTACCTCACAGAATAGTTTTTGTTCCATGCTATACCAAACTGTACAGAATAGAATTTAACTAAAAACATCATACATAGTTCATCATAAAGAATATCAACATCCAATAAAATAATAGCATCATCAAGGACATGATACCAATAAGAACATAGATTTCTTTTTTAAAGCAAGAGTAAAACCAAGTAATACTTTCTCTCAAAAGTTCCACATATCATATAAAATTCAGGTTAGAATATGAGGGGGGAAAGCAAAAAAAAAAAAAAAAAAAAACCCTCCATGAACTGATGAACTGTATTGCCTCACTGGGCCCTCAGAAAAGGAATCCATCCTTCCTTTTAAATAGTTTATTTTCAAATCAGAACTTTATTGTTTATGGTTAAATTCTGTTGGAAGTCTCGAAGAAAAGGTTAACCTTTAAATTATGGCAAAATTTTACATGTGTAATCCCTCCCAACAAGCAAATCCACATCCAGGAATTATCCTACAGAAATACAAACTTGTATACATGATAACAAAATGTTTGTTACAGCACTATTTGTAAAAGCAAAATAATGGACAACCAGCTTATTAAATTAAAGTAGATCCATTCCGTGAAATATTATGCAGCCGCTAAAAAATCTGGGATGAATCTATATGTGGTGACAAAAAAGAGTGCCCACAAAATAAAGCCTTCATAAAGGCAAAGCATAAGTGACAGAGTGTGGAAAGTGTAATCCTATTTTTTAAAAAAAAGGAAAAAAATGTTACAATGTTAAAAAAAGTTCATAGTTATCTAAAAGAACCTGTAACAAAATATTATCTAGTTAGAAGAATGGTGACAATGGAAAAAAACATTCACTTTCGATTGTGTAATGTCCATAGTTTTATATTTTTAAAACAATGTGCCTCATTTGTTTTTGTAAAAAAAAAAAACACAAGTGATTTAAAAATAAATAAGTAAGGAAATATCAAAGCAAAACAAAGCTAGAGTAAGTATGAAAAGGGACCTTTAAAGTTGCTATCAAAGAAAATAGAAGGCAGCACATCATTACATTGTTTTAAGAAGAGATTGTAAAGAAGTACAAATTAGTAGCTGATGGATGGTCACAGGGATGGGTAGTACGGCAAAGGGAATGCAGTTAGCATCAATATGATGGTTAGGTGGATGGCCAGGGGAGGGAGGGAAGAATTGGGGGATCGTTTTATGAACTATACAGATGTCTAACCAATGTACTGTATATTTGAAACTAATTTAAATAATTTTTTAAAAAAGAAATTGTATAAAGTACTTTCAGAAGTCAGCAGAATAAGTGTCAAAATGTTAACAGCAAGAGGTACAATTAGATGGTTGGGAGGGGCTTTCTTTTTTAAAATATAACGTCCTACCCTACTTTCAAACAAAAGATGTTTTTTCTTTTACCTTTTTTGCTCATTTTTCAATAGTTTCCAAATAAAGCAGAAGGGAAAAGAGAAATACCTTTAGATTCGATTTCTGAGACAGCCAGTATAGAGGCTCTAGATATAAAATACGCTGTCTACATACACGACTAACAACATTTGTAACGTTGTTCTAAAAATTAAAACTACGATAATTTATTTTTAAGAAACTTCCAGCATGTTTCTAAACAGATTAAATTTAAAAACAAAAGTCTGGTGAATTTTTAAATATATGTGTAAAATAAAAATTCCAGAAATCTACACATAGCAAGTCGCTAGGGAATATGGCAGTATCTGCTTTCTATGGTGGCAGATCTGTTTGCCTTTTGGGAGCAAACCACCCAGAGAAGCATTTCTGAGCTTAAGACATGTAAATTGGTGAAGTTTGCATAACCGCTGAGAGTTACATTTAACTTTTCTATATCAGCTGTAAAAATGTATTCAGTCTATGGCCATGCCACGCTGAACAAGCCCGATGTCGTCTGAACTCGGAAGCTAATTAAGCAGAGTCGGGCCTGGTTAGTACTTGGATGGGGGACCACCTTGGAATGCCAGGTGCTGTAGGCATAAAA
This sequence comes from Eidolon dupreanum, assembly GCA_028627145.1. Lineage (NCBI taxonomy): Eukaryota > Metazoa > Chordata > Mammalia > Chiroptera > Pteropodidae > Eidolon > Eidolon dupreanum. The sequence goes on along the minus strand of CM053517.1, from coordinate 27,157,631 downwards.
TATACACACATATGTATACACACATATTTTATATACATAAAATATATGTGTACATATATATATTTTATATATACATACATATGTATTTGTATTCAAAACAAACTCTTCTTAACTTTTGCTTCCTTTGTGGAAATCTTCCAATTGAATACCCTTCCTGATGCTCTGCATCTTCAAAAATCTTGCTTTAATTTTTTATTCCTCTGGACTTTTTCCACTTAATGCTATACCTAGTATAACTCTATCTGATGCTTGAATCTTATATCCTTCCAATAGTAGTAAACAAATAGCATAGTCCTTGACATAGCATGAACAGCTAAAAAATAACTATTAAATTCATAAATGAATGTCTTGGATCTCTGGTAAAAACTCCCACTGACAAAGAACTATGAGTTCACAGGGAGAGAAAACTCAGCTCTGTCACAGACAGTGAGAAATTCAGATAAGTGAAACACACAGAAAGGACAGGGATGCAGATAAGACAAAATTCCTCAAGAAGTTCCCAGTTCAGCATGAGAAAAATAAACAATTGGTATCCAATATTAAAGCCTTATGACCAAGATTTGCTTAGGACTCCAGGAGAAAGGACCCCTGAAGGACTCAGAGAGAAATTTTCTGAGAATCCAGAAGTATCTAGAAAGATGAGCAGGACTTAGCCAGCAAAGAATATTCCCAAAACAAAGAAAACGATGTGGGCTTAGAGAAATAGTGACATCAAAGAACATAGCATGTTTTGAAAACTTGAGGGGGCTGAAGAAAAAATGGTATTAAAGAACACGGCATGTTTGGGAAAGTCAGCTGATGCTGCTGAAGCAGAGGACATATGAGAGGAGAAGGAGGTGGGAACCAAGTCACCACGGGCCCCTCACGTCATGCTGCAGAGTTTAGATTTGATCTCAAAATTGAAAGGAAGACCCTCTACAGGTCTTTAGAATAAAAAAACATGACATGGAAACAGAGGCAGAGAAGCTGGAGGGATCTAAGAAGCCAACCTGAAAAAAAAAAAATTCCAATTCTAAAATGTTATGAAATGAAAATTGTGATGGTGCTGCCAACCTAAAGATAAAAATTACAGAGTGACACCTTTCACTTGCTCAGTTTAAAAGGCTCAATTGGTCCCATCACTGGAAAGACTTGATTTGAACCTGAATATTAAAGATGAACAGGTGCCGACGCTGACTTGTGAGTTGCTAAGCAATGCAGTAACAACCCCAGGGCTTCTTAAGAAGCAGCAGCTCTTAGCAAACACCTTTTTTTATTGACAATAGAAACCACGTTGGGTTTTATTGTGGTGTCTATTACTCCTTAAAAGCCTCGACTCCAACCGAAGTAAAACATGTATTTTTAAGTATTTAGCATTTAAAAATCACATCCTATGACACTAATACACAAGCTCAAAATAAATCCTCCAGTAATACAGCGTGTTTTCTAAGAGAGTGTGACATTACTGACCCTCTCCCGAAAGACCCTGTGCTGAAACGACCGCTCCAGCCGCAGCCTGGGGACCGCTGACGTGCACTTTGAGCCAAAGGCAGACGCCCTGAAAGCCACGAAACAGTACAACGGTGTCCCTTTGGATGGCCGCCCCACGAACATTCAGCTTGTCACATCACAGACTGACACACAGCGGAGACCCGCACAGAGTGTCAACAGAGGCGGGACGACGAGCAACCGCGGTTCTGGAGGGTTCGGCGGCGGCGGCACCCGGAGAGGCGCCAGTGGAGGCCGCGGGGCGAGGCACAGGCACGGGCAGCTTTCTGCAGAGGAGCTGGACGCCCCGCTGGACACCCCGCTGGACGCCCACGACGCCGGAATGGACACCAGCTAAGCAGAGCCGGCGCGGAGCGGGACCCCCTGGCCGGAGGGGGCGGCGGGCTGAGGCTGCCCATGACCGGTCGTAGTGCAGGGCTGCCTTCCTCAGCGTCCCAAACTCAGCAAAGAGCTCCTGAATATCTGTGTCGCACACTCCGAAATCCAGGTTGGACACCAGCAGTTTCCCACCCGTCTCCACGCCGGCACCTGTGCAAAAGGTCATGTTGCCGCTTGTCAGGAAGTTGTCTCGGTCTGCTGCAGGGTGCCGGCCGGTTCCTGCCGCCGAGAGCTTTGTTAAAAGAGGCAGCCAGTGTTGAAGTCACTGTTTGCCAAGTCACGGTCCTGGGTCAAATTTGGGCTAGCCAGGCCTGGGAAAATAACTTACTCGGTTTCAATGCGAGCCAATTCAGAGTTCATTCTGATACTGAACCTTCATGGGTCTTTTTAAAAATCTGCTTTTAGAATTCCCCCAAAGAGAGTCAAGTCAGTTGCATTGTTATAGACGCTTCTGGTTTTGAATTCAGAGCACATGGCAGTCACTGTGCAGCATCTTCCCTTTGTAGCTGACCTCTCCTCCCTCATTTCCTCGGATCCAACCTCATCTTATCTCCACATCATCCTAATGCTCCATCTACATCACTTCTTTCATCCTAAACACACATTTTTCCAGTATGACCCAACCTGGATCAGTGTCCATCCAAAGCCATCATTTGGTCATTTCGTGTAGAAACCTAACCTACTTTCCAGTTTTACCTAGGCCTACTCTACGTGAGTTGAGCACCTGTATATCTGTCCTGTATACCTCCCGTTCCACCAGCCCAGGGCTATTATGGAAACAGAGGTAGTTCTGGGTAAAGAATTGGGCTAATGAAATGGTCTAACTTAATCTGAGATCAAAGGAAGGCAGACCGGAACATAGCACCCAAGATTCACGAGGAGGAAAGAGACAGGTATTCAAGGAGTTCACCCATACTTTGTACAAATGGAAGGTTTAATAGGGAGATGTTTACAAATAATTTATGAGAACGTCGGGGAAGGCTCCTGGTTCTGTAACACACACAAAAATGTAGCTAGAAGGGAAAGAAATAGTTTAGGAAATTCCCAAAAAGATTCAAGTAGCTAATTCTAGTTTAGGTGCAAAACCCTTCAAATCTGAATCCCATGTACCGTTGGTATCGTGCCAAAATACAAACTTTACAACTAAACCTACTGCATTATTGCTTACATTTTTTTACCTCTAACCCTTTTCACATGGGAAACAAAACAAAAAGCATTCACTCTTCTAACTTTAGTAATTGGTACAAGTATTTCAAGATAAATTTCTGATGCCACCATGGGCAAAAAAGTCTTCCATATACCTTCTTCTCAATACCTAAACCTATATTAGAATGTTATTTTTGCTTAGCCAATAGATTCAATGCCAGCTGACTGCCAAGTGGGTTGAATGATACAACAGTAAATACTGAAAAGCAACTCCAAAGGTTTAAATAACTGAGTATTATTGCAAAATGTGACTGTCAAAAAAATAGTACAAACTCAAACCTATGCAATGTGCTTGATATTCTAATAAATATACCACAATATTGTCTAGTATTATTTTAAATTCTTTCATTTACAATACCTCAGGTTTTAATTTTTGTATTTTAGGAATAGATTATTTAAAAATGTAATCCACTTTCCTTGACCTAATGCACATATTAAAAAAAAAAAAACATTGTAAAAGGAAACAGGAACCAATTATAATTAAAAATTCAAGCTGTTATTGTTAGACACTTTCAAGCATTTTTATATTTCTTGAACGGGTTTTCTTCATCTTATTTTTGGTAATTTCCTGAAATAAAAAGCACTGCTTGAACTATTAATTTCTGATGTCACTCAATTCAACTGAGAAACTTACCAAATGCTATAAGCACCAAACTGAATGTAGCATAAGCTGATTTCTGCAGAGTAAGAGGGAGCTGCAGACTCTTTCCATACAATGTGGTGTGGACCACCAGCATCTAGCATCGCATCATCTGAGAGACTGTTAGAAATGCAGGATGTCAAGGCCCACTCCTGACCTACTGAATCACAAGCTGCACTTAACAAGATGCCCAAAGGATCCTTAGGCACTGCGATGTTTGAGAAGCACTGCAGACAACTGAAGGCTTATAACTAAGCTAGAATGCCGCCAAAATTTCCAACTAGACACTGATAAAAGCAAGCAGTATGGAAGAATTTCTGATTCATAGATTTAGAAATGAAAGTTTAGTCACAATATTGTTACTTCTTTAAAGATAACTTCATTCGAAATGAAAACTCTACTCTGCAAAGATACAACCCAATGCAGGGTCTCGATTTACGCTGGATGTGAGTTTTCTCTGTCTCAGGAGAAAATTTAAAAATAAAAATGACAACATGATATTGGGCCCCATAAGTAAAGCATCTCTAAGAGCTGAAAACCCCCTTGGGAACCCACTACCAGTTCCTCACGGATCCCCTTATAATGAACGAAAGCTTTAATGGATCCTGATCCAGAGGTCAACATAGTGCCACACGGTAAGGCCCCAATAAATAGAACCAAACAAATCATAAAAGAAGCCTGATCCCATCTTCATACTTCTACAGGCTGTCTTTGAAAAGGATGAGTTAAGATTTGGCTCAATAATGAAAGAGATGGGTTTGAGCATCATTTTGAGAACTGTGAGGATGTATGGTAGAAGACATATTTCAGGGTCAGCATGGTATTTTAGCTTAACATCAGCTTTAAGTAGTAGAAAATACTTGATGGTTATTTTGCAAACATTTTTCTTTCTATCCTAGAAAAAATTAAATATAAAATTTCAGACTGTAACAAAGGAGAGGTCTGCCAATACATCATCAACTCACAAGAATGTTAATAAACATCTCTTACTACTAGTGGCATCAGAGGAAGGTTTCTTCAAGGCACAGAAATCAAACACCTGAACATATTTTGGTGTTCAAGGACTAGCAGGATATGACAAACCAGATTTTCTGAAGTCATATATTTGGAATTAACATTACCTAAAAAGCACTAATTGGATTGCTTGAAGGAATGCAATCCCTCTTACTCGTTCAGTCATTTTGATAGATGGAAACCTATCAGAAAACTTTTTAATCCTCTTATTTTTTTCCTGATGAACATGTTATTTATTCATGTCTTTGCGTCATCATTCACGTCACTCTCTTCATCTCTCATATCATTAGCCAGTCTTCAAAGCCTGAAATTTATTTCCTGCAGTGTCTGACTCTTCAGTCCAACTTCTAGCCCCTGGGACATGTCTCCATCCTTTTTCGGATGACAGTATGGTTGTCTCTTTTTTAGCCTCTCTGGCTCCAATCTCCCATTATCCGATTTATTTTTACAGCCCAATCTTCCTTAAATAACATGTTGATCATAGGACTCTTCTATTTCAAACACTCCAAGGTGGAAAAATGATGAATAAGAGAAGTTCAGAACACCTATATCCACATTATGAGCTGTGGATCTTACTGTGCATATTCACTGATTCTCTACGCAAACAGACAATATCTACACAGATGTTATATTAGTTTCCTATCTACGCAAAGCTGCTGTAACAAAATAGCACAGATGTAGTGACTTAGAAGAATACATATTTACTTCTGTGCAGTTCTGGAGTCAGAAGTTCAACATCCGTTTCAAAGCAAATTTCCACTACAAACAAAATATAATGGTTTGACTTTAAAAGACTGACAATTCCAAGTATTTTTAAGTATGTGAAGAAACTGGAATTCCCACACACTGCTGATGGGAACGTAAGCTGGCATACCTACTTTGGAAAACTCTTTAGTAATACCTGCTCTAACCAAATATTCCAATCACAGGTATATATCCAGCAGGTAGGTATACCAAAAGGTATGAAATAGCCTAAAAGGTTATATACTCTATGACTCCATACATGTTTAACACTCTTGAAATGACAAATACGTTGAGGGAAAACAGATTAGTGGTTGTCAGGAGTTAAGGAGGGGATAAGGGCAGGAAGGAAATATAGTTATAAAAAGGCAATCTGAGAGTTTCTTGAGGTGACAAAAATGTTCCCTGTTTTAACTGTATCAGTGTCAATATCCTGATTGTGAAATTTTACCATACTTTTGCAAGATGTTAGCCTTAGGGGAAAGTAGGTAAGGGGTACAACAGGAGCCTTCTCTATTATTTCTCACAACAGCGTATTAATCTACAATTATCTCAAATTTTTTAATTAAAAAAAAGTGTGTGTGTGTGTGTGTGTGTGTGTGTGCGCGCGCACACGCGCGCATGCACGCGCATTATGGTCAGATCACATCAGTTCTCTGCTCAAAACCCCCTGTTGACTTTTCATCTCCTACAAAGGCCTAGGAGTGATCCAGCCCCCTCTACCCTCAGCCTCACTGCCCATGGCCCTCCTCAGACACATTCACGCTCAGAGCCTCAGCATTGGCTCCCTCAGTGTGAAACACAATTCTCCAAAATACCCAAGTGGTTTATTCTCTCGCTTCCTCAAGAGCTTTGCTCAAAAGTCTTTTCCAAGAGTTCCACAAATACCACCCTATTTAAAACTGCTTTCTCTAACATCCCCTATTCTTCCCTACTTAACTTTTCTGCATGACACCTATTATTATCAGAGAAACTATGTAATTTATACATTTCCCTATTAACAGTATTCTCTAGAATATATATATATATATATTATATATATATATATATTCTCTATAACATACTATTGCTACACATAACAATAAAGATCATGTTGAGTGAAAGAAACCAGACACACCTACTGTCTGGTTCCACTTATATAAGGTTTAAAAATCAAGCCAAGCTCATCTACGGTGTTAGAAGAATAATGGTTACTTGGGCATTAGAACTGGATAGTGAATGGAGGAGGCAGAGGGGGGCTTCTGGATACTGGTAGAGGTTCTATTTCCTGATCCGGGTATGTTCACTCTGTGACAATTTATTGAGTCCACTACCTCTCACATCACCCATCCCCAGCTCGTTGTATTTCACCTACACTAGCCTTCTTGCCGGGCTTCAAAAATGGCATGCTTTTCCCCATCTCAGGACCTTTGTGTGCCCCCTGCCTGGGACACGACCGAGACTTTGACAGCACTGGCCTTCTCAACAACAAGGTCCCACTCTCTCTAAAGAAGCCTTCCTTGACCACTCAGTGTAAAGGGCTCTCCCCACCCCCACCGGTCATTGCCTCCCCTGCTGCTAATCTCTATGGTCATGTCACCCTCAAAAATCATCTCACACATAAACTTATATACTTGTTTATGGTGTGTTCCTTCTATGAGAAACATCAGCACCCTAGGAGTAAAGGACCTTGTCTGTCATGGTCACTGCTGTAATCCCAGGACCAAGAGCATTGCCTGATAGAGTGTGCACCTACGAAATATCTACGAGATGAATGGATGGCACCAATGTCTTCTGCCATGTCCTCGGCCGCAGGGTTTGTCAAGACACAGGCTTGGAAAAGAAAAAAATAGGAGTAGGAGAGAACAAAAGAAGGGTTCATAGTCAGGTAGAGCAAGACACTACCTCTGGTGCCACTCGGAGGCACAAAGCAGATTAGGCCACAGACCAGGGCCTAGAAGGAGGCAATCAAATAGTCTGGGAAAGTCTGTGAGGACTGGAGACATTTTCCATGCCAGCTCTATAAGCAATATTGCAAAATATAGAAGGTATAGCACCTCAGACAAAGAACCTGCCTTCAGGAAGGTTCTAACCTAGGCATTAGTGACGACTGACTTTAATACTTCAGTTACACAAGGAATTCATTCTGGCACCTCAATTTTCACAGACAAATACTTGGAACTATAGTATTGATTTATGCCTAAGGAAATATCCTAAATGTTATAGCTTAAGTGTCTATAAACAAAAAACACCTTTCTTTACAACTTAGTGTTTTTGCCTCATCACCCTAATTTCTTCTATTACTATTTTGAGATATAGCACAGAAGAAGCATGGCGGGGAGATAGGAAGGAGGGCTGTGCAGGCATGAAGTAGAGGGTTGTGGTATCTGATGACCTAAGAAAAGTCAGGTGAAATTGACCAGTGGTATTCTCAGCTATGTCTCCTTACCTTGTAACTTGTACAGTTTTAAGGGGAAACCAGAAAGGGTTGTGCCCTTACAGGTTAACTCTCTCTCCCTTGTGGACTGAGGTTTGACAAAGAGTTAATGAATGAGTATGTGAATGAAGGAAGGAATGTGTAAGTATTCTTCTAAATAACAGCCATAAAGCCAGTTAGTGGCAGGGCCAGAACTGAAACCCAGCTTTCACTGTTCTTCCTTGGTAACTCTTAAGTTGCTGCTACACTAGCAGTTGAGTTAGCTGTCAGGAGAGCAGCAACCTCACCGAAATCACTGACCTGAGTTGTGGTTGTTTTTTTTTTTTTTTCCATTCTGCTTTTAGACATGCAAACAAAAGAAAAGCGTGAAAAGTGTCAAGTGGGATGACATAAGAAAATTGCACTGTAGCCAGATCACACATAGAAATGACAGAAAAAAGGTAGGCAGAGATCGCTGTGATTTTCTTCTCACTCTCCCCTGATCTAAGAGATATAAAAGGTATGAAGTTAGAATGCATGAGCTGTCAAATCAACAGTATTCCATCGGAGGCACTGACTTTTCTAACAAGGCAGCCATTTTATAACCACAGGCTTGGCAAAGCCCACGAGCAGGGGAACAACAGGTGGAAAAGATCAGGAACCAGGATGTGTATAATTCGATAATAAAGACAATACACTTACTCTTCCAGGAAGTGCTGCTGGGGTCCTATAATGGAGCCAGGCCGGCATATCCTGATCCAAGCAATTATTTCAGCATGTGTAAACCTGTAGTGTTTCATGACATAACAGGCTATCAACGTCCCTGTTCTTCCAAGACCAGCTGTAAGAGAAGGACACAGAACAAGAAATACAAAGTACAGTAAATATGCCCACAAAAGAAAAAACACTGAAATTCCACCCTGCCCAGAAAATGCAACGGTGCAAAGAATAACGCAAGATTTTGAAGCCCAGACAATAATGTAATGCTTTTTACATGATATAGGATTAAAAATATAATTCTAATTGAAGAAATATTTTAAAATAGATCATATGATTAAAATAAACATATATAAGAAAATATAAAAGTCAGACCAAAGGTCTGGAAAAACTATCAAGTTCAATGCCTGAGGGCCTTTGGGAATGACTGTCATTGTGAATTTGTTAAAGCAATGCTGGTCCCATGACAAATATGTAAAATACCACCTGTCACGTGTCTCCATGCTCCTGTCCTTGGTCTCAGCCCAGGCTAAGATTAATTTATAGTTTACAGTTTGTATGTATGACCCCTGAGTCAGTAGTATAACTGATTATATTATTATGGTCATTTTTTTTACCTATTTAAGTGATTTTGATAAATTTTTGGAATAAGAAATCAAAATCAAAGTTAGAAGACACCATAGCCATCATCAAGCCCTATTAACGACCTAACCCACAACTGTTTCAATACTTTCTCTATCAGATGGTTACCCTAACCTCTATTCAACTCATTGAGAGATCAGGTTTTCATTATTTCCATTAATAGGTACTGGTGGACCACCTCCAACCTGCCAGGTACTATGCTAGGAGCTGGGGATGCAGTGATGAATAAAACAGACATGGCCCCGCTCTTGTGAGAACACGCAGTCCACTGAGAACCAAGCATATCAAAGTACTCAAGTTTCATTTCCTGACGCTCTTCATTTTTAATAACTTTTTTGGTCAGCATATATTCTTTGTGTTGAACCCAATCTCTGTCATTTAAGATAAAGTAAAATTAGAAATTATTTTCAAAGAAGTATTGGTTATTGTGATTTCTTTAAAGTATTTTTACAAATTGTTATATTTTTTCCCTCTCTCCAAAGAAATAAAAGTGATAAGACTTTAAATTTTAGCCAGTTTTAAAAATATACATACACTGGTTTCCTCCTCTTCCAAAGATATTCAAAAACTTGATCAACCTATAGGTTCTCAAATATAGTGGTGATTGTTCATATATCAGAACAACTGGAGTCCAAAGATACTAATCAATTGACTCACATTTGTGTAACAAGTGAATATGGAATTCAGGACTAAAATGCCCCACGTGTCCTAATTCTCATCCCAGAATTCCTTACACTCTTGGCTCATCCATTCAGTCATTCATTCTACGAGCACTGACTGAGACTGACTGTGTACGATAGATGCTGGGGATAGAAATGTGAAGACAAGTGGGATGCCTGCCCTCACAGGTTCACAGTGCTGAGCTGATGAGGTTTATTTATAAGCATTCTCTACATCTTTCCATATCTGGCTTCTTGAAATTAACACAGTACTTTCACTTTTTATTTGTTAAGTACCATCATGAGCAAGGCACTACGCTGAGTTATTTTTCTACTATTTAAAATCTGTTCCTATTATGTTCACTTTTTTAAATAGAAAGATAAAGTGGCTCCATCTTTGTTTTTAAACATGAGATTCAGCTAGTCAAATGTTTATTCACTGCCTACCACATATGCAGGACAGGGCTACACTCACACGATAAAGATGCAAGCAAATATAGAATGTAACCCTTGACAATGACGCATTATCAAAGTAGTTGTAGACAAGAATTTTAGCGAAGAAACAATAAGCAAAGATATTAGGTTTAAACCGGAACTGAGCTCTCAGAGAAAGAAGGACGTAAGAGCTGCTGGTATCTTCGAAGATTGTGTAATTGATGACAAAGACTTTAACAGACTCAAGAAAAGGAAGGTCACTGAACAGTTTTCGCAAAATGTCTAATGAGTGGAAGTCTAGCCAACCCGCAGAACATGTTGTGTATTGAGTGGAAAATAAGGCTGCATGGGTGTGGAGGGGCCGGATTAAAGAGCTGCCCCAAGTCAAGTAGGTTAGCAACCTGTGGGCCGAAGGCACCACGGAGGACTGGAGCATTGTCAGGAGTCCCCAGGTGTCCAGTGTTCCGAGCACTGATCAAGCCACATCTCCTGCCTACATGTTATCACTCCTCAGATGTTTATCACTCCTCAGATGTATGTAGATGGTGCTTTGATGAACAAAGCTCGACTCAGTGAAAAAGGATTATGGGATTCATGGTATCATCAATAGCTAAATAAACATACAACTGCTATCATATAGAAATCTGTTTTTCTTTAATGGAAAGGGCAGAATGAAGCTACGACACATTGTGAGGGGCAAGACAGTGACATGGGGAAAGCAGACTCTGGCAGCAGCACATGGCTGAAGTGGAAAAGACAGAGAGGGAAGCCTGAGAGGCGAGCTGGCAGGCTGGGGTGGGAGAGCAAGGGTGGCTGAAAAAGATGGGGCGCACAGCAGTAATACAAAGCAAGGACTGAATTAGAAAGACATTTTGATTGGGTCACAGGGAAAGTTAATAGATGGCCGATATTTCTGGCCTGAATACTTTTACAATGTCAATTTCATGCTTGGAAATATTTAGTTAGAAAAAGAAGTAAGGGAAAATTGATGGCTTCATTTTTGATATGTTTAAGAATCTTCCCCCCAAAAGGAGGGGTCCTTTTGTCAGCTTTCTCTAGTCAAATAGCAAAGAGAATCTTCTCTATCTCCCCAGTACCTGAAAATACACTGGATTTCAGCAAATCTAACATACCGTCATGTCATCTAATGGTGTAATTACACCATTAAGTCCCACTAAGAAAAATTAAACTATGATGTGCTATTAATTTTAAGATCCAACCTAGTTTCATAAATGTGAAAATGTAAAAGAGCTATATCTCTAAGTCAGTATTTTTCAATCTTTTCTTCATTATTGTTTCTCCTCTAAAAGCCTCTTTTTTTTTCTTGTCCGCCATGAAATTTCACCACCACAGATATGTTGCATATCTCTTTATGTGCTGTATATAAATCTGCGCTTTATACAGAAATGGTTTTTTACCCCTAAAAAACAGTTTTGCCTCCTTGGAAGCAGTATCACCTGGGACTGAGAATATTTATGGAAAATGCAAATGAAATTACAACTTGAGTTTACAGATGTCTGGCATTCTCTTCCTATTAACCTTTCCTTTTTAAAAATTATATTTACACTGTTTAATTAGATGAGACGTGAGTGGAGAAGTGGTGGCCTCTTTTCATCTGAAGTACCTTTTGTCCCAGATCAAACGCCAACATTCTTTAGAAAAGAGTAAAGTTTAATTACCGCCCTCAGTGGGGCTCTTCCTGTAACATAAGAGTTAAGAGTCACGTGTTTTTCTGCTTCTGCCCTGAGCAGATATTTTCTGTTTCTGCAGAGTTGTTCACTCCCCAGACATCTGACAGGACTGCAAGCAATCATGCTGATAAAACACAGCTGGACGGCCTGTAGCAGGACCCAGTTAAAGTCCAGAGTCCTCCTTCGTGTCCCCAATGTGGGTCTCTGGAGAGAAGGTGGCCTTTATGGTGACAACACTACCTCTCACCACTCCCCTCTCTGTGTGAGGGGCAGTTGGGTTCCCTCAGGCTCCTAGTAATACACACTTACAACCAAAAAAAAAGGTGCTGCAGAAAATTTTCAAATTTCTCTGAAACTAAAGTTGCTTCCCCCTTTTAGAAAGAGTCTGTAATTTAGATCTATAAAAAGAACCTACTTCACACTCAATAATAGTTAAGGGCTCTTACCACAATTGAACGAAATAGGAACGTTTCGCCAAGTTTTAACAAATTTGTTAAAGCGTTCTTAATTAAAGGGTTCCCTGGCACAGCAAGACAGAAGCTGAAAAGTATTCTATTTATACCAAGTTAAACGCCCATTGCCTTACAGTTTCAGGCGTTTTCTAAAATCCCTATAGAACATCAATAATCACACACCAGAATATACAATGTTGCCACTTTTTAAATTATTGTTTATGCTATAAAATTTCAAGAATTCACATAAGATTTGACACATTCCCAGCAAACTAGTTTCTAGTTTGTCTCTCCACATAGTACTTTATGTCGAATGTTGTTGAGAATGGCATGTTATGCTCTTTCCAGCAGCCATCAAAGTTCATTTGACATAGAATAAGATTCTCTCTCCCTCCTTCTTATAGTTCAATTAAAATGCTCAGTGCTGCTTGAATTCCCAGAAAATTAAGCTGACTTAATTAGGGCAGATGTCAAAATAATTAACAGGCCTATAGCAGATAAGTATGCTATTAAAAGCAATATATCTGTAATTAAATTGAAGGTATACTCCTTACAAAAGAATCCTAAGTGTGTGCACAAGTGGAAGCAAATGAAATAACACTCTTAAAAAGATGATGCCACATGTAAATGTGACCTTTCTAAATAAGAACTGACCTCAATGTTAAAAAGGTTCTGATTTTAGGACTTTCAATAAGATGGAAACGCGGTGCTCACCTCCTCCCACAACCACAACAAAACTACAACTAAATTATAGAACATTCGCCTTTGAGAACCACCTGAAGACTAGCTAAAGGGAACTCCTATAACTAAGAATATAAAGAAGAAGCCACATCAAGACTGGAATGTACTAACTATACCGACACTGCAAGAAATTATTTTTAATACTAAACAAATCAAAAAAGGCTCTGATTTTAAATAAAGATATAAAAACCTCTGCAATATAAAATAAATATATGTAATTCTTAAAACGTCAACATTCACAGGTCAAGAATACACAGAATACTTGTAATGAAAATGTTTAACACCAGAATGTCATATTTTCACTATGTTTGTTAGGTGAGGAAGGTTATCAAGAGAGATTTTCCCCCTAAGACACTAGCTGAGTTTTATGAAAGCTTTGCATTTCTTCTCTCTTGAATTTCTCAATCCAAGACATGACACAAAGATGAACTATGACCTGGAAATCATAAAACTGACTCAGAAATAAGGCCAAATGAGTCCCAGGAAAAATACTGCTTTTCATGACACAAAAACAAAATTTGAAAGAGTGCATATGAATATCTCCTACTAAACACGGGAGATGCCATATTGCCATGAGATCTCAAATTCCACTGATATTTGAAATATGTGAAATGCAGGTTTTTCCTTGGGCCTGGACAATCTTTAATAAAGTGAGACAGAAAGCCAAAGTTAGTGTGCAAACAGATCACACCTGGGGTAAGCCAGCTCACTGCCACCCCCGCTGAGACCTGATTAGAACTGAAAGCAGCTGCCTGCAATGAGTGACAATAAGAGACCTCCTAACAGATCCAAGAGCTTCCTCCAACTCCCTGCAGAGACAGGAGGTCCTGCCAGTCAGGGCCCCAATCTGCTAAGAAACAGGGAAGGGGAGGGGATGGACTGTGTCAGTGTGGATGAGCCTGACATAAGGAGCCCGCGTCTAAATCGGGGCCACGTGCAGCTCATTTCCATCCCTCTGGGTCTCTGGCAAAATGCAGCTCCCCATCGCTCTCACATGTTCAGCAAAGTACCTCCACCTACTCAAATCTTAAACATAGAAACAAAGACCTACAAAATGGTATTTTAATTACTGTCAGAACCAAAGCTGTGCTCGTCTGAATAAGTCAGTTACAGCAGTACCAGGCACCTTAAAAGAACAGTACAATCTCCAACACCTACTAGACAATAGCATAAAACTCCACACCATCTCTGACTCAAAACCACGCGAACAGCACCACCCAGTGGCATTATAAAAAGCTGCAAATGGAGAACTAGAGGCTCCATCTCAAGGTGGCTAAAGTGATTTGTCTTCTCACTGAACTCAAAGACCTCAGTAAAATTCTTGGAAAATCTACAATGGCATTTGAGCTTCTTCAGAGCCTAACAAGTAGGTTTAGAGCAAATGTTCTTTCCTGTTTTCTGAGCAGCTGGCACAAGGTTGCCAGATAAAACACAAAATGTATGTTCCATGCCATTTATATTTGAGATGTACTTATACTAAAAAGTACTCATTGTCTATCTAAAGTCCAAATTTAACTGAGCATCCTGTATTTTTACTTGCTAAATCTGGCAACCTAATGCCTCTCACCATCTGAATGACCCCTGTCCCAAAGGACCCAGAGATTCGTTTACATAAGGAAGCGCTTCGGTTCATTCAGAGGCAAGCGAGCCAGCGAATGAGCCCAGTAGGCTGCCATGCCCCAGCACCCAGGGAAGACGCTCTGTTCCATGATGCAAGACTAGCAGGGGGAGGGAGGAGCAGAGGGTGAAATGGGGATGCAGATAGCTGGGCCAGAACAAGAGAGCATTAAACATCAAGGAGGTGGAGGAGGATGGAATGGACATGGGCAATTCTGGTGGGAAAAGAGACAGGGGAACTGATAACCTTTGCCTTCTGACAAGCGTGCTTATTTAAAGATATTTCTGGAAGCGTTTTTCTCCGTCTGTTGAGATCTGGCTTCCAAGCACATCCTCTGTTTGGCTCAAATAAATTGTTATAAAAATTCTCTACAGGTTCGTCTCTTGAAGGAGGTGACCTTGCCTAAAACAACCCACTCTTCTTCCCCTTCTGTCTATGAAAGCCTCCGTTTGGTAGAGCTCCTGGGGGTTCCTTTCTAAGTGCTAAATGGGATGCTGCCCGATTTGTGAATCACTGAATAAAGTCAAAAAATAATAATAATAAATAAAGGTGTTCCTGACGGCCCACAGGCACCGCTGCTGTCATGGCCCCTCGGGGAGGTGCCTGGTGGCAGCAAGCCTGAACTTGGTAAGTCTAGAAAAACGGCCTGGTCCAGAAGGCCACTAGGAAGGGCTTGTTTAAATAGGTTCGTGTTCCACTTGTCTGAAACAACAACAACAAAATTCCATTTTTCCCCTAAGACACTGGCTGGTTTGTCTGAAAGCCTGGCCGGTTCTGGCTCCTGCCCGCGGAAACCCGCTCGCACCTTTGCAGTGAACGGCGATGGCCCCTTCCGTGTTCTCGCAGATGTTCAGGAACCGCCGCACGATGGTGTCGCTGGGGGTGCTGCCGTCTATGAAGAAGAGGTCGTAGTGCTCGAAGCCGGCGTCCGTGAAGCGCTTCGCCTCGTAGATCTTCTTGTTCAGCCTCACGATGGCCGTCACATTATGCTTTTTGAAATAAGGGAAGTAGGCTTCGGGGGCGTGAAGAGGATAACCTAAAGGCAAGGAGGAGCTGTAAGCAAAAGGCACAGTCTCATGTCACAGGGCCCGGGGACGTTTACAGTCCAGGGGCTTCAGAGCAGGGAGCTGTGTCAGGACAGCGGAGGTCGCCGCATCCACCGCTCGCCCCGCAATGGAAACCCCAGCTCTGGGCCTGCCCTTCGGAGCCCCCCTCCATGCCCCGGGGCTCCACTAACCCCCCTTTCCTCTTCTGTCCCCCTCGAGCCTTAAAGGCAGTAGCTGTTTCTTCCGCAGAATTCTGGTTTCTTCAGTGTTGCCCTTTGGCTTTTTACATCTCTGCCACAAATGCCTTTCATTAAATGCCTTGTTTGTCGTATAGTTCGGTTGCTTCCTGCCAGGACCCCACTGATACGTTTTCCCCCTTGGATCCTGTTCATTTTCTAAGCTTCGTTCTCCAGCCTTCCTTGGGAGGCTGTGAGCTTGCCAACATAATTCCAATAAATTCCTTTTGGGCTTCATTTGCAAGAGTTAGTTCCGCTGCCTCCAACCAAGACTTCGGACTGGTGGTACACTGAGTCAAGGTCACGCAAAGGAGGGAGGCGGAACTGGAAGGCAGGCCTGTCTATCCAAGCCCAGTTACCTGATTTTCACTTTCAAGCAAGCAGATAACACAGAGCATATTTACAGTCTTCTACGTAGAAACAGTGGCTTATATACACATCTTTAGAGAAAACATATTTTTCAACTTGGGGAAATCAACTCTGTGTTTCTGATTGGTTTATTTGCCCAAATTATTTCCCAGCCTAAGGGAGGCTGTGGTTGACAGAAGGAAACGAGAGCTCTCCACCCTATACACCATGGGACAGAGAAGGCTCACGGATGCCTGGGAAGCCTTCCCTCAGAGTGGCAGGCTGACGAGCGCTGCCTGGGTTCCTAGCACACCTGGCACCTCCATGACGGCACCTGTACCTCAGTGTGCTAATGGTCGGTTTGGTCCCTTCCCCTTCCCCTCCTCTAGCCAAGCTGTACAAACCTCTCTTTTCATATACGAAGTTCCATTAGGAGCAAATGGCATTACAGTTAATATACTTAAACCAACCATTAAGAGAAACTATGCATATCTTTTGAGAAAGTAACACTGGACAGTTATCCAAATATGGCAATAGGACATCGAAATAATAATAATAATGATAATAATCTCACCTAACACTTAAAGAGCACCTACTATATACCAGGCTGTACACTAAGTGCTTCATGTGGATTTTCTCATTTAACCTTGCAATTATCCCAATTACTAACGCCTGGAAAGCGAACCAGCCCATGAACACAGCTGGTAAGAGACAGAGGCAGCATTTGAACCCTGGCAGTGAATTCCAGGGCCTGTGCTGGCACTGATTTCAGGTAAGATGCAACTTGATTCCAATTTTTAGGTCTCTGAAAAAAAGACGTTATATGAACACGAAGAGCTGCACTTCCTACAGTTGGCGAGAAGGTTTCTTTAAAATCCCCAAAAGTGTTTCAAATGAGTTATAGGTAACAAACAATGACAACAATATCCTATGACCTGTAAATTTTTTGTGGGTGTTATTGATGCACTGGATGCTTTTGATGGGGCACTGGTTTCAGCAGTGTGCACAGGGCTGGTGGAGCACTCATCGGCCCTTACTCCATCTGGCCACTAGATGGTGGCCTGGCATCAGTAAAACACCAGCAGAACCCTGGCGCGGACCAAACCCAAAAAAAGAATTTCAGGGCTAAGAGATTTAAAAATTCATCTCTTCCCTACTCCTCATTTAAAGTCAGAAAACTGAAAAATAGCATAGACCACGCAGTCATTAATAAAAGTAAAAACTGAAAAATAGGTAAGCAAAGTTAGAAAGCAATACAATTATTAAGGTTCATTCATGATGAAAATGTAAAGAATATCTAATAAACACTTACTGTGTGCCTGACACTGTGCAAGGCACTTCATACAATAGCTCTAATCCTCACTAGATGCCTGAAATGTGCTTCCTATTCCTTCCATCTGATATATGAGGAAAATGATGCCCAGAGAAGTTCAATGAGCTCACCCAAGTTTACGCAGCCTGTAAAAGGTAGAACCAGCTTCAACCAGTCCAGGCACGCCACATCTGGCTTCTCTCTTTAGAAGGCTGACACTTTGAATTGTGAGATTCCCTGTCTCAAGCTATCTTTGTGCTCCTTTCTCTCCCTCTCCCCCTCTCTCTCTCTCTCTCTCTCTCTCTCTCTCTCTCCTTCTCTCCCTTTCTCCCCCCTTTCTTCCTTCCATCCTTCCTTACTTCATTCTTTCCTTCCTTCCTTTCTTTCTAAAATAGAGATGAAAAGGGCTTTCCTACCTGAAAGTTTAGGGGCTTTTTTGGAAAATTTTAAATCCAATATATGTTTCATTCTACTGCTGTATTATTCATTTATCAATTCAAACCTGTTTAACCAAAAAAAGTAGGGCTCTTCTCCACTGTCAAAACAATGGGAACCAAGATGGCTGACAAAAACTCCTGGTGGCTCTCTGTTGACACGACACACACTTAAGACTCACTGCATTCTGCCCAGATCCCAAGAGTTTAGCACCTCTTTCTGCTACATCCTAGCAACAGCTATTTGGGTGTTAACTCCTTAGAAGTCTACCTTTTCTACTAACAAACCCCTAAAATAACGTTCAGCCTCCTTAGGAAACAGTATTTCTAAGTTAAAAAAAAAAAAAAGTGTGCCAATATTTTGCTATAATTGGGTAAATTTTATTAATTCCATCGCAAAATTACTTTTTCAAGTTCAAAAAGAATTTACAAAATTAAAACTCTTTACAGAAAACATGATGAAGCTTTTAGTGAATATCAGATCTTAAAATGGGAATTCCAGTAAAATATCAGTATTTTACCAATGACAGCCTTAATGAAATTATTCTAGACATCATAAAAGCCAACATATACTAGGTAAGCTGCACTTTCAGACCTTTTTTTCTCAAGATGAGAGGGCGCATATTCATAAGAAAAAAAC
>CM053517.1:27082149-27138298 GCA_028627145.1 Eidolon dupreanum | reverse complement strand
CCTGGGGCAGGGCTGAAGGCACCCGAGATTTTGCAGATAATTGGGACACATTTGTGCAATGTGTCACAAGATATATATTGCCTCTTCAACCCCAGCCCAACCCTAACCCCATCGCCAGGCTTGGCCCAGAGTCCCCAAGTCCCCACCCTCAGGGCTCTCGGCACTGCACAGATTCCTCCCAGGCAGAGAAGGAAGTGTTCTCTTTCCTGGGCTAAGGCTATCTGTACGAAAGGCTATTCCACTAGATGGCGCAGACCTCAATGGTAAGAATCCCAGTCAAGCCCAAGAGTCTACACTCTGCTTTAAGGGCTCATAAGTATTTAAGTATATTGGAGTAACTGACATCAAGGAAATCTGGAGCTTCTACTTTAATTACTTATACTACCCATCATCATTTCCATGAAAATCCAAACTTAGCTGTACTACATAACTGTTTCAAATGCAGATGTTTCTTTCCAATTAAGAAAAGTTATAAATGAAATGTTACATGATGCCTTATAAATGTCTGCATTGCATTAATCTAATTATAATAAACATGTCTCCATGATGCCCTAAATAAAATCTTAGCAGTACTATGAGTGTTATGAGTACACATACCAAATTAAATCTCAAGTATAGTTGTCTATTTATATCAATTTTAATAAAGAATCTAATTATAATCCTTTGTGATAAACACCCCTCTCAAGTAATCATTAAGCTTAAAACATTATTTTAAAAATCAAAAATAGAAGTATGCTCTATTCATCAAAAAGCTAAAACCAATTCTTTATGAACAGTGGAAGAAAACAAGCTTCTACGTTCACTATTTCTGTATTCTAGACCACTAAGCAAGCCTAGATAAATACATTGTGCTACATCTGTTTGTTGGGATTACAGACATCCATTTGGTTAAACAGTAGCCTTTTACAATCAATCATATGGACAGAGGCAATGGACTCACTAAGATACATTCACTCACAGGACCAAAAGAATATGTTTGCAAATCTGCCTACCCAAAAAGATAAACATTAGATAATAATATTGGGCTATAGTCAGTAACTTGGATAGGTTGATGGAGTAAACAAAGAGGTTTAGGTCTTACATCCAAATCTGAGAAAAAAAATTAATAAGAAAGTTACAACTTTTAACTGGCTGATATAACATGAGCTTATTTTGGTAAACTTCCAAAATTAATATCTGTGCCTTCTTTCACAGTGAATTTCACAATATTTATCAATAATAGAATATTTAAGATAACACAAACTGGCTTTTTTAATTAAACATGAACACATACACTTCAAAGAAATCTAGATCAGACAGGAGCTTAAAGTACTTTCTAACCCTACCACATTTTGCAAACAAACATCTAAGCAAGAATGAGGGCAGAGAATGACGTGACGTCTTCCAATCGCAAGCCTATCTCCTCCCAAGTACTTCGTAGAAAAAACACGGATGTTCTGCACAACTAAGAAAAGCCCAAGATAGAAATCTAAATTTCTAAAATTGATATATTTAGGTGTTATTTTTCACTTCACTATAAAGTTCTCAGTCTACAAAAGATTCACCAGATTTCTTCGGAATAGCTAACTCCCCTGGTGCATTTTAAAATATCTCTGCACTTGAAAACTTGAATTTTTCCAACTTCTAAAAAAATACATCTGTGCCAGTAAGGCATGTCTCTGTTGTAATAGTCACAAATATATTTTTCAGCCCAAACACTGAACATTTGGCCTTTATATAATTGTAACAGACAGTAAGATCAAAGAGAGCCTGAGGTTGGCAATTACGGGACTGATTCCCTTATGAAATGAGGTGCTTTCTCAGACAGCATGGATAAACATTTTTTAAGTACAATTCAACTTTCATTCACACGTTTGCTGAGCCTTTATTATATATCAAGGACTATAACTTAGTGTCACACATGAAATAATAAAAAGCATCCCGTGTGCTCTTAAATAAGAGTCTGAAAGCAAGTGGGAGTGACAAATAACAGTAACAATAAAAGCAAACATATATATAGAGATATATAGATATCTATTATTAATGCTGTGCTAAGCACTACGCTATTACACACACTTCATTTCATCCTTACAGCAACCCTAAAAGGTGGTATTATCATCACCATTTTACCTATTGCTAGAGACTGAATGCTGTGTCTCAAAAATTCATAAATTGAAACCTAATCCCCAGTGTGATGACATTTAGAAGCGGAGCCTTTGGGAGGTGATTAAGTCATGAGGGTGGAGCCCTCATGAATGGGATTAGTGCCTTAAAGAGACGCCAGGGAGCTCCCTCATCCCTTCTACCAAGTGAGGACACAGGACAATATGGCCATCTATGACCCAGACACCTAATCTGCCTGCACCCTGATCTTGGAATTTGCAGCCTCCAGAACTGTGAGAAACAACGGTTTGTTGTTTAAGCCACATAGTCTACAGTATTTTTGTTATAGAAGCCCAAACTGAGACACCCATCAAATAAAATGTTGCATTAAATTTTGACAAATGTCATAATAGAAGTACATATGAGGTTTAGTGGTGGCACAAAGACTATTTTAAAAATCAAAAAGACAAGCTAAGCAGGGTCGGACCTGGTTAGTACTTGGATGGGAGACCACCTAGGAAGACCAGGTGCTGTAGACATAAAAAAATTAAAAAAAATAAGGGATTATAAAATGACAAGGGCCTTGCAATCTGTGAGGTCAACCAAGGGTTGCCTTGCCTGAAAAAAAAAATCAGACAGAACTACAAAGCCTTTTTTTATTGATTAAAAAGTGCCTTCTTTATAGTTCCCTAACTTCTAAAACAATAAAAGTGTTGATAGTATAGGTGTGCCACATGAATGCAAACATGCTGTAATGACTGGCACTTTATGAGTTGAAAGCACAGTAAATATTTGAGTTATTTGGTTTAAATTAAGTTGCCATGCCGTTTGGCTTTAGATAATAGGCTCTAGATTATTAATTTAGGTTTGCTTTGGAGAGAGACAGTGTGGTGGAGGGAAAGAGGAGTGGATGATTGCTTCCCCTCTGACAGCAACAGCTGGGAGTGGGGTGGAGGAGACACTGGCGGGGGAAAGCATTTAGGGGGCTGCTCCAACAGCCCAGACCAGTGAACTCCTCTGCTGATGCAACCCTAGGGAGCAAGAACCCACTGCATGTTTACAGGGCCATTCCAGTGCTCCAGACATGAAGATGTGAGGCCGTCAGTACATACATGGTTGTTGAAGCTTCAAGACAGGTGCCCCCCAACTTATGGAGAGTGTATTCAACCAGAAATCACAGGGCCTGAGAAAGCAGCAGCATTTCAAGTGGGCACAGGAGACCAAGAACTTGCAAAGGAGACTGACAAAGATGGCCAGAGATGGAAGGAAAAAAGCAAGGGACAGAACCTTAGAAGTTACAGGGGGAAAGTGAGTTTCTAGAATTAGAGGGTGTCCACAGAGTCATCAAGTAGGAAAAAGACCAACCACAGTCATTTGGTTTTGCTAATTCTTGACTTAGCAAGAACAGTTGAATAGAGTCACAAAGATGAACGCTAGACAATAATAAGTTGACTGAGTAAAAACAGAGTCAAGACTGCCCTCTTCAGAATTTTGGAGGCAAAAGGAGGAACAGAGATTAAACAATAATTTAAAAGGAAGGGGAAAAAAACTTGGGAAATTGCTTAAGATGACTCAGACCTCAAAACATTTTATAGGTTTAACCAACACGACCTTTCAACCAGCAATGGGCGTGGTGGATTATAGTTGTGGAAAGTCTGGGTCCCTCGTTTCAGCTGTTGCAATGTCCAGGAAGGAATTTTGTTTCCTTAACCTTGAGACTTTGGAGTGGTGTAATCGACACTACAGGACAGCTTCAGCAAAATGCTTCTCATAGTTCTCTGAGTAATCAAACTATAGTGGGAGACACACTTCCATAGTTCCTCCAAGTGATAAGGACAAGCCCACATACCTGCATTCTGGAATTTGCTTGACCCCAGGCCTATGGTAGGAATTCACAATTACAGTGGCAGAAATTCACATTCTTCCAGTTTCAAATCCATGAACAAGAGGGCAGACCAAGCAGCACTTAGAATACATTCTAGTTTGCTGTATAAATTCTAATCCAAAGCAAAGCCTTGAAACATCGTAACCTTAGGTTTTCAATAACAAGGACTCTTGCTGTTGACCTGAGGTGACACACTGAGAGTTGAGAGACCTAACAAACCTTATTAGTTCTCAAGGTATGTGCAAAAAGGCTACCTCTGGAGACTATATCACCTGGTCAGTTTGACTATTTACTAACTGCGATGACAGGTGTCATAGTCAATCCGGAGATGATCTCTATTCATATATTAAACTAAACTGGCATTACATGAAAGCCCTAGTTGAAGATTACAATATCTAGCAATCTCCATTGCAAATAACTGGTTTAGGAAGAAAAAAAAATAACCTCTCTCTCGCAGCAGAGACTGGCTGACGATAAAAAGAAAAATTATTTCAAGAGGTTGTCCCTCATATGCTGCTAAGTGGGAATGTAAATTGGTACAGCCACTATGAAAAACAGTATGGAGGTTCCTCAAAAAATTAAGAATAGAATTACCATATGACCTAGCAATCCCTCTGATGGGTATCTACCTGAAAAATTAAAAAATTTATTCATAAAGACATATGTACGCCTATGTTCACTGCAGCATTATGCACAGTGTCCAAGACATGCAAACAACCAGAGTGTCCTTCAATATATGATTAGATAAAGAAGATATGATACTTATATACAAGGAATATCACTCAGCCATAAGAAAAAAGTAATATCAACATTTGAGGCACCACAGATGGATCTGAAGAACACCATGCTAAGTGAAGTAAGTCAGATGGAAAAGGTTGAGAACCATATGATTACACTCATATGTTGGATAAAAAACTAAAAACAGACAAACAAACAAAAATTCATTGACACTGACAACGGTACAGTGGTTACCAGAGGGAAAGGGGAAAGGGGTAGGTAGATAAGGGTAAAGGGAGTCAAATATATGGTGACAGAAGGAGATTTGACTTTGAGTGGTGAACACACAATGCAATATACAGATTATGTATTACTGAACTGTACACTTGAAACCTACATAATTTTATTAACCAGCATCACTCCAATAAATTTAACTTGTAAAAGATGTTTTTTTAAAAAAGAAGTCATCTACCATAGTCAATAAATTTTTCCCGTAGAGTATTACTGCAAAATCAGAACAGATGCTTAATATATCTTGGTCAGTTTCCATTGGAAAGTACTTTTAACAGATTATATAAAATATCTTGAAATGTGCTATACTCCTATTTTTAGTAGTCACTCACTCATTTATTCATTAGTTCTTTCATTTGATGACTGCCCACTGTGAGTATACTGGGTGACTTATTCATACAGAGATGAATGAGACAGTTTCTGCCCTCAAGTGCCCAGAGTACAGGCAGGACACAGATGTGTAAACAGCATATCGTGCAATGCTGCAGAAAACAGCTCCCACAGAGCTAAGAATGACAGACACGTAAACACAGTGGGTAGAGGAGAAGGGACCACAGGCAGGAGGAGGGAATAAGAGCATGTCCAAAGGCACAGAAGCATGAAGAAGCACTTCCATCTGGGAAGCTGCACAGATTTGGGTGTGAGGAGGGAAGAGAATAGGACAAGCATGGAGAGCAAGAAAAAACTCAAGGTAAAAAGGGCCTTTTGTGCTGTATTAGGGAGTGTCCATTTCCTCCATACTTTTAGTCAGTGTGGAGCCCGTGAAGGACTTAGAGCAGGGGGTGACGTAATCAAACTTCATTTTAAAAAAATACACTCCAATAGTGATGAGAAGACTTGACAGAAGAAGTCCAAGATTCAAGAAAAACTCAATCCCAGGCATCTAGAATTGGCCAACACTTTCTCACAAACATTTCCCAGACGGGCTACAGTGTAATGTGGCCAAAATAATGTAAAACCCCCTTCTAGAATAGCAATGCTCTTTTCCCAAAAAAGCATCCTTTAGTCGAACATAGTAATAATGATGTCTCAGGAGCAAAATTTTCCACATTCAGCCTATCATGGACCAATAAATTCTGTGTAGACAAATTCTGTGTAGACAGAGCATGAAGATAGGGGCTTGTGACAAAAGCCAAACATGATAACCTTTGCAGAATGAGGCACAAGAATATATGGATTCTATGATAGCAGGTGACAACAATAAGGGCTCTAACCCCACATATGAAGAGACGAAATTATAGGTAGCCTCCTGAAAAAATACATCAGACCTAAAAACATAGCAAGCAAACAGGAAGTACTTAATAAAAATGTCTGCTCAATAAATGAAATGAAAAGTTATCAAATCGAGGCCATAGCATAATAGTCTTCTTGATTCTCATATGACGACATAATTTCTCAAGAACAACAAAGCTTCCCAACCAGCATAACAGAATGGAGTTGCCTGGGCAGGGATGGGGGCAGCCAGAGTCCCCGGGCCAGTTTCCAACAGCTGTGAGCTATGATCACAGGGTGCTGAGTAAATATTATCATTTTCCAGGTGTGCCATGAGGGGAGGAACAAAGGGAAGCCCTGTGCAGTGACTCCACTCCCCAGTAGGCTGTAACCAGTTTGTCTGCCATCAGGTCTGGAGTAGCCAAGCACAGCTCTAACCACTTCCATCAAAAGTGGCTCAGGTTTGTCTGTGTAAAAGCACAGGGTCAAGTCAATAAATAATAGATTGGTATTCTGGGAAATAGCCTCATATTGACAAAACTATTTCACAGAAAGTATATTTCTCCCTTAAAAAAAAAAAGAATAAATTTAGGAGGTGGGGGGAAATCATGGCAGATATAAAATAGCTCAAAAAAATTAAAATAATTTCTCAGCTTTTGAAGTATGTTATTCATGAACTTTAAGCTCCCAAGAGGGCACTTAAGGCAGCTCCTGGAAATTGCACAGGCCCAGTTCTGAATGGGGTAATTCATGTCAGCCATGGTGATGAGGCACCCTCAAATGTTTCTTTGCGTTTCTCCCCTTCTTCCCTCTTCCCAACTAGGAACAGAGTACTGCTGTAGGATAGCTCTCCCTCCATGTTTTGTGTGTGTGTGTGTGTGAACTTTTCTGTACATGGCTAACACAGGGACATCATCAAAACTGGCAACCCGTCTGGTAAACAGTGGAAAGCCCCATTTTATTTTGTTTTGGGGACGACCAAAATCTTCATTGTTTCTCTCTAGGGCAAAAAGACTATTTTTATTTTTTTAACTGAACTGATCAATGGTTAGATTTCAAAGGAATGGCTGTTCTTAGTTCTCAACTTCTTTGAAAATTCCTTAAAAATCCTACTGGAAAAGTACAAATACACTGACACTGATTCTTTGTGGAAGCTTCTGGACCATCATCTTGCAGTTACCTTACCAGACCTTCACAGCATAGCTGTCAGAATTATACCTGTTTGATCAGTGCAAATATGAAGGATGTGCCGTTCTACAACAGCTTGGTGAAGGACGTGAGAAACCATATTTGGGAAGCCACTTTTGTTAATCAATAATTGACACAATGGGCCATCTGTAAGTCACATGAAAATAAAGCAAGTGCCTGATGTGTCTTACCCTAAGCTTTCTAAATATGAAAGGCCTGAACATCTTCGACATCTCCTTAGAGCACAGCCTAGCTTGGACAGCCTTTGCTGAAACTGCAGTGCTGAGCAAGCAAGACATTATTTGAAGGCTCCGTGATGGTGCCATGGGAGAAAACTCAGCCAGCTCTCAAAACTAGCAAATTCAGCCATATTTCAAAATAAAATTTATGCAGTCAAAAATATTACAAGGCACGAATCTAGTTTTGTTTTAAACAAAACCTGAATTTTAAATAAAAGTAACTTGTAGTTTCACTTACCAAACTATACTTTAAATTTATTTTTCTCATAAAGGTGAAAAGTAATTGTCAATAAAGATGTGATGAAAGAATATATATATATAGATATGGCATTTTTCCAATCTAAAATGTTGGTGACTCCTGGTCAAAAGTAATAACCAAAACTGATAGGATAAACTGACAACTCCAGAAAACTCCAGAATGTTTTTATTTAATAGCAGCCACTCAATTTGCAATACCTGAGTGTTTAGGGGGTAAACAAAAATTAATCAACATGTAATTATATATTGCAAAAAATTAAAATGTACAAACCTCATAGTGTTCATATTCATCCACATCAAATGTCTCAAAGTCAAAAAATCCATGTTGTAATCCCTAAAAGCAGAATTTGAATTAGTTTTTCCACGCTGAATTGATAAAGGCTTCTAGTCATTCCTGGAACTCCTGCTCACAATGATCCTCACTAATCAAAGAGAGAAAACCTGAAAACTTTGATTTGTAATGCATATCCAGAAATCATTTTCCAATATTAGTCATTTTGCTTTGAGACTATCTTACAGATATTACTTAACATTAGAAAAACATGAAACTGTGTCCCACAAAATATGCCTCTTGAGTTGTAATTTACATTACTTTTGTATGGAAAATTATGTATATGATATGAAACATAAAAGCAAATTTACAGTTAAAACCTGTGGGAAACCATTATACTTAATTCATACCTGTGATTAACTTTTCAGAGAGAAGAAGAAAAACCAATTATTCTTAGGAGGTTTTATCTTCCTTTTAATCATTGATGAGATATTTAGCAAAAAGGGCATTTTTACTTAATAGGCCTTTATTTATTCCTAAAACTCTACTTGGAGAGAATTGTTTTATGGTGACAATTTCTGACAGAATAAAAGTGTACCTGACTGCTCTTAAAATTTAAAAGGAAGAACCGATATGCTTAACACAAAGAAAAATTTCATTCTCCTTTTTGTAACTAATGACTTAGAACTTTTAAAAACTACCTGGCCTACTCAAATATAATATTTTGAAGAGGACAGAGTTTTTTTATTTTGTAAATCCTGAAGCTATACAAGTTATGATAGAATATAAAACCAGTTACTTTTAAAAGTTACATGGTCAAGTCATTAAAAATAGAAGAATCTATTAAGCTGAGCTTTAGTACATCTATCTCTGAAAATACTTTAGAGACCACTGTTTCTAAAATGGACTAGCTGCAACAGAAACACTTAAGATAATTTATATTTAAAACACAGATTCCTAGACCCCATCCCAAAACCATTAAAGCAGTTTCTTTGAGGGGGGAGGGGGTTAGATTAGCATTTTTAACATGCCTTTCAGGTGATTCTTAAAAATCCCAAATTCTGACACCACTGGTCTAGACAACCCCTACAGAAGCAGGACAAGTTATTTAAATGATTTCACTTTTAAACAAAGCTAGTTAGTTCATCCATATGCACCATTCCAGACAAAATAGTGAGAAAAAGATACCCGGAACTACCACTTACTTTCCTTCTCTTCTCTTTATTCAAAGTGTGAGTCTGTGCATGCCTCTGTGGGTAGTTCACATACATACATGGACTATGCTTATGACAGTGCCGATATATCAAAATAAAAAAGACGTGTTTCTAAAAGGGCAAAATGTGGCCATGTTCTGTCTCTGTTCTGAGCTGGGTGCCGTATTAAGGGGATGTAAGGAGATGAAATATGTCTCAGTTGCTTACAGACCTATTGAACGATCTACCAGATCTTCTAAAACCTCATCTGCATGTGGGTAAAATAAACTCCAATATTTGATGAAACAAGGAATTTACATAAGACCTTATTCATGAACAAAGTCTCTCCTTTCCTCTACTACAAGAAAGATGTCATAAATTTCTAAACCAAGTCGTCAGTTACCATAAGAGTGGGCAGGAATATTCCAGTGTGAACTGAATTTCATAAGTGTTTTACAAAAAACAGACTATAGCAGATGGCAGGATAGGCAAAATGATAACAACAATAGATAAATTACTTTTTCTTCTCAGGCATATTTTTTAAATGTTATAATTGTGAAGTATCTGTTGGGTAACATCCCAGTAAGAGTTCTTAACTGGTGTCACCAAAAGTGTGTGTTGGTGATATAATTTGCAGGAATGAGCTAGAGTATCTTGACAGTTTTTAAATGAAGAGAAAAATATTTGAAAACTGTTTTACAGAGTTTAAACTCATTTTCTTTAAAGCTAAAACAGTAGTTTTTAAGTACCACTTAAACCGAGTCTTTGTATTTTTTCCTCTGGCTCTGTCAGGAAAGGAACACTGAGAAAAGGGTCTTGAGGGTTCTTACCACAATAAAATATAAGAAAATAATAATTAAATTCATTTTTAAATGAAATATCAAAGTCAAAAATATACATAAAACAAGTAGCACATTTGTACCAATTTTCTCAACTCAAAATATAGCAAAATCAGTTTTATCTTATATCCAACAAAGAAACTATAAGGAAAATCACTATATTTACACAATGATCCTTGCCAATGAGTTATATAATATGTACATTCCTGACTAATAAATTATGGCTGTATGTTCAAGATGGAATTAGGTACTTTGAACCTTCATCAGAATTCAGAGTATAGAGTACATGACTACCCAGATTATAAATCAGTCTTTCTAAAATATATTCCAAAAGTCCTCACAAATCTTCTAGATTAACTTCTCCATTACATTTACAAATAACTAGATAATCATGACTAAATTTTTGAGTTCATTAGATCACCCAAAGGTACTGTTGAAACTAGAGTTTGTGATTTAGTCTATCTCTGATGAGGACTGAGAATCTGTATTTCTAACAAGTCCCCACACTTTGACAATCATTGGTTTATGACATACCCTAACAAGATATTAGAAAGAACTCTGGATTGATATGGAAATTTTAGTTAGAATTAGGCCTGCTAATAACTTCCTGTGGCCCTGAGAGAGACTTAAACTCTGGGTTTGTTTTCCCATCTGTAAAAATTGGGTAATGATATCCGGCCTACTTCCGACTTCAAGGGTGAGTAACAATATCCAATTAGAAAACCAATGTGGAAATATTCTCCACACCAGCAGAGGAGAACAGCAGCCTGGATGACTTCCTGTCTCTCCCACACCAAGATCTACCTTGATAATGAAACTGAACGGGTGACAAAGCAATGTCACAGACACAGCAGCAGAAAGAGGTGATAAGTCTGCCCCAGAACACAAATAGTTTAAATGAGAGAGACCCCTTCCACTTCTGTAAGAACCAACAGAGTGACCACTAGACCCCTCCCCTAATTTGCCCTATAGTCTGTATTTTACAGATCAAGCATTGTTCGAGAAGTGGAAAGCCTTCTGCTTACTGCCTCCTCGCTCTTCTCACCAACAAGAAGACTGACATTATTCCTTTTTCATGTTTTCAAACTACTGTGTCAACCACAGCAAGAATTGTTATTACCTTCCTGATTCCTTGCAAACAGTCGAGGATGGTGAGATTGTAAGTGCAATTTCCAAAGGAAGCATCCCTATAAACACACAAAAAAATTTAACATTAAAAATGTTTAAAATATTCAAATAGTAAAATGCCAAAGCCAATTGGACACATGTTTGTTTGGCTTCACAGCTGTCAACGTGGCAAACTTATGTAACACATCAGCTCCTACTGGTTAACTAGTCCTACAGCTTAACTGTAGCACTTCTGAAATTGCTTTAATCTAATAGGCAGAATTCATAAGAAAGCAGGTCTAAGAGCCCGAGCACTGGAGTCAGACTGGCTTCATTCAAATGCCACCTCTGTCCCACACTGGCCGGGACCTTGAGCAAGTTATGGGTCTTGGTTTTCTTACCTGTGAAATAAAGTTATTAAGAGTAACGACCATTCATAGGACTGCTGTTAGATTATGTTAAGTACAAATGTAAAGTCCTTCATATAATGCCTAGCACAAGGAAGTACTTAATAAATATTATGACTATTCTTCTTATTATTAACAGTGAACTTGACTGTTTCATTAAGGAAAACATTCGCCATCACTAGAGGAACAACCACCAGGGATATGGCAAATACAAGTATAAGGGGGGCAATGTATACAGGTCAACAGAACCTAGCAGTTATTTTCGTGGATTAAATGCCACCCCTCCCATTCCACCCACTCCAAACAATCTCCTCTGGGGATCCATGCGAGCTTCTAATGGACCATGAAGTGTTCTATCAAAAGGAGTGGGGACCTACTGCACCGAAAATTGAGTACTTCATACTTTATTTAAGTTTTTAGAGCAACTTAGCAGACCTGCTTTAAGCAACATAAAACTGAAGTATCAAGTTCAGGTCAGTTAAGCAAGAACTGGCACTGGAGCTTTAACACTAGCAATGTTCCAAGGTGTCCAAGGCAAGAAACTTGACCTCAAGGCTCTCAGTCTCTCTGCCCAGCCCCCGCTGCTGACCTAAAGGAATAGAGCTGTCAGGCACCTGCCAATGACAAGTTTGAATGCGCCGCACCAAGTCGGTCAAGGGTAGCAGGGGGAAGGGTGCCAGAAGGTGTTCCATGGAGAGAAAATTACCTTTAAGGGCTTTAATATATAATTAACATAAAACCAAGTTTTATACCACAATCATTCAGGGTAACATGAACCCATGGCCACTAAGCCATGAATTAAAATGCAACCTCAACATCACTGAGTTTCAGCATTCTGATAACCTGGTATAAAAACAGTAAGTCAGCAAAGCAGCTTAACAGAAATGTCCTGAAATTTCAAAGTTAACCTATGTAAATAGGAAGGATTACTCTAGATATTTAGGTCTGATTTCAAGAGTTTTTTTTTTTTTTTTTTTTTTTAATGCCATCTGAATACATGGGACATTGAAAAACCAAATAACCCTTTTTCAAAATATCTTGTAAAGACATAAACCATATAGCAGGAAGTAAATGTTAATGGACTAAACCAGAAAGGAGTAGCTGGGGATCTAAGATAAAATGCTGTTTATATAAATAAGCACATATTCCCTTGTAGGCACCT
Organism: Eidolon dupreanum; assembly: GCA_028627145.1. Taxonomy (NCBI): domain Eukaryota; kingdom Metazoa; phylum Chordata; class Mammalia; order Chiroptera; family Pteropodidae; genus Eidolon; species Eidolon dupreanum. Next base: position 27,125,447 of record CM053517.1, on the reverse strand, counting down.
GTCTCATTTAGACAAGGTTTCAGCATCTTTTGTGTGTCATGGACCCCTTCAGCAATCTGATGAAGCCTGCAAACTGCTTTTCTCAGAGTAATGTTTTTAAATGCATAAAATAAAATACATAGGAATAACAGAAGACTAATTCAATTCAAAGTTATCGATATATAAAAGAACAATTTTATAATACTATAATATGTACTTTTATTACTATATTACATAACAAGGCCCAGTATTAGGTCTGATAAGGACTATCATTTTGAAGAAAGAATGAACATACATATGTTAAGGTAACATGTGACAACTGTAATGAGATATAAAAGTGTCGGTGATTTCTACTGTGACAGTCATTTATTTTGCTAATACCACTATAGTTTATTTCCAATATTTATAATTGAATGTAATCTTCTAAGTTACAAGGTTAGTGAAAATAAAGATATAAATAACTGTTTTGTCATCAAAATTCAGTGACTCTGAATTATCTCCACAGACCCTAAATTAAAAATTACTGCTTCAGTAAAGAAAAAGAAAACTTCTGTATTTAAAAAAAAAGTTAAAAAAAATTATTAGAATTGGAGGTGTTCTTTATTCCCTCAAGTACATCTTTTTCACTCCTAGACTCAGCTAAACAAATTCACAAATGTAGTTGTCAGAAAAAACTCCAGACCCAGTCTTTCTGAAACTGTCTGCAAAGTATAGTGAGACTATCATGACATCTCTTGTCCTATCGGACAACCACAATTTTCATCAAGGACTGAAAAGAGCTCTGGTGACTTGGTGATCAAATCTGCAGATCTGAGAGTGAAGGGAGAGTTAAAATGCTGTCTGATAGAATCAGGATACGAAGCAGTCACAACAGGCTAGAAAAACAGGCAGAAGTTCACAAATAGAAATGTATAATAAAGGATGCAATAAAATTAAGTTACATCCTCAGGGCTGGGAAAAAGAGATGAAACACCATTTTTGAACCCCTACTATGCTGGGTAATTTAGATGCATTAGCACATTTAATCCTCATGACAGTTCCATGAAACCAGTAGGTCCCAAAACCTGCACCCATTACTGGGCAAGAGAGAAATGGCTTATTAGTGGCACCTGGCTCATACATAGTCCAAAGTGAAGGGACACAAAAACATGCTATATATTCTCGATGGCAGGGGTCAGGAGATAAAGAAAGAGAAAGTAAAGGCAGCAGATGAACCCAGATATCTACTAAAACCCCATTAAAAAGATAATTTTAAAAGGATTTTTTTAAAAAATGGAATCGACAAGGTCAGGGGAAATAAGAGAACAGACAATAGCAATAAAATTCTGAAAGCTGGAAATCAGATGAGCAGTAATAAATTAGAAGACCAAGAAAACGGAATACTAAAGTTGACAGTGGAGAAATCAGAGAATCAACCCAATTAATACAAGATAATTCTCAAAAGGCTCAGGAATTGTCAGCACTGGGTTCTTCTGGAAGTGAGAATGAAGGAAATGACTAAAATAAGACAAAGTCCATTAAAAGCTGAGAGATTTTACGCTATAAAAGCAATCGTATCTACCCTTTTATAGATTACCTGCCATTTTATTCATCAATCTTCCCTGTGGATTTTTTCTTAACTACCCAATATAGTTAGGACCTTCTGAAAATAGAATGGTTGGCCCTGGAAGCCCCACACACTGTTCAAGTTTGAACTGGAAGATTGCTAGTGAAGAATATTGTTCACCTACATAGTTCTATGAAACGGATGCCGCGTTGGGAAAACACCAGGCTCTATTAACCTCAGCAGTCCCTTCCACTCTGAAATTCTATCATTATTTAACGCAATTGATGATCTCTTTCCTCTCTATATCTCTCTCCTGGATCTTTCCAACCGAATTTAAACACCTTAAAAGCTCTATCATCTTTAAAAGAAAAGATCATCCAAAACTTTTTGACTCTACATCTCCCTTCCACCACCATCTTCTTTAAAACAAGACTTCTCTAAAGACTACTCCTGCCTCCGTTTTCTCTCTCATATCTTAACCTCCTCCATGCCAGACACATTTCTCACTAAGCTCACCAATGATCTCCAGATTGCTATACCCAGGGGACTTTTTTTTTTAACTGAGATAAAACTCACCATTGTGGCCTTTTTTAAAGTGTACAATTCAGTAATTTTTGATGTATTCACAGTTCACATCACCACTAATTCCAAAACATTTTTATCACCCCATAAAGAAACTCTGTCACTAATTGCAATAGCTCCCCAATCCTCCTCCCCGCCTACCCTCCACCCCTGTCAATTACTAATCTACTTTCTGCCTCTTCAGATGTGGTTATTCTAAGCCCAGGGAAAATTCTACAAGCGTCATTTTAATTTAATATGCAACAAGTAACTCCATCCTTTGAATACTCTCTTGACTTAATTCCTGGATTCTTCTACTTCTCTAAATGCTATCCCTTCCCAATCTCCTTTGCATAGTCATACTTCACCCCTAGTCTTTAAAAGTTAGACTTCCTCAAGGTTCAATTTCAGACTCAAATTCTTCTCACTCCGTACTCTCCCTAGATGAGGGGCTCTCACTTTCTCCTGGACGGTTCCTTAAAACACAGAAAGCTGAGCCCTACCTGAGTTTCTGATTTAATAGGCCTGGGGCAGGACCTGAGAATTTGCATTTCTAACAAGTTTCCAGGTGGTGCTGATGCTGCTGGTAGGGGACCATATTTTGAGAAGCCCCGCCCTACACAATCTCATCTACATAAATTACCATCTATCTGCCAATAACCCTCAAATTTATCTCTCTAACACAAACTCCCTAAAACTCCAAAACAGTACAGCCAACCACATATTGTGACACTTCCATTTGGGTGTCTTAAGGCATCTCAAGCTCTTTGTGTTAGAAGATTCTCTTGACTCTGCCCCCACTACAAAACAACAATGACAACAATAACAGCCAGTCCTCCAGCCCTCCCTAGCTCCTGCTAGAATCCAGAAATGCCTCCATCTCATTCTCTCATCCTACCAGTCTTTACGCCCCATTGTTTTTCCTTCTAAAATGTTTCTTAAGCGCAGTTTCACTGCCACCTCTCATGCAGACTGCTGCAGCAGCCTTCCTAGATCCACTTTTAGCCTTTCTAGTCAGTTTTCTTCCCTACAGCCAGAGCGACAGTTTTAAAAGACAAATCTAATCCCGTCACTTCTACTGCAGCCCTCCAACTGACTTCCCATTGCTCTCAAGGGAAAGTTCAAATCCTCAACTCTGATAAACGCCATGTGATAGCTGGTCCTTCCTGCCTCTCCAGCCTCCTCACCTTATGCTCCCCTCACAGTCTGTGCCCCTCATAGTGGCCTTTCCTGAGCTCCTCGGATGGGACACTCTGCTCTCACCACAGAACCTTTGCTCCTACTCATCATGGTTTCTCCTCCTCACCTTTGCCTACAGTACCCAACTTATCCTCTTAGCTCAAAGATCACTTGTCTCAGAGGAAAAACTTCCAACCCCACCCTGGCAATATCAGGTCCCCAACTTTCTTTTTCCATTGGACTTAAGTATAGTTTGACAATATATCCTGGTATGCTTATTTGATTCTCTGCCTTTATATGGCAGTCCTGGAGAAAGTACGACCTATACATTTTTTTACTCACTACTGTCTCGCTAGTACCTAACACAGAGCCTGACACAAAACAGATATCCAATAAATGTTTGCAAATAAACATCTAAATTAAATAAAGGAGCTTGGGAGCTCATCCTCCCAAAATTTTCTATACTATTCTATGGCCACTTTTGTTAACTCAATAGCTTAATACCTCAATCCTCACTAGCAAGAAAAGCTTTCTTTGCATTAACCCAAAATCCCTTCTGCCCATTTAATATCACTTCCTTCTCTTCTCTTTGCCAGAGTATTAATCAAATAGAGTTAAAAGCCATAATGCTCAAAGTAGTTTCCTCTTCCTTTGCCACCTGATATTAAACACAGTTTTATTTTAACCCAGACACCTTAGAGAAGCTACAAAGAGCTTTTAGAATTTAAATCATTATATTAATATGCTATAAAGCTTTAAACTCCCACCGTTTTTATGGCAGTTACAGTTCCCAATTGTTCCCCTTAATTCCTGGTTTGCTTTTTCACTCATTCATCCAAGCATTCACTCATTTATATTTATTGAGCCAAATATTCACTGAGTTGAATAAGAGCACACATTGTATTTTTCCATCTCCCTCATAAAGGACCACTGAAATCCCACACACTTTGAGAGGGAAAGTCTGCACCCCCTTCTTGCCTGGAAAAACTACAGCTCTTACACTTATCTGTCATGATAGCTTTACCATGTATTGCATTACCCTCTTAAACCAGTAAACTTGAGGCTGCTCTTCATTCAAGAGATAAGGTAATACCCCAAACACCCAGGGTTTCTAATCTTTCATCTCTGCTTCAGAATAAATCATGTGTCTCTAACCCCCAAAACAGAAGACTAGCGTTACACCCAACAGCTGTCTAAAGATATCCAAATACAAAGTTAGCTCAACCTCATGCTTGACCATCTATACTCCATCCATCCTGACAATTCTGTCTTCCTCAATGTGACTTCCAACATAATAGTCAACTGAACCATAAAGTTATTATGAAGTGATTATAAGAATCTACATAACTATAACATTGGGAGGGGCTGGAAGTTACTATTTGTTGAATGAAAAACTAAACGAATGAATATTTAAATAGATCGAGCAATTGGCAATTTTATTTGCTTATTTTTACATTTTTGCATTTATTTTGCAGAGAAGCAGTAGAAGAAAAATTAAATTTAAGAAAATTGTAATCACCATCCATAATTAGATACAAAGAGAAAAGCGCCTGATTCGTTCTTGTCCTAGAGCTGTCTCTCTACAGGCTCTCAAGAGTCAATTCTTAAATATTCAAAAATTTGAGAGCCCAAATCAGCGTTGGTGAGAATATTTATGCAACAGGAACTGGTAAGCACTTTTTACTTACTGAGCCAGGTTACCTACACAGCACGGCCTGTGACCTAAGAATTTAAGAAATTACTCAGAATACAGCAACCTTGTAAACGTTAACAATGAAGAGATGAAATCAGAGATGAAAGAATATATTTACACAAAACAATAAGAAAGCATTTCTGGTAATAGAGTTGTTTGAAATGAAGAAAGAATGAAGAACAGAGGCACGGTGTTTACAATGTGGAGACGACACTAAATAAAAAAGAAATATCGAGAATGACCATGATCTACATATGTCTTGATTCCATGATTCCCCATAAATTCTCTGGAGAGCAGGTAGTTAGGAGGTATGTAAATACCTGCAGAGCAAAGGGTTGGAAAGCATCGCAGAAGCCAGTGAAGCATCCTTCTAAGCACTGAGCTAAATCCCATCTACCAAATTACCACAAGATGATGAGCTTCTTAAGGACAGAGAATGTGACCTTGGTGTCTGTACACCCAGAGTCTAGTTCAGTGCCGGTCACATGTCTATGCTGTAGATGTTGATTGAATGAGTGAGTGAATGAATAAAATAATGAATAAATGGTCATTACCAAGAGATCATTCAACTTACGCCTAGTGGCTGAGAACTATTGACCTTTCCAAGCGAAACTTATATCATTATAAACTATGTACAATAACAAAAACATAATCTTCTTCGTTGCTGTCCAATAGAAATATGCCAGCCACAGAAGAGCCACATCATGTCATTTTAAATTTTTTCATAAATGTATTAAAATTAAGTAAAAAGAAATAAATTGTATTAATTTTAATAATATTTTTATAATATCTGAAATATTACCATTTCAGGAAATAATCAACATAATTATAAATAATTATTTACACTAAATCTTTGAAATCCAAAATATATTTTAAAATCATAGTCTCTTTCAATTTAAAGAAATTTCAAGTGCTCAACAGTACATGTAGCTAGTAGCTACAGTACTAGAGAGTTCAACCCTAGACTATATTGTATTAATACTTGGGAACTAGACAATGGCCCGAAATACTTCACACGATTTCCAAAGTACACCTCACTTGCAGTCTCAGAACAAATTTATGACATATATATACCAGCTCCAGGGAAAAGAAAGAGCTGATTGTTTATATCATCTAGATCTACAAGATAAAAATGTATTTGATAAGAATTATTGGGAAGAACAGAGCTATCTCCCACTCATGAAAGAGCAACATCAAATGACTTTATGGGCCAGAGCCAAAAGCCGAGCACAACCAGTACCTAACAAAATGGAACACACAACCTCCTGCTTTTCAGATTTAATGCAAAGCTATATGCTAATCACTTTGTTCATCTAAGAAACAGATATGTGAAAATTCATTTCTAAGTCATGGTTTAAAAGGTCATATAAAGTCAGAATAGAATCTGTCCAGAAAAACAGCCCAACGGCTGTGCACTGGGCCTTTCATGAGCACCTGAGTGCCATCCATTTAATTACATTAGTTTTGCTATAAAGATAAAATGAATAGCAAATTGCTTTTGACTCAGGTATTGAAAAGAAGACCTTCATATAATAGGCATTCAACAAAATAACTATTCGTTAACATAAATGATTGCAATTTTGTTCCAAACCATCTTTATCAACTAAGGCTGGCTACTGGATATGTAATATAAAGAGTACAAAAGTGTGGCACTGGCCTTTTGATAAGGGTTCAGTGACACTGATCTGAAACTATAAAACTAAAAATAAAAATGTAGTCTGAGCCAATTTTTACAACTAAAACCACTGAATCACCACTGTGTCCTAAAATAAAGATGATAGATAGATAGATAGATAGATAGATAGATAGATGATAGATAGATGATAGATAACTAGATAGATAGATAGATAGATAGATAGATAGATAGATAGACAGACAGACAGACAGATGTAATTCACCTCCTTATGTGTATTTAGTGGGTCTTAGAGACCCTAACAATTGTTTCTCTTCTCAGATCCTCTATAGTGGTGCTTATTTACCACTTTAACAAGAAAAATCTGATAAAGCGTCTGCTTTTCATGGTGGTCCAAGTTACTTAATACATCCCACTGTTGAAAATGAGTTAACAGTTTGGACTAGATAAGCCATTGATGTCCATCTATTTTCAACACTCAGAAAACTGGCACATCCTTAATATTCAGAACTAATGCATATTTTTTCCCATCATAACGAGCATCCAAAACAAAGTTTTAGTAAAGATCTGTGGGGGCAGATACAACTCCAAAGATCAACACTGAGAAGCCCGGAAGTGGCCATCATAAAGAAAAATTGAGTAAGGGAAGTTTTAAGAGAGCATAAAATAAATTTTGCTTCTACATTTTTGATACTCAAGAGAAAAAGAGTAAGGAGAATTTTCCCTTTGAAGTACAAAGTTCATTGCTAAATAAACTTTGACAAAAATCACAATATCATATTTAAGCTAACAAATATCTGGTTCAATACGTAATGTACAGAGATATGTTTTATAATTACATCTAACATCTATCAGTACATGTTTACTTGGCTTTAGAAGAAAGAAGGAGGAAGCCCAATGCCAAGTTCTCCGTGGTTGACCCCTCTGCGCCTTTGTTAGAGACCTTCAAGTTCTGACTTGCCCAGAGGACCCAGAGTCCCTGCTCAGAGATTTCCCATTAAGACACAGGCAAGATACAACTTAACTCAGCAACAGGGATATCACTAGGGGTCATCCCCAAACACAACAAACCCCTCCCTTAACACAAACAGTATGGATCTATTTTAATGACAAATGTCCTTAAAGGACAGCCTGCCTGCGGGAGGTCTGTGGTCCCTCAGTAAAAGCTTTGCCAAGAGAAACTTGTGTATTGCTGTTCGGAGTAGATGAGATACCACTATTTGATAAACCACCTATTTCTAAGACTCTCAAGCAATAGCACAAAAACGGCTCCACAAATGGCAGTAATATTATTCTAATCTCAAGAGATCCATTTTGTTCTGCACAGGCGAGGATCAGGAAATATGTCTCGGAGTTTCAGAACACGAATTCTTCTAGCTCTTAATAGACAATGGGGGGAGTGAGCAGGGATTAGGGATGAAGCACTGAAAAATCTGGAGTTAAAATTAAACAGTCTCCTTCATTACTCAGAACCATTCGGAATCTTTAAAATGGAGATGTGCTTTGTAAATCTCCAAGATAGAGAGTTCTAAAATTATTTGATCATTGAATCTTTTTTTTTTTTTTTTTTTTTTTTTTTTTTTTTTTTTTTTTTGCTATATAGCCAATTGTATAGAGCAGAAGTTCTCAGTCTTGGCTTAGCAGCATATTGAAATCATGTAGGTAGTTTTTAGAAATCTCAACATCCAGACTTTGCCCTAGACCAATTATATCAGAATGCCTGGGAATAGAACGCAGGCATGAATATTTTTCTAAAGCTTCTCAGATTTTTAAAACCAACAACATAACTTTGGGAAACACTGCCCTATAAATCCTAGCCTCTGCTACAAGTTAAAATAAAATAGTCACACAAAAATGCATTTCTGGGCCTATCCAGGAAGAGACCTGCAAAATAAATGAATGAATGAATGAATGAATGAACAGACGAACTAACAACTGAAGATATGACATCCAACATCCAACCAGCTTTATCTTGTTAGATGTCAGCACAGTACCCTACTTCAATCTCGCCTCTGCACGTAGTCATTATTTTTCCTGTCATACTTTCTGCATTTGTCTTCCAAACTTAGACCCTGGGTATTATTTATTGTCTGTACAGTCTTATAGTTTTATTCCTCATTTAATTTTATATGTCACAGAAAAATTGCTTTCTTTCATATTTATGAATCATCAATACCAAAAACACGTACCAAGATGATACATATGGAACAATAAACAAAGAAATAAATTTAAAAGCAAAAAGGAGAGTGATTTAAATTGTTTATTTTTTCAATGTTTTGTGATACAGAGTTTTCACAAATGCCGTTTTATGAACACCAAAGAATGTAGATTTGAAAACCACTGTCATTGACTGCCAAGGAAACAATCTGGGAATAGCACGAAGGGTCGGTGGTCTCGTGGGATCTTACACAGCTGAAATTAATATGACTTTGTGGGATGATGGGTCAATGATACAGACTATAAATTTGGTAGTACACCGAAAGGAAGAGAAACTAAAAAGATTTATACCAGGCTTGCCAATTCAAACTCTACACACTCTGGCCCCAGACCTGAAAGGCCCCTTGTTCCCTTGAACATCAATTGCCAAGCCAACACTAAAGACAGATGGACTCGAAGAATTAGAGTAAGTGAAAAACGCTCTTTTCCTCTAATTTTAATCTAAAGTCACTCTTAATGAACATGTTGGCTAGCGTTAGCACAACTGAAAAGTACAGTTTTTGACAAAACTACTTCACAATTAAATGGAACACCCTAACACTGACATGCAAACACTAACAACCCAACAAACACTCCTGAGTGTCACGCCAAGCCAGAACTTCAACTATCTCTAAAGTCTACAATGTTAAATGTAATCAAGATTAGAAAGTAAATGGGGTTGGGGATGGGGAATTACTTGAAGGTGGTCGAAAGGTACAAACTCCCAGTTATAAGATGAATAAGAACTGAGGATACAATATAAAATGTGATGTTAACACTGCTATGTGGTATATTTGAAAGTTACTAAGAGAGTAGATCCTAAAAGTTCTCATCATAAGGGGAAAAAAGCTTGTAAATACATGAAGTCATGGATACTAACTTATTGTAACAATCATTTTGTAATATATGCATGTCAGGTTATTATGCTGTACACCTTACACTTATACAGTGCTATATGCCAGTAATATCTCAATGATCCTGGAAAAAGTAAGAATAGGCAGTAAAGCTATCTAAATCTTTTTTTAATTTGTCTCATCTTTAGAGAATTTTTAATAGCTTAATAGAAAACTATAATTTAAAAATATTTAAGATAAATCCAAATAGAAAAATTCAAACATAGTCCTTTCAGTTATAATAAAGTACCTTCACTGCAAACATCACATTATATAGTACCCTACCTAACTTGTCATTATAAAAGACAACCTATGCCATACAAATGAAAGATTCCAGCACCTAAAATCAGCACCTGGATTGCTATTCTCCAGTTTTCAGCCTAACATGAAAGGCATTCATGGGGCTTACCGCTAGTTCTAGGGTTAAACCTTTCTCAGTATTCCCATAATACCCACTCCTAACACTCATAAAACACTGCTATTGTTTTACGTACCTATCACTTACTAACCACACACAGAGTTCCCCAGAGCAGGTACCTAGTTGTCCTAATTATCTTTCGATCCATAAGACTATTAGAGTGACTGGCACAGAATAAGCAAACAAATGCATATATGAATTATTCCCTGGCACGCAAATAAGAAAAAAAAGCCCAGTCCTGGCCCCCAAGAGAAGACTCAGCCATATGTGGTGGAGAGTCAGCCATGCAAACAAATAATCACAATACAAGATGTTTGCTTTAATGGTGTATGTAGAAAATGTAATGGGGCATGAACAAAATGTAGTATGGAATTATAGGCAAAGCCTTCCAAGAAAAATGAGGAAACACTTTACAGAAGAGACTGCTCAGATAAATGTTTGTTAGATGAATAAATCTTGAAGAATGTAATTATTTAAATTCACAGTAGCCTTAAACCCGCTTCACTAGAAAGACGCTAAAATTTCATAGCACAAACGGGAACATACGCATTTAGTGACTGAGAGAACATAAAGATACCAACCGCAATTCAACAAGCCTTTAAAATGGTCTTCCATTTTAAAAAAGACTTTAAACAATAAAGTAATTACACTTAAATGGAAGTTCCTTTAAAGCTCCCAGTTTTTAAATAAAAGTGTTAATGCAATAACAGCAGATTTTTTAAAATTTAGATAATAAAAGTGTAATTTAACAACAAATGGTATAAAATACCTACCAGATAATAGAATCCAGATTGCAAATGAAGGCCAAAGCTGATCAGAACCAGCATGAAAATGATTCTTTTTTCTTTTAATTACAGTTGAAATTTAACACAATATTAGTTTCAAGTGTACAACACAGCGGTTAGACATTTACATAACTTAGGAAGGATGATTCTTAATGATACTGCATTAGCTTTAGTCAGCCTGGACTGTAGACTAAAGTCAACTCACACTTTAGCCTTAGGGAAAATTAAGTTTCTTTAGTCGAATTCCAGAAAGCTAGTAGTATTTTTTCAACTAAATTCCTCACTAATTTATAAATGCACTACTTTGTCTTATTTTCTACTTCAAGTGTAATGTTTATAAAGAGTATGCATTTAGAAATGCAGCTTAAGATAAACACAATTCTTGGTGCCTTGAGTTATAAGAAAGATGCAACTGAGAGCTACATTCAAGGTCAAACTGTTAGGGAAATAGATGCCTAAACCAAGGAACAAATGTCTCATATTTCTATTAAGCATTCTTTTTTCATATAATGAGTACCCTTATGCAAACAGATTACTAAAATCTCTTTATGACTAACAATAATACTATAATTTTCTTTATAACATTGTCTCAGTTTCTTTCTTCTAAAATACATTTGAGACTATGTGAATTTAAAAAGCTGTAAGTAAAATGATAGGAAATCACCTAAATGTCTACCCGTTAGGAACTGGTTAATGCATTCTTGTAATTCATAAAGAAATAAGACAGAATGAGGAAGGAAGCTCTCTAGCTACCAATACGAAAAGACATCCAAGATGAGTCAAGTGAAAAAAATCAAGGAGCAGACTAGTATATGCTACATTTTGTGATAAAAATGGGAAAAATGAGAATGTCTATCTTTATTTGCTTATATGTATATGAAGAAACTCTAGAAGGAATAAACTAATAATACCAGGAGTAATCCAAAGAGGACTAGAGAGATGAGAAGAAACGATGGGAGAAAGAATTTTTACTGTAAACCTTCTTACATATTTAAAAATTTTTGAACCAACTGATACTTTCAAATATTTAAATAAAAACAATTTAGAAAAATAGGCTACATTGTAACAGCTATGATTTATTTCTATGTTAAGTAATAACAATTTCCTTATTATCTTTTCTTCCATTCTGTTCTTCTTAATTATTCAAACATTCTAGCTCTCAGGGAACAAATTAATTACCTAGCACATATAAGCTAAAAATATAACCATGCTTAATAATCTGTCGCTTTTTACCTGCCCTTCCATAGCTAATTAGCTCACAGTCTAGACTGCCTGGGGATAGTCTCCTCTCACAGTGAACTTCACCCCTTGATCTCACTAAGGAGACCAAGCACACTAGGCACCGTCTCTCCCATTCCTCCTCCCAGCCTTGACACATAGAGAATCCCTCAACTAATAATGCCCCCTCCTGTGGTCTGAGAAACAAGTGAGAATCCTTTGAACCTTAGGATTTAGTCTTAATTTATTCATTCGAATATTTACTAAAAGTACTTTTAAGTGTCAGGCACTGGGACCTGCCCTCTGTGAGTTTACAGGAGAGCAAGGCTAACAAAGAGGCCTTCTCAATCTTTTCTGATCCTTTCTTTGACTATTGCTGATAATTATATTAGTAACAATAATAAGCAATGCATATGCTTGTAGGTTTGGACGCGCAAAAAGGCAAAAATATTAGAATCGTTCACAACTCTATCAGAGATGACTGTTGTGGGAGTTTTGATGTATGTTCCCTCCTACTTTCTCAACAAGCTCAAGTTTACCCAAAATTTTTAAAAGATCTTCAGGTGATACTTACAAAATGGTCTTTTCCAACACTAATGAAAAGACAACCTTCCTCAGTATGAAAACTAGATTTGTATGTTAAACAGGTGATTTGGGTCCCCACTAAGCTTCCAGAAAGATACTTAGAGGGTCTTATTCCACATCCCCAGTCCCTGATATTCAGTCAGAGCTCAATCAATGCTCAGGAAATGAAAGAATGAATGGATGAATCAACGATGTAGATTACTAAAATCTAACAAAGTATTAGCTCATAAATCAGGCACTCTTTGTGCTTAAACTATCAAGATAAAAAAAGGATTTAAGAAAAAAAATTAATTCCTTAAAGGAGAAAGCTATTTTTTTCTTAGTTACTAGATAGGGAGAAAAAAACTCTGCAAAAAGGAAATAATATAAACGACTACCTCATTTCATTCTATATAACATCTTGGTCGCAGACTTAAAACAATTAAAAAACACAATAATCCAACTCTAAAGCAGTGAGCCATCTAGCAGTCTTACAGCTCAAGTCCCACAAGCAGTTATACCTGAATGGAAGATAGGGGGAATTGGAGCCAGACAGGAGTGCTCTGTAGGCTTCTTCTGGTGTCTTCTTCAAATAGATTACCTATAACAGATAAATAGCAACATTCAGAACACCATCATAGAATGACTAAAACTAATTTAATTACTCACCAAACTTGCATTTCACACCTTCCTCTTTGAGGGACAACTGTCATGGTGATAATGCTGATCTTTAGTCAGCAACGGAGCGGCCAAAGTTTCCTTTCATTTTGTAACTGAACTGCAGCCTTTGGCTTAAGGATGGGTAAGAGCTCAGAGATAGAGGGCAGATCCATGAAGAGGCCACCCAGGGCTGCTTACAAGGCACACTGAACAGACTCAACGGCAGGGCTCTCCCTTTTGGGAGCAAAACAACTGTCCTTCCATTATTGTACTACGTGGGCTCCAAAGACCAGTGAGGGCCTCCCTGTCCTTCTGAGAAAATGTACTCTCAGATACTTCAATGCCTAGTGAATTCTGAAAGACATCTCAGGGTGGACGCGATACCCATGGAAGGTCTACCGAGTTCTCTGTGTGCACTGAGGAGAGCCCATGTTGCTCTCTAAACACTCGAAATCGTAACAAAATGGTTGAACATGCAGGCACGTAAGAGCACTGGAAAACATACTGGCTTGGCTCTTGTTATCAAAGAAACTTGAATCCCTGAGGTCCAACATGACAAACTAATCTTTAAAAAATAAATAAAAGGAGCTCTTAAAACCAGTGAACAAGTTCTATTTAATCAACTTACTGACTATATAATATGTGCCAGGCACTGTATCAGGTAGTGGTGCACCTCTTAATAGAATTTACATTCTTGCGGAGCAAAGACAATAACAAACAACAGAAACATATAGTCTGAGGTAAGTGTTGAAAAGGAAAGAAACAGGGTCCTGGAACGAGAACAGAAAGGGGCTGCCTGAGGTAAGACAGTGGGGCAGGGGTCTCTGGAAGGCATGCGGGGTAAGATGACCAGGGAGAGAGTGGTGGGGAGAGCTAAGGGAAAGGAGGAGTAACAGGGCAGGGTCCTTGAGGCGGGAAAGAGCTTTGGGAGTCGGACAGAGAGGAGACGCCGTGCTAGGGCAGAGAAGCGTGGGCGAGCCAGATAGTGGCCGATGGTGAAGGGCAAAACAAACTCTGGGGAGAGTCTGGTTTTATTCCAAGTGTAAGTTAGTGTTTTAATTCTGAGCTGAGGGCACTGGTCCTTTTCCTCTATAGCTTGAATCAAATGTGATTCCTAAAATGTCTTCTCCCTGGAATTAATGGCATTATTTCCCTAACACGTCCCAACATCAGAATCCTATGCGATTCAATGACAAGAATGGCAGAGTCTCACTCAGTTTTTACTAAGTAGGGCTTTCCTCTCTACTCAACAAAGTTTCTTTGAGCTTTAAGCTATACCACTAGCAATATATTACACACATTTAAAAATTACTACTTTCAGGAATAGAAAACACCTCAATTCTGAATTCTCTAAAGAAAGAAAACTAAAATAAATGTATAAAAATATACTTCTAACTTTAGTGAGAAAGCTCCACATTCATTTGACAAGTAAACGTGAAGGTCTGATAAAGCACCTACCAACCAAAGCAAATATAATAAATGAGGGAAAATGGAACCACTGTAAAAGAATAATCTAGATGTGAGGCCCAGACTCTACAAAGGAATCACATCTTGAGTTGCAGCTCAATCACAAAAATCCATTTAAACCAATCCTAGCTTAAAACACGTTTTCAGTAGCCAATATTAAAACAGGACTATGTTGTACCCTAATGGGTAGGTTATATAATACAAATAGAGCTGGTTACAATGCAGTGATTTTCAAGCCCAAAGATGCAGCTGTCTTTGAAAGCTGACTACGCCTACTAAAAGGGAAAGCTGCTTGGAGAAAGCTTCTGTGTTTGGATTAGATAATTAAAGCTTCTACAACAACCTTTGAAAAGCAAAAATACACTTCCCACCTCAGGAGCAATTACATTAATTCCCTTCCATTTTGACGCAGCCACAGCCATCGTGCAGGAGAGAGGCAGCGCCGACATGAAATGCCCCTTGAGACCGGGCACCCCACAGGGCTCCGCTGCTCACCTCACCTGCGTGACTCAGCACGCAGGACCCACCCTCTCACACTGTAAGATGAGAATCTCTGTTTTTATTTTTATCCCAGCGCTAAATTATTAATAAATGCAAAGTGAAACCCAACAGAGGCCATCTAAATTCCAGGAAGATTCCAGGGACAGGTAAAAGCAATGACCTTTTACAACTTGATGACAGGTACGTGGGAGAGTGGTGACATGTTCTCATAAATGAGGGCAGTGCTGAATGCACATTAAAATACCAAATTCTATTTTTCCAGGAGAAGATATGTCATGGATTCTTATGTCAGAACTTCCTAGATATGTCTCCTATTAAAAAGAGAAAGAGCCAGGCAAACGAGGCCTGAGAGATCTCGGAAGGAAGCAATGCTTAAGCCTTGTCATTGAGGAATCAGAAGCTCAGAAGGGTGAGGAATTCTCCAACTCCCACTGCTGCTCTGGAGCGGAGTCAGAATCCTAGCACAGGCCTGACTCCAAAGCCACAGTAATTCTACACTTCGCATCTGCTTGAAAATACATAGGCAGGCAACAGAAGTGCAAGCCTGAGAAAAAACGTCCCTACTCTTCCAAATTCCTAAATGCCATTACACTTGACTTTCAAAATTAGGTGACTTCACACTGTTGACAGTAGTTGTGCCTAAGAAACAGGGCTGGGGGAAGGCGAGGAGAAGGAAGGAGTACTTCTCCTTTACACTCACTACTAGCTCCACATTTCCTGTGTTTTGTACAGACATATATTAACTTGTTTTTTTTTTTTAATGTGGAGTAACTGAATAGTTATGAAATGTTAAATGTATACTTACTAAAAGTAAAACCTATATTTAACAAGCACTCAAAAATTTGTTACCAAATATTCTAATATTTCTAAAAATTTTTATGAATAAAATTAATTTCAAAGTATCTTCTAAATACTTCTCAGAAAAAAAAAAATATGCTGCTTACTCTTCTCACTAGATATTAACATATATAAATCCAAACTGGAAGAATCTTCCCAAACCTTTGACTGATAAAATTTATTTATCACTAGAATAGTGAGTATTTACACATCACTTATATGAAATTGCCCTATTCTTGCCATGAAGTCCTAGAAACTTTCTCAATAGAATAGCATTTGACATATACTTTCATATTTTCAACTGACTAGGAGTCAAATGATTAAAGTGATGTTTTTCTGCTTAAATAACTTTGATGCCAGGTATTAAAAGTCCAAATAACTCAACACAATTTCTTTAATAAAAGATTCTTAAAGAGCCAACATTCCTATATGTATATATAATAGCTATGAGGCTTTTATTTAATAACATAATTAAAATTAAAGTACTACAAGCTAGCGTAACAAATATTGTTTATCAATAAACCAATGTTTCCCAAACTCAATTATGCATCAACTTTCCCACTTCTGCCACATGCAGCACGATGTGCTGTCATTTCTCTTTAAATACACATTCTCTTTTAAGTTAAATTAATTTATTCTAAAGTGTTTGATATCATTGTTATCAGTAGAAAACCAGTATTACTTGCATAGTCTACACATAAATGAATATTAAATTACAAAACTCTTAAATTTAAAAATGTTTGTGTTTACCACAAACTGAGAAGCAATATAATGAATATCAAGTTTGGACTAATTTTATAGAAACAATAGACCGACCTGGTAAATTAAATAAAATCCTCTTAGAATTAATCTGCAAATACTTCTAAATCAAATCATCTTCAAAAAGTCCAGCCAGGCAGCCAACCCTTCACCAAGATAAGGTCTCAAACTGCCTTTCCAGGTGAATTTTTCATTGTTCCTTAAATAAACTCCATCCACTAGCCTGGACTCCTCCAACTATTCCCTAAACATCCTTGACACCTTCTGGTATCTGAGGTTTTTTTCTGGAATACTCTGCACAGCATCTCTGCCTATTAAAATTCTTCTTATTGAATTAGACCTTATTTCATACACCATTTCCATGATGCCTTTCTTCTTTAGCTCAGAAATCCTTCCCTTTACTCCTTAGTAAAGGGACTCTTACCAGTGATTATGACCATTATAATGATAATGATCATTAAAACAAAAAAGTTAGTGCAGGGCATTATTCTAAGCACTTTACATAATTTGGCTCATCAATCCTCACAGCCGCCCTGAGGTAGGTTCCTTATTATCCCCATTCCCACTTTACACATGAAATGCTGAGAATAGGTTTCTCAAGGTCACCTATTGCACTCAAGGGCTAGAGTGCAATGAGTCAGGCAGTATGGTGCCCCAGGGCACTCCTAAGCTCATCCTGATGGGCCCCTCACAGCTCTGTTGGGATGAGTTTCCTTTACACTAAAATAGAAAGCTCCTGGTGTGCAGTGACCAAGCCTTCCAAACCTTTGTTGACCTTAAAACACTTCTGTGCCTCAGTGGTATGCAGGTTACTTAGAGCTAAAGGCAATTTTAGCTTCAGGCGCCACAGAAACTTCTGTCTCCCCAGTTATACCAGCTAGAAGAATTTTAATTAGGGTCCTTGCCCATAAGAGTGTATCAGAGATACCTTCTTTTGACCTATCTTATAGGACAGGACAAACTTCAGTTTACTAAATGTCTGCTCTTCTTATCATCCTGCCATGACCTTTTGAAGCCCCAAAAGCACCTTACCTCATCCCCAGCTCAGTATGTCTTATATTCTTCAGTCTCCATTTGTATCTCTGACTCTCTAATGTATGCGGGATTCCCATGCACATGAGATTAAATTTGATTTTCTCTTGTCAACTTGCTTCCTGTTGAGTTGATTATTCAGCCAGCCAAAGGAACCAGAGGAGAGAAAGGGGAATTTTTCCCTTCTCCCATAATCTGAGTACATCCACCCTAGAGGGTTAATTCAGTTTAATTAGTGAATGAGATTTTTAAAATATGTCACTACGACTTCAGTAGTAATGCCCAGGAGAGCTGGTGAAATTAACTTTCCAAGCCCAGTAGTATGAGAGCATCAAACTAGGCATAGTCAGTTCTTCAGTGATGTAATAACAGAGAGTAAGAAAGAGGCTCTCTCACTCAAGTGATCTGTATTCACTTACAAAAAGAATTTCAAGGGTCAAGGGATACTACGGGACTCAGATTTTCACCCTCCCACTTCCCCTCTGTCTTTTCTGAAGCTACACTCAGCCACTCCCAGCACCTGATGAAAGGTAGGAAGCAGGAGGTAGGAAGCAAAAGACAAGTCCTCAAAGATCAATAGGTATTCACTTAATGCTTGCAATTTGCACAGGAACCTACACACATGAGGACGCAGGGGAAGTCTGCAACCTCGATTAGGATTCAAAGACAGTGAAACAAAGGCTCTAAAGGGAAATGGTCTATGAAGGGACCGGACTGGGCCCGAGCCTTCCTTGCATCCTGGCAGCTTTCGGATGGCCACTTCCTCCCCTTCTTTGGGACCGCGGCTCAGTCACTTCGGCAGGGCAGCCTTCTTCAGCAACCTGCTGGGATCGGGACCCTCGTGTTCTCAAAGCTGCCTGTTCTTCTCTTTCCATCTCCTCCCCCAGTTTGTCATCTTGTGTTTCTGTGGTATTGAAACAGTCTGTCGCCCCAGCTAGCCTATAAACTTGAGAGTAGGATTTCTTTGTATCTATAGGACTCCACACTGTACCTGAAGCATAGCACTCACTCAAAAAATGTTTGACTGCTATATGAAAAAGTAGTGGAGAGAAAGAAGACATTTTATGTGAGAACAAGCACGACATGGTCACATGGTCACATAACATAGATCATCTATCTAGAGCAGTGGTCCCCAACCTGTTTGGCACCAGGAACAGGTGCTCCTATGAGACTCTAATGCCTGAGGATCTGGGGTGGAGCTGAGGCGGTGATGCTAGCGCTGGGGAGTGGCTGCAAATACAGATGAAGCTTTGCTCGCTCAGCCCGGTTCCTAACAGGCCCCAGACCAGTACCAGTCCATGGCCCAGGGGTTGGGGACCCCTGATATAGAAAGTAGGTGACAGAAGGTAGTATTAGGTACTCCGAGTTCACTGCCAACCTGCCTGAGTTCAAATCCAGGCTCTTTCACTTATAAGCTATATTACATTAACTGTCTGCTTCCATTTCCTTACCTGTGGGGATAATGACTCTACCTGCCTCATAAGACTAAATGTTGGAAAGATGAAATAAATAATATATGCAAAGTGCTCAGATTTGTATCTAGCACATAGCTCTTCTATAACAAGGGGCCACAGAAAGGAGATAAATTTTGATCCCCAGATATTTTTTCTCCTTTTCACCCTCTGTATCCATGTGAATCGAGAACTACAATTATTGTTATTTCTGACGCGTTAGCTCTGAAGCCTGTGTATGGATGCAAACATCATAACATGAGGTTGTAAACACTCCCCCTGATTGCTATATACAAAAACCATAACACAGAGACCATTATTTAGTTCAACCCTCTCATTTTAAAGTACAGACATTACCCTGTTCTGCCTTTTCAAATGGCTTCCTGAGTCTCCTGGTTGCCATAGTTATCAACAACCATAAAATCAAGGCACTGGCCTGTTTTATCAAGTCCATTGTCAAAATATCAAAAGATCCCTGAGGTGGTCCATGTTTCCCTCCAAAAGAGTCCATGCAACCAGAAAAGGGCTGATGCTGTACCATTTTTCCTTATGTGAACTTCTCATGAATTATTTTTAGGAAA
Source organism: Eidolon dupreanum (assembly GCA_028627145.1). NCBI lineage: Eukaryota > Metazoa > Chordata > Mammalia > Chiroptera > Pteropodidae > Eidolon > Eidolon dupreanum. The sequence goes on along the minus strand of CM053517.1, from coordinate 27,105,494 downwards.
GAAAAGCAATTACCAGTTACCTGCAAAAGATGAAATGCAGATGTCCTGGAAGAACATCTAGAAAAATACTATGAGATAAGAAACTCTGCAAATAATTAAAACATAAAATGTCTAAAGTTGCTTCCTGGGCTCCCGACTTTGGTTCTCAGACTTCTTAAATGTCAGGGCACTTAATTTATAAACTGCTTTTTCCCGAAGACAGCATTAAGTCTTAATTATTATACACAAAAGCACAAATAAAATGTTTAATATTATTATTTTTAGCAACATTTTTCTTCTTAATCATTTCCTCCCGTTATAACCAGTGACTAAGAAAACAATCTGTATTCAACTTTAAAACTTAGAAAAAAAAAATAGGAAAAGGCAAACATTTCTCAAATGAGCACTAATTCTACTTTTGTTCTAATTGCTCATGTAAATAAAAATATTCAGTGTTAAACAATCACTTACAAATTAGGTAAGTCTTATTACAGATCAGGAGTACAACTGAATATTTAAAACAACCTATATTTTATTCAGCCTATTTTAAATCTATTGTACTACACAGTCTAATTAAAACAGAACTAGAATGAATACATCTTATCTCCCATAGCCTTTAACACATTGTAAAAGAAGTAAGTCATTCTTTCTGTTCTTCAAGATTTTAGTCTATTAGTCATCACAGATTATGAGGCCTGCAGAGCATAAGACAACGCATCTGCTTAACAAATATGGCGGCAACCCTAATTATAGAAGTAAGATAGACCTGATGGCAGGTCTCTGTCATCGTTGTTTATTTCTGCCCTAAGAATACTTAATCATCTGGCATCCTTCTAAAAACAAGTTCTGAAAATGAGTGAGGTTTCTTTAGTTGAGGTGAGGTTTGCTCTGAAATACCTTCATGTGACCTCTTCCCATTTTAATTTGGGATTTGATATACAATGGACTTTATTCTATTTATTTGAGAATTCGTTTAGAATAGAAATACTCTCTCCACTACTCTCCTGGGTGTAATTTGAGTAAAACTGTTGGGAGCTCTTTGATGGGCCATGGAGGAGAACTGCAAACAACATTGGCCATGTGTGTCTTTCCATTTAATTTGATGAGAATCAGAATTTTCACAACCAGCCTGAAAAGATGTTCTTCAGAACTGACAGCTACAGCCAGGACAAATCCACATCTTTCGCTAGCAGTGTCTCAGTAACACGGGCTTTTCCTGCCTGAAGAGAGCTCACGTTCCAACACAGACATCGTTGAGCTGGTTGCATCTCAATGAACTAGCCCAACCCCTTTTAAACAAGCCAAGGAAACACTAAGCCAACGCTCTCAGCACACAGAAGTCTAAAGGGACCCTTTAAAGGGGAAAAGGAGAAAATATTTGTTCCCAAGAAAACCTGAGTCCCTAGTCTCACAGAAGCTGAACCCAAGGCACAGGTCAACATAATACTGTATGTATATCATCTATGATTCATTGTCAGGAGGCAGTCTCTATAAAAAAAAAAAACAACCCCACTTCGCTCCAGAATATCACTTGAATAATACATACTCTCAGACAGAACAGTTTCATGTGAAAAACTCCTTGTGCTGAGTTTCACTGTTTACTTCCAGTTACAGTATGAGATTTCATAAAACCTTTCAAATTTAGAAAGAAAAGTGAAAAAAAAGAGAAAAGCATGTTCTTTAAACTAAGGACTGAATTTGATCAAGCTTCGAAGGCAAAGAACCATAACTTCATTGATGATAAAAATGTAGAGAGATCCACTATAACAGACCAAGAATCAGTGTTTAAATCCTCTTAACACCTATTATCGATTATAGAAAATCCTTAACTTGAAAACAAATTATACTCCAAAAGCTTATTTATAAAGGCTAATATTTAGATCTCTGGAAATAATTTCCCAAAAATAAAATACTATAGTTGTTAGTTTCCTAGGCTAGTCCAAAAATGATAATATGTCTCATATCATCATTAAAATCACATATCTAAAATAAAATATAGTAGAAAACATTATTTCAAAAACTAAAACTAAATACATAAGTGTGTTTGTTTTTTAAATTATCTTCCCTCAAGAGGGGGTGGGAGGAGGATGAAGAGGATAAAGGGGGTCAAATAAATGGTGATGGAAGAAAGCTAGGCTTCAGGTGGTGAGCACATGATGCAATATATAGACGATGTATTACAGAATTGTATACCTGAAACTTTCCATGAATATGCTCATAATGACTCTAAAGTGAACCCTGAATTATTTCAAATATTTATTGGTACTTTATTAGAAGTCCCCTTCAGAATGCATTGCTTTCCTCAATATTTGGGCATTTTTATTAAGACTGATTCCAAAACCGAGGCAATGGGAGGCAGGGCAAATACAAGAGGCGAAAGATCTTCTTGATGTAACTAGAAGAAGATAATTGAGAACTGAATAAGGAAGGTCAAAAAATTTCTTCACGTATGCAGCTGGAAGACTGACAAACTTGCCAGGGATGGAACCCACCCGGGGTGGGAGAGCAGTAAGACCAAGGTATGGCTGGCTTCCCACTGACTCACAGCAGCCTAAGATCACCTCGGAAGAGGTAAGATAGACCAGACAATCCATTGTATTCATTTTAGTAACTAGAGCATTTACCTGAGGGACCAAAAAAAAGCTATCTCATTATTTTTCGAATTGAAGAACTATGTAGGTGAGATGTTATCCAAGACAGAAGCCACACAGCATATGAACTAAACCTCAGACCTAGACTCTCACAGTGACCTGTAAGCTACTATTCTTTGAACCGACTCAAGAATAGAAAACCAATAATGAATACAAACAAAGAACTGGTTGTTCTCTTCCAGTATTTACAAAGAGTTGTTGCTTAGAGAAAGCAGGAGAAACAAGAGCTTTGCACATCAGTCAGGTGTTTGCAGAAAGGATTCTGTGGCATTTTTACTGTATATTAGCCCAAACTGTTCAAATATGTGCCACATGACAGAATTATCCTTCAAGAACATAATAGAATAAATCATTCTTAAATGTGTATACATTTTTAAAGAAGTAATCATGTCTCTAAATAGTTTACTAATTTCACAAAGAATAAAACTGAAACAAGTGAAGGCACCTTCAACTTAAAGCAACTTACACCCAACCAACAGATGTATTGCACACAAATCCAATACATATAATACACAGGAAGTTCATCCACCTTCCCTGAAGCTACTGGGAATCGCCGCCCCGCCCCCCCCCCACCCAAACACACACATGCACACACCACCTTTCAGCTCCCTAATGTAGGCAGACCTCACAACTTCCAGAAAACACCCCCTTCACCCCTGGTCAGCAATTTCTTATCCCATCTTTTGTTCAGCAGCAAGGCTTGCATTGCAGTTACTCACAGTAAAGAAAATGAGGAAGAGGAGGAAAAAAGGAAAAGGAGATCTGCAGAGAATTCTTCATAGTTCTACACACGGGTGACTCACTTCTTCATTCAGCAGAGTTACTGGTACCAGGCACCATGGATAATAACAAGAACAAGGCAAATACGTTGCTGCCTCCATGGAGCATCCCTTGTGCATTACTTTGCGTCTTTGAAGCCAGGGGAATAACAACTTCAAATAACACTCAGAAAACCTATAAAGCTGTTTTAAGATACAGGTATCCTGACTTCTCCCCACTGAGCTTATGATTCACCAGATATGAAAAGGGTATTTCTGACTCATAATTATGGCTGAGAATCACTGTTATAAGTGTTATTCTTATAAAAGTCAGGAGGCTAAATAACCTGAATTATATCACAGAACTGCAAATACCTATTATTCCCTTAGCTTGAAATGAGAGTTGATATAAGAATGGAGGTCTACATTCTCAATGAAATTCAAGGACACAGCAACAGGCTTTGCCAATGTCCTTAATGACCCATCTGACAAATCCACTTCTTCATTCATGTTTCTACCTGTAGGCACTGAGTTATTTCAGGAATATAAAAATGAAGACACTACGGAAAGCAGACATGTAAAATACCAGACTACTGTGGCATAGTAGCATAAGAGAAATTCGAAACATGGTGATAACTATATCATGAAGGGCTTTGAGTAGAGTTTTAAAAGATGAGTTTAAAAAGGCTTTTAAGTGCAAATCACTTAATAACTTCTCATTTCATGGAGAATAAAAGCCAAACTCCTCCTCTCACACACAAGCTCTGGCAAAGACCTCAGATTTCATTGCACACTTTAGCTTCTTCATGCTCTGTGCACTAGCCACATCGGCTTTCTCTTGGCTCTTCAACCATACCAAGTTCATTCCCACCTTAAAGTCTTTTCGACATGCTACTACCTCTGCCTAGAATGCTCTTCCTCTTTATTAGCTTAACTGTCCTCACCTCAAAGAGGGCTTCTCTAAAGTTCCATTCTGAAGTAGCTGGCCAGTCACTGCCACATCACCATGTAGCAGTTATCACTGATCTTTTGTTTGTTTCCCCCAATGAGGACAGGGGGTTTCTCTCTCTCATTCATCGCTATATCCTTAGAACATGGAAGAGTGTCTGGCACAGCTGCTCAATAATTATTTGTTCAGTGTCCGAATGAACAGATGAACCGGGCAGAAGTAGGGAGCGAACAACTATTTCCTGTTAAAATGAACAAATGAGGAAGCAAGACTGTGGCAAGGATTTCCCTAGTGAGTTTCCTGTGGAGGTTCTTCAGTGGTTCTGCAAAAGTGAGTTGATTTTTAAAATTAACATGCATTTATTTTTAAATTAAGGGAAAACAATAAACAATTAAATTTGACCATGGCGGAAATCACTGGGTAGAGCCAGATAACCTCATTTGGCATAGAACTTGGAAGTATTAACTCCAGTTTCTATATATACTCTGGTAGATGTCACATTGATTAGAGAGTCTGTAGCTGTGCACTGGGCATATGTCTAAATGTGAGCCTGTTCTGTCCAGATATTTGTATAAAACTGAACAGAGATCGTTCACACTCACGTAAACAGCAGACGAGGCCCAGGCAGACATGGATTGGACAGGGTAATTACAGACTAGCCCGGATGGGCCAATCACCTGCATTGGCATTGCAAATACATTTCAAGTCACACTCCGATAACAAATAATGTCTTCAAGGCTTTGGGTGCCTCTTTTCTAATTTTTTTTTACCATAAAAAAATGCATACATTTAAAATCTTTAAAGATTTGACTCTGATTAAAAATTTTTCCAGTATTATTCATTTGAGCTTTCGGATCACTTCTTAATGAAAATTATCCTGACATTACAAGCACCACTGTTAAAAAAAGTTATTGACATTTATTAGCAACTACTTATATGTAAAATAAGGATATTCCCCTATTGAAAAAAATGGAAATAATGTTGGGGCAAAATTAAGACTATCGTTCATAATACTGAAATTCAAATGTTTGTATATATTAACAAAGCCCATTTCAGTCCTAAAATTTGAGAACTATATAAAACATCTTGTTTTACTAAGTAACTTTAAAAAAATTAATGCTTCAAAACACTGTGATTCTCGCTGTTATTTTTACAATTAGTGCTGACTTCCTAATTTATTTTTAAACACTCCACCTTTTAAATTACTCCATATTAAACTTTCAAGATTTGTGGAAAGGAACTTATTTATCAATGTTTTTATCAATGTTATTAATGTTTATCAATTAAACATTCAGTCATTCATGCCACAAATATTTACTGAGCATTGATGATGTGTAAGACACTGTTCTAGTTGATGAAGCTGTTGTAGGGAAGAAAACAGAGTTCCTTTCCCTAAAGACAGATAAGAAACAAGTAAATAAGACAAATGGACACAAGCTTTTTCACATAGAAGTATATGTCTTTTTGGAAAGGACGTGGAGAGAAGGGAATCCTTGTGCACTATTGGTAGGATTGTAAATTGGTGCAGTCACTATGGAGAGGCCTCAAAAAGAGAATGGAGGGGCCTCAAAAAATTAAGAATAGAAGTACCCTCTGACCCAGCGATTCCATTTCTGGGTATTTATTCAAAGAAATCTAAAACACTAATTCAAAAAGATATATGCACTTCCATGTTCATTACAGCATTACAATAGCCAGGATATGAAAACGATCTATATGTGTCCATCAACAGATGAATAGATAAAGAAGATGTGGTATATATATATATACAATGGAATATTACTCGTCATAAAAATGAATGAAATCTTGTTATCTGCAATGACATGGATGGATCTAGAGGGTATTACAAAATAAGTCAGACAGAGAAAGACAAATACCACATTATTTCATTTGTATATAGAAAAAGAACAAAATAAAATAACAAACAAACAAAACAGAAACAAACTCACAGACCCAGAACAAACTGATGGCCACCAGAGAGGAGGGGGACCGGGGGGGAGTTGACTGAAAATGGTGAAGGGATTAAGAAGTAGGTATTGCAATTATAAAAACAGTCACAGAGATGTAGAGTACAGCATAGAAAATACAGTCGATAATAGTGTAATAACTATGTCTGGTGTCAGATGGGTAACGGATTTACCAGGTGTTCACTTCATAAGGTATATAAATGTCTAATCACCATGTTGTACACCTGAAACTAATATAATATTGTATGTCAACCATAATTAAAAAATAAATTTGAAAAAAAAAGTATGTCTTTTCAAGGCTACTAATAAGATTCAAATATCTGTGAGTAAATTGCTTAAGCATACACAGCACATCAGCACTTAAATATACAGTACTAAATACAGCGTGTATGTATGTAGATGTGCACATGTACATATAAATCTGAGAGCTTATTTACAGAACAGCGGAAGCTTGTAATCAGGAAGACCAAAGGAGAATAGGAAAAAAAGATACTGAAAAGATTTATTCAGTGAAACTTAAGAAACAACCCTGCCACAGCTGAGTTTCCCAGCCCATAGCTAAATGAAACATGCAAGGAGAGCTGAATAAAAGATAATATTGCTCTACCATCTGCAGAAGACTAACAGAATTTCCAAATTCAAAGGGTTTGAAATTAAAAATGCTGTATAATTTTAGGGAGCCTAACCTGTTTTAAAGCCACCAAGAGTACAAGCCTACAGGGATAAAAGCCTGCCTGGCCCATTTGCAGGCAATATCACAAAAGCATTCTTGCCTATCAAGCCACCAAAGGAAGGAACTGCAAACAGGAAATTGCCCTGCCCCAGCCATGCCACTCCTCCCTTCCTCTCCACGAGTTCTACAAGCAGAAGCAGATGTTATCTGTTAGAAGCCACAGAGGTTGACACAACCCGAGTAGCTGACATCCGCTTTATTATTCTTTTACTAAATATTTAAGGTAAATGTCTTTATTATTTTTGAACATTTTTCTTGATAATTTTACCTGTAATTTTAAATAACATTTGTTTAACCTATATTTTTTCATGACAATTTAAAGCAGCCTCAAATTGCAATTTACAGATGAACTGTGAGTTGGAGATGAAGGAAACTAACAGGCTTGGTCCAAAAATGAAAACAAAAACAAATTCAGAGTTAGTTGGGCTGGTTTACCTTTTTTCATCGGTTTCAACACACACGCACACATTAACCACTTTTAAATAATACTGTTCTGAATAGAATTTTCTGTATATTCAGTAGACCACTCAGGTTGAATAATCAATAGTTCCAATTAACCACCTTTGTATTTCAGGTTTACAGAAGGACTTATTAATACAGCATTTTGATAAGTAACAGAATTTAAGGTATATAAACTTCCTAATTTCTTACAGAAACTTGGAGTAATGAGTATGATTTCTAGGGATCTGTATCACTGACAGAAATTAGACACAGAAACAATTACTTGTTTTTTTAAAGGAAATAGACTGATAGTCACTTTTTAACTTTTAATGGTCCTAGTACAGGAAAGGAATTTTAAAAACACAAACCATTAAAAAAGTTAATAAACCTGGAAACGAAACTATAGGAATAGGAAATCTCACTGTTAACAACAAAAAAAAAAAGAACAGCAAAACAATAAAGCATCATTTCACCAATTAAATTTCTAATTCTTTAATGTTTATACCCAATATGCAAAGGTAGATGACACTGGAGATTTAGCATAACACCAAATTTAGTGAAAATTGCCTTAAATACAGTAACATGCTCTAAGAGCCTAAAAATATGCTGATTTTTAAAAAAAATTAATAATATCGCTTCTGAAAGTCTAAAGACAAAAATCCACCAAAAAAATTATTATTCAGAAAAATGCTTGTCACATTATGAAGAAATTTTAAAGGAATCTAAAATTTTAAACAAACAATAGTATGCCCAATAAATGGAATATTATTTGGTCATCTAGGTAGCAAAAAGGCAAAACATATGTAGGCCAAGTGAAAATAGGTTCACAAAACTACATTGCAATTATACCCCAGTAAATAGTTCAGGTTTAGAATGATGTTGCAGGAAATTTTTCCTACTTTCCTTCTATACTGTGGTTATGCCACTTTTAAATTGAATTGTTAAAAAAAAATCACTGAATTATCTATCCTCTTTTCAAACTAGATGTTTAAAATATATTTAATCTTTTCCCAACCACTCATACTCAGCCCCCCAAAAAAACATCCTCCCCTCTATGCCTTTCCCCCATCTACATTCCCTCATCAACTTGGCCTGCTGGGCTTGGCCATCCTTGATCCCCCACTCGCCCCAGGTTTGATGTTGATCCCCCAAGACTCACACGAGAAGGGAGGGAGTCATTCACCTCAGTATTCCCACCTCCTAGGACAAGTCCTCATGTATGATAAGGGCTGGAAAAACACTTGTTGAATCAGTTAATAATTATTTAAATGTGGTACCTATTTACCTATTGCATACTTTTCCTTATTATATATTGCTCATCTGGCCCCCATTTTCATCTAGGTATTCGTTTTTCTTTTCCTTTTTTTTTTTTTCTTTCTTTTTTTTTTTTTTTTTTTTTTTTGTATTTTCCAGAGCCCTCCACAGTGCTGGGTAGCACTCATCTTAGCTAAAAATTTACTGGACTAATGAATGCCTGAATACACATTTCAAAAATGAGAAATTCATTTGGTTTAGATAGGTTCTTCCTTTAAAATGCAAATATCACCCTAGGAGGGGGCAAAAGAAAGAAAGAAAGAAGGAAGGAAGGAAGGAAGGAAGGAAGGAAGGAAGGAAGGAAGGAAGGAAGGAAGGAAGGAAGGAAGGAAGGAAGGAAGGAAGCTCATTCTCATACCTTGCAGTGAATTATTCTAACCAATCATCAGATTAACAAACATCTGAGTGCTACTGTGCCAAGGAAGGATTTAAGTGTAAAATGGGATGGAATGGAGGAAAGACAAACAGAAGAAAAGGGGGCAGCATCTTTCAGTTCTCCATGAGAGGAAAGACAATGGCTCCGAAAACTTCTTGGAAGGCCACTGGACTTCCCTGCCTGAAGCCACCAGCCTTTCCTAAGTGCTGAAATGACAGCCATGGCCTGGACACCTCATAAGCATGACCCCTCAGTCCTCACCATGACCATGTCAGGGAGAGTGTCAGTATCTCTGTTTTAAAGATGAAAAACAACGAGTTTGAATGAGTTAAATAACTTGCTCAAGACAATACAACTAACAAATGGATTCAAGGCCGAGCTTATGGCTCTGCTAGTCATTTGCTCTCAACCACTACGCCAGATGGAGAATGGCTTCCTTGTAATTAGTAGTAGACTTAAAGGTAGAATGTAACTACTAAGCCCTTAAGTGTAGTCTACAGAATAAACAGCAGACGCAGACATGATTAGGAAGTCTACAAACCTTAGCCTTGTCATCCCTAATTCAGACATGACATCTGGTTCAGGCCAGTCCCAGTTAATCCAGAATTAGACCTCTTATTTAGCAATGTGAGCACTTAACAAGGGGGTTAAGGAAAATACAGAGTGGTTTCCACCTCTGTTTAAGCATCCTTCAAATACACGAAAAAAAAAAGTATAACTTAATTTTTTAACTCTGAACTTAATTTCCTAAGCTAAACCACTGCCTTCACTGTCACTTCTCGTACATATCATTTTCCAACCCTTCAGTCATCATGCCCTGATCCAAATTCTCCTTGGCCTCTTTATCATTGTTCTGTGAACTGAAAACAACACAGTAACTAGTGAGAATCTCATCTTTAGGCATGTGGCAAGAATCTAATTAATTCATGCTTAGAAACTATCTTTCTTAAAGCCACTTTCTTCAAACTCATGAGAGTATTTGGGAGGCTCTGAATGATCCATGCATCCTAACTCCTAATGCTAAAACTGCATGAGTATGGTCCTGGAAGGGAAACACCTGGTTGGCAAAGTCGGTCTCTCCTTCACCTCTGAGCCCTCCATCTCAAGGACCACGACATCATAGCTTAGGGATCAAGAGATGCTTCAGGAGTAGGGCCTTCTCTACTCATGAGTGACTGTCATCTGCTTAGTGTTCCTGTGATCACTGACGGCCACATCGCTCCAGCAACTCTGGCTTTAGGATAACGCACAGAGAAGAGTTTGTGGGTTTCCCACTGAGCACAATGTTCTATATTTTATCTCCTCTTTGATACTCATGACAGCTCTATGAGATAAAACATAAAAAGGCTCTCCCCCACTTAAAAGATAAGGAAATAGAAGCACAAAAGGTTCTGTGACATACTTAAAGTCACGATCTAACAGAGAAGCCACAAGCAAAGCCCTGGCTCTGTAGGTGCCTGTTTGCCATAAGATGTCACACTAAAAAGCAAGGTATGACATTGCACAACATTGCAAATGTACCTAATACCACTAAACTGTACACTTAAAAATGGTTAAGACTCATCACAAGAAAAAAAATATTTTTAAGTATGTATGGGGACAAATGTTAACTAGACTTATACTTCATGTCCAATTTAATCATTTTCAAATTTTCCTCCAAAGTTACTAAAGGAAGTTATTTTCCTTCTTTCTTTCATATTTTATCATTCCATTATTCACCCATGCAATAGATATTTATGGAGCAAATATTTTGTGCCAGGCACAGTTCTAAGCTGATGCTCAGTGTTCAATAGTCCCACGGTTCCATAACCCACAGTACGCCACCTCCTCCACACCCGCTGCCTCATCTCTCCCCTGGGACACCCCCCACCCTGGATTTCCCCATGATTCAGCACAGCAGGAAGGCTCCATTGTGGCCTGCTTCCAGTTGGTGAATGCCTGGGCCTAAACCCTTGTTAAATATTTTATCACTGCCTAGACACAGCAATAAACGGAACAGACAAGGTCTCTACTCTCTAGTCTAGGAAAGAGATAATAAACAAGGAAATACATAAATGAATCAGATAATTTCAATTAGAGTGCTATAAAGAAAATCAAACAGCAAAGAACTAGAGGGTACTGGAGGTGGAGGAAGCAGGGAAAAACTGAATAAAGTCTCTCTGAGGAAGGAACATTCACAGGAACCAGAAATGTAAAACTCTGAGGAAAAAATATTCCTCATAGAGAGCACAGAAATATCTAGTGGGAAGAAGCATGGAATCTCCCAGGTTAGAAGGCCAGTGTGATGGGGAAGCGTCCTCTGTGAGCAGGTGCCCACAGAGGCAGGTAGGGCCAGATCAGGGAGGGTCTTAATGGCATTGGTACAAAGGTCGAATTTTACTCCAGAAACAGTGAACATCATTAGACAGATCTGAAACAGGGCAATGGCATAACCTAATGCATATTTTTAAAACATTACTTTGAAAATCGTGTAGCAACTGGACTAAAGGGAAGCAAAAGTGTAAAAGGGAGACAATGTATGAAGCTGTGACGGTCACCTAGGAGAATGGTGACAGTGGCTTGAGCTAGGTGAGAGCAATAAGGATGGAAAGAAATATTTTGACTCTATATATATGTTTTATAGGTAGAGCTGACCAAACTTAGTGATGAGTATATATGGGAAGAGAAAATGAATCAAAATGACAATTATCCTTTGATTCAGCCGCCGATGGTCATTCATTTATTTAAAAAGGCAAGGATTGGGGAAATAAATAGTTCGTTTTGCCACAATAAATGTAAGATGTCATTTAGATATATAATGTGGAGCTATCAAACCGGCAGTTGGACACGTGGTCTTGATAATAAGGTAGGCCAGGAAACCATGGTATTATGCAAATTTTACAACTGAGAAAACCAAGGCTCACAGAAAAAGGCTTGCTTTAGTACAACATATTTTTTATTAGTCAGTGCCCCTTGATAGAGGGTTGATTCCACACTTTAAAAAGAACACTTTCACTGTTAAAGACTTCTCTCTAAAAAAACACACCTGCACAGCTTGCCTCATATATAGGCTATGCAGCTGCTCTAAAGGTCAAAGGTCCTCTGAATCCAAGAAAATTTCCCCAGGAGATTATGACTTATCCAAACAGAAACGTTTAACTGAGATGTACACATAACGCACGCACTTACTATCTTCTGACAAGATGCGTCAACAATCAGATGCATATACACAATATGAGGGAACAAACTTCTCCTTAAGAAAAGATCATAATTCTTGGTTTTCATATTTCTTAAGTGCTGTGTCAAAAAGTGTTGTGGGAAACACATTTCTAAATTAGAAAAGAAAATCAACTGGGAAATGACCGATACAAGAATAATCACTTGACACGGCTGCTCAGGACTGTAACTAATGAGCAAGACAAGCTGGTGCTGCCCTCAGCTCTTCAGCCACACTGAGGCTGCTTTTTTCTCGTTTGGTTGCTTTAAAGTGGTGGAAGCATGTGCATTAGAAGACGCCTTTTATCCCCAGCTCAACGCATCTATTATAACTAAGCTTCCTTTCAAAATTCTAGAGATGCCATGCTGAAATTAAGGGTGACACTAAAAACCAGACGGACAGGCGTTGAAAAGTAAAGAAGAGAGAAAAGGGATGAGGGAGGGGAGGAGAGAGCAGATGGCCTCTTCTTGATGGCAATCCCTTACGACAGAGGACTTGCGAATAACATGCTCAGCAACACGGCGTCACAAAACCCTCAGGAAAGACACGCTTGTTGACGAGGCTTGAGTCCAGAGGTTATTCCAGGCTCTCCATATTTAACACAGTGTCAAATTATCGGTTTCAATGAGTAATAATTATCAACATCAAGTGAAAAGGAAGAACGTCTGCTTCATTCAGCTTACCAGCACTTCACTGAACCTTCATGCAAACAGCCAGCTTTTCATGTCTGCTCTTAAGATGAAAGCAATAGCCTGGCTGGCACTACAAATAATCCTCGTATCCTCAGAATTGGAAGGAAACTTAGAGGTCATTATATCCAGCCCTCTCATTTTACAGGTAAGGAGACTGAATAAAGTGAAGAGAGATAAAGTGGCTTACCCATCATCCCAGAGCCACTCCAGTGAAAAAGCATTTTTATGATTCTTCGTCATGATTCCTTGTACGATATAAAAATGCTGTGTACAGAGAGTGAGAAAGAAAAGTACCACAGGGAAGGGCCCGAGGTTTTACTGCAGCCACATGGGGTGAGAAAGGTGGCAGGGTTGGGCATCTGAGTCTTGGGGCTGCAGTCCGGCCGACAACCCGCCACTGTTAGCCTACACCCCGCAACAGATGAGTCTTTCCAACAACGCTCTGGGCTTCTTCCTCTACAGCTTTTGGTTTGATGTGGCAGAGTTTGACGTCTAGCAGCCGGTGCCTCCTTTTGTCAAAGTCCTCAGAGGGAAGCCCTTGAAAGGTCACTCGGCAGTCTACTTCCAGGCTCCCGAGCAGCAATGACTGCCCCCCGCACCACCACCACCACCACTGAGGATGACAGAGAATGACACCGCTCTCCCCTGTCCTTAAACCAGTGTATTCTGGATATCACACTCGTCCCTAAAAAGCTATTACAGGTTGCAAATGCATTTTAATCCTAATGGCTTCTGCCTTCCATATTTTTGCCCAATCCTAGTATATATAGAAAATTTGAGAAATAGGCACACCAAAATTTTGTAGCACATTCTTTTGGAACTCACATCTACCTTTTAGTGCTTATAAAGAACAAAATTTCTAATTGAAATTACTTTCAAAAGTCTTATTTAGTTATTAAGGAAGTTGTAATTATATGCAGGATTTATATTTGGTATACCTACGGCAAACACTTGTATAGATCAATGAATGGGTTGATAATAATCCTTCCCCAGGAAATCTAGGATTTCTTCTTATCCCAAAAAAGGAACACCTCAACAGTGTTTTAAAATCTTCCTATATATATATATATATATTTTCTTTCGTGGCAAAATCCTTTATGGGTATTTTTTTTATTAAAACACCGACACAAGCGTGGCATCCAAGCTACTGTGGTTCCAAGATTCTGTCATTAGCCATAAGAAAATAAACTCTGAGAGTAGGCAGCCCATTGATACCTAGTCTACACTTTCCATTCCAGATAAATTCCCAAGCTGCTAATAATCTCCGCCATCTCTCAATTAAACTGAAAAAGTGGCCTAGATTTTATGTGACAGTGTTAGCATTCCATTGGCCTCATTATAGAAAATAATCATGAAAAATTACTTACGGCATAAGCACCTATCAAAAATGCTGCATTTGCTCTTTTTCGTTGATCAAAACAGGTGTAATGCACTATTTTCTTTCTTGATAAACTGTATGACTAGAAGGAGGGAATAAAAAGAGTGAGTGCAACCACAGAGACAATGTTGACACATACAGAAAATAAACATCATCTCTTAACTTTCAAAGATGTGTCACAACCAGTGAAATAACTTTAATGTCTATGGCATTTGTACATAAGTATTTGGGGGAGTGGGGTAGAGGGTTACTAGCTCAGACTTTTTACAGCCCAATAGTGATATAAAAATTGACAATATAACAAATATGTTTCTCTCCAAGAAAGGAGACTAATAGAGCAGGAAATAATTAAGTTATTAGATTAGCATCTTTATTAGCAGGAACCATTTTTTATTTACTCTTGATCTTATATGTAACAGTCATCCTTTTTAATTTACTACATATGAGACAACCATAAAAGTCATTTATACTTTTGTTATTATACAGTTTATTTTTAAATGTGTCCACCAATCTATTTTCCTCTTTAAAATTTTAAATGCCTATATTAACTAGAGAATCAATATTAATATCTTCTTTCTAGAATGTTCTATAATAAGCCCCTTTTAATTATGTGAAAATACATGGTAAATGGAAAACAAGCATCTTAATAGCTATATTTTAAATTCATGGATTCACACGAACGGTTATTAAGCACCTGTGATATGCCACATGCAATATGCTACATGCTCAGGTGTTCGACTAAATCCAAAATAAGTGACATGATATGTTGTATACATGCTAAACAGGAAAAGAAGTGTACAAATAAAAAGATCTGTTGAAATGAAATCAATTAATCAAAACTCACATATAAAACAAAGAGAATACTGAGGCAACTCCATAAAATCTGCTCAATTTCCTCACATTTCCAAAGCTATAGTATTTTAACAAATGGTTTTCACATTACAGACACATAAGTACAATTTAATATTTATCTATAAATTCATACTGATGGTAAAAGCAGTTTGTTATACCTTACACATTGACCATAACCCACAGATTATCTGCTTTGAGAGCCCCTTAAAAATATAACAGCTCAATTACATGCCCTCCTTTACCCTGCTATTTTCTACAAAGAAACTCTTTCAACTCCGAAGTCTATTTTAAGATGGAACTGTAACATTCTGGCTTTAACATGTAACCACAGGAAGCACAGCTAACAGGTACCCCAGCAATAAGCCTAGAAACCCTCCCCGCCCCGAGTCAGGCATTTCTTTGATAACCAAGAATTTCTTTGATAACCAAGAATCACAAACTCTGAAAATGGCATTGCTCTTTTAAATTGAACTTTGAGAAATACATGTTTGCCTCAAAGCAAGTTTCTTATTACCAAAGTCCTTGTTTCCAGCTCGGCTTACTAATGTACCCCTATGAATTAAAATTTTTACAAGTATATTTTATTCAATCAGTTTAGTCAAATGAACATACTAAAGTTATCCAAAAACTTCAAGGTCACTACTGATGGTGCTGACACCTGTCTCCTCGTTTTCTCAATTTGGAGCTATTACCTGTTGGACATTTCCCTTTTTTATTTTATTTTATTTTATTTTATGTGTGTGTGTGAGTGTTTTTGCCACTAACTGTTCTCCATCAATGTTATGTTTGATTTACTGAAAGGAAAGTCAAAGGTCTTATGACCTAAGCATCTTTTGTGGTCCCTGAATCCCAAACACCTAAAAACTGTCTTCCACAGGCCAGACCCCCAAAAGCAAGGGGGTAGAATGAGGCAGAATGAATGTAAGGACTCAGCAATCCTGGCTCCCAGACTCCTACTACTGACATTTCCTGGTTCCCCAAAATACCTATATGGAAGAAAACATCAACAATCTATCTCCAAGTTTGGATTATCTGTTTTGATACTCTTTTCCACTAAGAATTTAGGTTTAATAACGACTATTGCTATCATTCAATAATGAAAAATTAAATTTATTTTACAAATCTACTTGCCAAAAGTGACAAACTCATATTACTGTTCTTCCATCACCAATGGTCTTATTTTGTTTGTTTTCAAACATTTTGCATTTGCTTGTTTTAATTTTTCTCTCTTGTTCTAAAGTGTATGGAATACAAAGATCATCTCAAACAGGAACCATGAAACTGGAGGACAGAATTCTGAAAAAGCTTTGTTTTCATCTGTAAATTTTTTTAAGTAAATATAATACAAATTAAAATTTTAAGAACTTTAGAAGAATTTTTTAAACTTTAGAAGCTTTTGGAAATTATATCAGATAAAGGAATTCTTCACAAAAATCTACCTAGACACTTTAACTATTTTTAAATATCTCCGCTTGGAAGCTGCCTACAGAATAGAAACATAACGGACTTTTTTTTTTTTTAACATATCGACATACATAGTTAAAAAAAAGTTTCTTCTTGTGATGAGAACTTTTAAGATTTACTCTTTCATCAACTCTCAAATATACAATACAGTATTATTAACTATAGTCACCATGCTGCATATTACAGTAACTAGTTTTGTTTTGTTTTTTTTAATAAGGGGCTTCATTCTGATTTTTGGTAAAATTTTTAAAGCTCCTAGCATTTACCTTGCTTAGATGTTTTGGGGATTCAAGTGTTTTCTCAGTTAAGTCTCAAAAACACTACAGTCAAGAAATAATTTTCTGCTTTGTGAAACTTGGCCAGTATTTCCTAAGTCAGATCACAGAGAGAGCTGAGTTCTCAGTTGAGGAATCAAAACTAATTCAAAGTGAATGATAATGGAAAAAAAAAACATATATTACTGGCCTTGTCCTAATTTCCCTCTTTGACACAGCCAGGCCTCCCACCTGTGGGTCACCCTGTCCTGGTCTTACACCAGCAATACTGTTCAACAGAGGAAATATTCTGGTACTGGAACGAAAAATTTCAGGCATAACAAAACATTTGCCAATTGTTTAGCTGATGCTTTATATGAGTTGATGTTTTCTCCTTTCAGATACTAAACACATCCTCCTCTCTAAAAAAAAATAACTACCTTATTACACATCAAATCTCCCTAGAATAAACAATACTACCCGCCGATGACTAAAGTAACTTTAGAGGAACATTTGTTTCATCCTTCAGGATCTTTAATGGAAAAACTATGCAGCGAAAGAAAGGCACAGTCTGCAGACAACAGTTTATGAATGAGTTCAGCAGATATTTTCTCAAATTCTGCCCTAATTCCAGGGAACTTCACAGCTCCACACTGGACAGCTGCCTATTCCTCACCCTGGCCTGTCTCCTCTGTGGGCTGGTATGCTGACCGGGTTCTTCGAGGAAAGCACTTGCAAACTTATACCATCATCTCTAGCATTCAGTGAGCCATCTGCTCTATTAAGATTCTTTTCCCTTTACATGAGAAGCTCAGAGATTACGAAAACACTGTGTACAATGGCAAAGATTTAGAAATTGGTAAAGCAAATATAATCATAAATATAAAGGGGAGGACATGACAGAAAGATTACTAAGACCTCTGGGCTATTTTGCCTGCTTTGCAGCAAGGCAGCACATGACTCATTACAATTATAACCTGCAGCCACTATCCATACTTATTTTAGATTTGTATCTGGAAACTGGCATATATAGCCTTTCTGAACCTTCTTATGCTGACACAGCCAGCAACAGTACAGCAATAATAACAGCTAATGTTTACTGGTCAATTGCTACATTCCATCATTTCCCAAAGCAACAGGAACAGTGCCAGAGGTGTCCAGTTTGACAAGACACAGAGTGACTCACAAACCAGAGGCGCTGGGCAAAGCCGGACTATAATGCGCATGCTCTGTCTCGCCTTTAGCAGGACAACGGAAGCCCAGAGCCAGAGCAGGCCTGGCTTACCCTGCTTGGCTGATCTCGTACATCTCATCAGAGAGTTGAGTTCTCACAGCAACTGTGGTAGATGAGAGAAATCTAGAACTCCCTCCCTGAGCTTGATAATTTGTATAAATCTCAATTATAAAAACTTAACAAGTTTCACTGTTCAAAATTTAAGTAATTCTCAGGCTGAATTGGTCAATATTATTGAAACTTTTCAGAAATAAAAGCAAACTGAATATTAATCTAAATTAATCTAAGTTAATCCGAATAACATTACATTTTATTATTATATTTCATCCTCTTAAGAGCCTGGTTCAGAGTCATCTGTGGTGATACTAAGTACAGACTGCTGAGCCCCACAGAGTTTCCGATCCAGTGGGGCAGGGCCCAAGAATTTGCATTTCTCACAAGTTCCTCAGTAATACTGATGATGCTGGTCCAGGGACCACACACTAAAATCCATTAGCTAAGATATTGCTAAATTTTGGAGAAGAGTCACATAAAAATGTGACTTGTCCAACCCCTGGATATGTTCTATATGAATCCTCAAACACAATTCACCTGGTCAAATAACCCGAAAAGACATTTAAGTTCTCTTAGGAACTCCAAATCATGCCATATGCCTTTTAAGAGCATGCTATAAAAAGCACATTTCCCCAGATTCCTCAGAAAATTTTATTACAATGTATAAATTCTTGCATTCCAGGTGATAACACCTTAGAAACAAGTTCCTTTAATGATTCAGTAACTAATCTGCCTTAAATAGTGTTATTTCAGAGTTTCCAAATTCAGAGGCTCCCAGGGACCAAGAATTGTAAGTGGTTATCAGGCAAACTGAAAAAGCATGGCTTATCCGCCCACAGCAGGCCGAGCTCCAATGCTATTCCCGTGTAGGAATCGGACCCATAACAAACACTGCAATATTTAACAGAAGCCAGAAATCCAGAATTTGATGAAAATTTTTATAAAATTGTAGGTGTTGACTCATGAATTCAAAATTTTTAACAGCATCCATGCCCCAAAACAGGTCTGTGGACTGAATACAGCCCACAGGCAACTAGTTTGCTGAATCTCGGTGCTGCAATACTGTGGCTGAAGAAACTTCTATTGATTCTATCAGTGTGAACTGAACACCTGTTGTGTGTCAAAAACAGTGCTGAGCAATGTGGTAACACAGGGAGCAGAACCCCAATCTCGAGCCTCATAAGCACTCACAGTCTAATGAACGTTCGATGCTAAACAAGGGGAAAATAGTGGCGAAGGCTTATCACAAACAGAAGAGAATAACTGTCTAAGGATGCATTCACAGCACAGCAAGGACCAAGGGAATGACCTTAATTACAGGTACAATAATTGCTTAATTTAACGAGGTAAAAAACAGTAGATAAAAGATGAGGTTTAGTGCTGAATATCTATCAATTAACATAATCAAACCTAATCAAATCAAATTTCCAGACCAGTACTGCTTACCTGTCAAAGTTTTATCATTCTTATATGAATCATGACAGATGTGTAATACAGCATATAAATGTTCAGTGGTATTCGTAAACCAAAGTACAATGACTGCCTTGATAGCACAATACAAATGAAGATGAGGGTATTGACCCTGACAGACATTGTCTATCTTGGAAAGGAAAACTATGTGAAAGGCTGCATTCTAGTGGGATCACTCCTTGCGAGAAACAAGCCACGGCAACTCAGGGAGAGAGAATGGTGCCATGCCATCCGATCACGAATAGCCCAGGCTATGCTTGGATTATGGTGACATATACAAATCATGCACTCGTTCGGCTATGCCAGGAGACCACAGGCTACTTAACCGCTCAAAAACAAATGGAGATGCAATGAAACTCAAAGCCAAAAAAAAAAAAAAAAGAGTTATTAGCCAATTTAAAGAAACCAAGTTTTAAGCAGCCTTTTAGTAAAGTTGTTTGCCATGCTTAAAAGTAAACCTTTAAGTCATTTGGTGAGAGCAGCATGTTTCCGTATGAGATTGAGCTAAAAGACATTAATGCAGCCTGGATAATATGCTCTTTAATGAAAAAATAGAGCCCATGAACTCCCCGCTAAAGAAGCAAGCTTTGTCTGTGATGGTGGTCAGAGTAAGCAGATTACAGCCAGGGACCAAGGTGACTGAGGCGTCATTCTCTTACAGGTGACTAGGCTAGCCCAGTAATGGCTGCAGCAATCAGCATCTCCATAGCAGTCAGTAGTCATCTCACTGCAAAAGCGGTTCAAATGAACAGGTCTCCCTGTGAGCAGCCATGACCTCTACCTGTTTTACCTCCAACTTTCCCAGGAAAGGGATATTCTTGAAAATTTTCTTTGGCTGTACATAAAACAAAACATGTTTTCATTTAGAGCTGAAATAAAACAGATTGAATAGTTTCTTTAAAAAGAAAAAGGTGTCTCTGCGTGGTCCATTTTGTTTCAAACCCCGCATGTTTCATTAATGAAATGGCACATCTGATTAAAGCAGAAATCAAAATGTCAGAGGAAAGTGGTTTATAAAGATTACTTGATCACGCTAATAACACAGTCAAGACAAGTCTCTATAAAAACGGTTCTTCTTGCCTGAAGATTTCTGAATGGCCGTGAGGGCTCCCTGCCTTGCAAACGGCACGTACTTTCCCTCCCATGCAAATTGGAACTGCCTTAGAACCCCGACACCTCTTTAAATGACATGAACTGTCTCCAGAATGTAGCTTCTTTTTTTTCTTTTTCCCCAAAGCCCATAAACCTGAAAGGGAAGATAACCTCATGAAGAAATCTGGATATTTTTTTGTAGTTATAATAAGAGGGTAGTCTGATCATTACATCAAACAGGTTCTTATGTACAACCACCTGATACCGTGGCCAGTGCCTGGTTACCAGGTAGGATTACTGCACTGATTCATTTAGCAACAAGGACATTCTCTGTGCCCCCACCATCTGCCAGGTGCTTTAGTGCTTTAATACAATCCATTTCACCATGCCCTCGCTCCTTCTCCTTTTACCCTGAAAGGGCTACGTGCAATGTTTTGTACATTTAAAATTACATTTCTGTCAATATTCTTTTAGATCTTTTTAAATAGTCCTCAAGATTACTGTAATTGTCCTATTGATTCATCAGAGCAAGTATTTAAAAAAAAAAAAATCACTGCCCTAGAAAAAGTCACCTTTTCTCAGCAATATTCTTAGGGTATTTTTTCCCACCAGGCTAGGGTTTTATTTTCCTCTGAGGAACAGTAAAATCAATAGTAAAAACTGTATTGACTATTTCAGAAAAAGCTAGTTGAAATCATATCATGTTTGTAAAGCTTTCGGAATTTTGAATAGTAATTGAAAGATTTTCTTAAATGACTAAGTTAGAAGAAGGTATTCTGTTTGCTAAAATACCACTTCTCTGTCTTTGTCAGTATAGTCTTCTCCTCTAGAAGTTCTCGCATGATACCCCAAGGTTCTCAGCATCGTCTGTGCCAAGAATCCCTTTGAGAACCTGTTAAAAAGTTACAAATCTTCTCTGAAGAAAAATGTAAATACACACAAAATTATAATTTCAGGAGTTTATGGATCCCTTGAAATACCAGATTAACAATTGCTGATCCACCATTATGACATTTTCCATTAAATAACATATAAAGTTTTATAAATTGTTCTCACTTGAATAAGTCTTCCTTCTTTTGGCTACTTCCCTCATTACAATAGCTATTGATCAGAAATAGGAAACTACAACCTATTACTGCATAATTCTCAAACTTTTTCTAAGTATAGTTTAAAATAAGAAACGAGTTTTTGTTGGTGGTGGTTTCTATTTTTGTTTTTTTAATCTAAGCAGATGTTTGATGGATAATTTTCCATTCTAATTAACATAATTAAAACAAAGGCCATTGGGAATAAAATGTCTCCTCACATGCACACACACAAAAAAAATGGCCATAAATCACCAGCTCAAATCATTAGCTTTAAAAATACTTTTTGACATATAAAAAATAAGAAATTTAGATTAGGAATAGAATGCACTGCAAAATATTATCTATCTACATAAGGCATCAAATAAAAGGGGAGAAATTATGAAAGCTTTATTGGAAGAGATAAATATTCCCAATGTAAAAAAAAAATATGCCAAAAGGAGCTAGGAAACCACACAGGAGAATTCTAAAAAGTTGGTATTGGTTAAAATAGTGCTAAACTATTCAGAGAAGTAAAAGAGTTTGAGGGCCAAGTAAATGCCATCGCCTTTGGTATTTAAGATGCTACTGGAGCAGTTCCAATAGAGTAAGCAAGGCAAAAGTGAGAGAGCAAAGGATCAAGAAATCAGTGAGTGACTATCAAGGATGTAAACACACTGAGGGCAGGTTATTCCGAAACCTTTTGAGGCAAAAGGATAAATGAGAACCTGTAAGTCAAGGGGATCATCGTTAAGTAAAGAGAATTTTCTGTGCATGTGGTAACCCTGTGCTGGGCACTGGGGACACAAAACTGAAAGGCATGCCTTCATCTCCTAGGAGCTCACATCTACCGAGAAATACAGATACAAATCGGTACTAAGTATAATTCATCAATAATTGAGATCTGCACAGAGAATTACTGGAAAACAAGGGAGCCACCTCCAACCGTGTCCAGAGAGATGAGGGTGAGCTTCCTAGAAGTGGTGGTCCCTGAACAAGCTCTCAAAGAATGAGGAGTTATTAAACCAGAGGGGAAGGGCATTCCAGTCAGACTGGGCAGCACGAGCAACTGTGTGGAGCAGTGGTGTGGCTTGGGGTGAAGTCAGCCTGGGAGAGGCACAGGTACTGCAATCTTTACTGAGTCAGCAAATGAGTGCATGAAATTATACACCAGGAATGACGTCAAGAGTGGGAGTTGTCAAGGCGAGCAGGACAGAAGGTATGGAAGCAAGGTGCACAAAGGTCATAACACGATGAGTGACCGTGGCTGCAGGCAAGAGACACCAGCAAGCGGGCAGTGGACTGAGAGGGAGACTGAGGGTCTGGAGATTTCACGAGGGTGAGAGAGACAGAATGGGTAAAGTGTGTAACAAAACGGGCACATTCTAAGTAGGAAAGCCTGGAGTCTGTGTTCCTGGAAGCAAAGC
>CM053517.1:26794624-27081649 GCA_028627145.1 Eidolon dupreanum | reverse complement strand
GGGATCAGAGCGCCGGGAGCCCCGGGGACATTCCGCGGGGAACCCGAGCCCGCTCCGCGCGGGGCGCACACGCCCCGGGCTGTGGCCGCTGCGCTTCGGCCCCGGCTGCTCCTGCCGCGCCGCCGCCGCCGCGCCTGGGAAACGCAGACCAGCTCTCACGGCCGGGCAAAGTCTTCTCCCGGCTCCCAAAGTGCTCATGGAGGAGCAGACGTCTGGCCCCGATCGCGCCCGTGGCTACTCGTGCGGCAGCGGGCAGGGCTGCGGTGCCCGCGGGCTGGCAGCAGCGGCCCCGGCTCCTCCCTCGCCACCTCCTTTCAGCAGCAACTCTTCCTCCTCCTCCTCCCCCTGGGTCCGCCCCCAGACCTTCCTCCCCGCCCTCCCTCCGCGCCCTCCACTTTCACGGCTCCGCGGCCATCCCTTAAAGGGACAGCCCCTCTCCTTTCCCCGCGCGGCCGTGCCCGTTACCAGGCGCCCCGCGGGTCACTAAGAGCTGGTTGCTAAGGCTTTGTTGCCGTCCACCAATTGCTGCACAGGAAGCAGGGTCCTCGGCCAGCAAGAGCCGGGCGGGGCCTCGGGACAAGAAACTTATGAATGAAATGGTGGAGTGGGGAGCGGAGGGCGGGGAGGGCGCTGCGGCTGCTTCCAAGGATGCGCCGGCACCCCTTCCTTCTCTGCGCGCACTCACATTTTTCTTCGCTGTGTCCTATTCTCTTTCTCTCTCGCCCCACTCACCCACGGTTCTTCTAAACTCTTGCATGCGCGCGCGCGCACACACACACGTACACACTCTTAAGGACCTCAGCTCTCTGAGCCCTGCCTTACCTCTAGCTAATCTTTCAATCTCCACCTCTAATGTATCCGCATTTTGTAAAAAATAAAATGAAAAGAGAAGCGAAGCGCTACCTCCTAGTTCAGAAGAGCTCGCACTGGTTTCCTCTACACATACTGGACTCTGATATAATTTGTGCTTTGTTCTCACCGGGGAAAACGTTCCCATCCGGTTCCCCAGCACTCTCATTAGGGCCGCCACTGTGGGCGTAAAATCATCACAAACGCCTCACCTTTATATTGCTGTGGTCCCGCAACGGGGCGGGGCGGGGGCGAGGCCACCGAGGGGGGCGGGAAGGGGGAGGGAAGGGGAGAGGGAGTCGAGGAGGGAAAGTGCGGGCACTTGTCCACGGGAGGAACTAACACAAAAGAATTTCTTTATATCGTCTCGGCCAAAGCGCTGCAGGGAGTGGATCCTGTCAAAGGCTTTCGCTAGTTTCTGTGAGGCTACTTGTACTGTCTGAACAACTTTAACGCTGGGTGTCCCAAAGACGCGCCTAATTAGAGGGCAGACTCTTCGATATGAAAATGGCGCTCCAACCCCATCATCAGAAGAGCATGCGCTCTGAGTGATTGCTCGATTGGCACCCGCTTTGGGATTCGTAGTGGCTTGTTTACCCTTTGGGGAAAAGGGGGCGCACGAGCAAGGAGCCGACTCCCTGGCTTGGAGGCAGCGATCCGAGCTCTGGGAGTAAAACTCAAATCCTTGGTCTTAGCCCTGAGGCAGTTTTGTTGGCTATCCAAAATGCTGAACCCGCACAGAAAGTCATAAACGATTATTATTACTTCGACATTAAGAAAAAATATCCGGAACGTTTCGGTAATTCTAATCGACCATGCCCTTGTAGGATAATAAAAAGAAAAACCTACCCTAACACCCTAGTCTAAGGCCAGAACAATATAAATTTAAATCACTAAAGAGTACATTCTACTATCCCCTAATCTTCCCACGAGGAAAAACTATCTCAAGAGTTTTTTAAAACAGTAAAAGTACTGAAAAGATGAGTTGTAATAAGAGTTCCACTCGAGATGCATTCCATGTTTTACAGGCCACCGGCCATGGTTACTGAGTTCTATCTAAAGAAGGGAGCATCTCAAATACCTTGTCCACACTCATACAATTAGTTGACTTTGCCAGATATTTGTTCCCCCAAATCTTGATGTCGACAATCAAGTTGGCCAATTCAAATTATTTTATTGAAAAATTCTAATTGAGATTTTGTATGTGAGAGGGAAAAGCAAAGTATGTGAAAGTCTGAATAAACTTACCCACTTTGTTTAAAAGGCTAAATTAATTCAATGACGGCAATCTTTTTCTAAATTAGCTGATTTAAAATTCATTAGAATCTAAATCCACTTAACAAATTTCTTAATAATTTTTTATCCCAGTGTTGCATTAGAAAAATTACATTAGAAAAAGAAGTCCAAGTTCTCATTCAACAAATAAAATTTTAATTTCTTAAAGTAAATAATCTAATTAAAAGAACTCTGAATCTACACTTTCAAAGAAGGCAAATTTAATTGAACACATTCCTGTTCTTTTCTAAAATGAATTATAAAAACATTTTCTTTCATACAACCCTCCTGCTCAGAAATGTTGGTGATGAGTAAATTATGACCTAAATAAATACAAGTCCTTAAAATTAAAAACTCAAAATGAAAGTTTATTTTTCCTTAGCATATTTATATTGTAATGAAATTTTTGAAGTTATAATATTCATTTTGAAGACTCTATAAGTAATATTTTTAAATGGTGCATGAAAGGAAAATAAGTGATTGTCAATATAATCAAAACTCTCTAAACCAAAAGCTGCACAATCTAAATGTTATAGGAAATTCCACAAGAAAAATGGTGAACAAGATAGTGCACACACAGCACACATACATGTCAAGATTCTAATGAGATCATAAAACCCTTTATTCTCTCAATTACATGAGGTCAAAGTTCCTACTGATCATAGTTTCATAATAAAGTCATGATTTCGCAGTCTATGGAGGAAGATAATTGAAGAAACTTCTTTCCAACCACCCAACAATATAAATGTTAGGAATGGACTTTTATTTTAAACAATAGTTTCACACAGAGAAGAAATACTAAGAATTAAGAGGCACTCAACTGCAGAAAAGGAAGGTAAGGTTATATATAGAAATTTAACAGTTAAGTATAGAAGTGTCTCAAGTTTGAAAACAACATTTAGTCTAACTCTGCAAACATCGCTTGAATCCTGCCTTGGACACACTGAACAGCAGCAGGAAGCCTATGCTTATGCACCTGCAGAGCTAGATAATTCACGGCTAGAGGCTGCTCTGAAATATGTCATCACTCTCTCAGTCTTATTCTGCTCCTTGAGACTGTGTTGAACACCCTTAGTCACTCCTGCACATGCCAACTCTTCAAAAATGCAGCTCCCTTGGACCACTGCCAGACCTTGGTCTTCCCCAGATTAAAACCCCTATTTTTCTCAATTTACATGGCTTCAAGCCCCCTTGCTGTCCAGTCACTCTCTTCTCCAATTTGTCTATATTGTGTGATAAAAATATGTCCCAGAACTGAATGTAGGTCAGTGGTGGCCTGATATGAGCAGTTCTGATAACAGAAAAAGGCACTGTTGGAAGATTCCAATGGGAACAAAATCAATAAAAAAAAAAAACATAAAAGAGCTAAATTTTATCATTTAACTGCAAGAAAAATGGAAAATATTCTCTCTCGTTGGAAGAGGGCAAGGAATAAGTTGCTCAAGATAGTCAAAGGTTTGACAGCTATTTTATTTATGTATTCTATTCTTTTAAAATTATCATTTCTCAGGATGTCATTAAAACAAGCTTTTACTAACTTATTCAGTCATGATGATGTTATCCAAAGAAGTAAAAGAAAATATAAAACACATACTTTATATTCTTTTTAAAAATTAATCTTCAGTTTATGAAACAAGGAACAGTAGACAACTGTACTGCTGAGCAACTTGAAACTCAAAATAATATGAATTGTTTAGTTTGATAGTTAATTCTTTCTCTGATACCAAAAATAATTTAAAGTAGCTTTTAGTAAAATGTGTATACAAAAATATTACAGCTACAAGAAGAATACAAAAATATGTAGACAGCGTGGCTCACATGTAGCCACCGAGAGATGCTAAGATCTTGGCCTAGTGTGATCTGCTCACACTAGTCACCAAAGCCTGCTTAAGAATTCCAAACCAGAATCAAAGATAGTAAGAACTAGAACTAAGAACAGCTAGTTTTGGTTTTCAAAAAGACTCCATGGAGCCCAAGGTAGCACAGGCCCCGCCTTAGTTTTGCCTATTTTATATCTTTCACTTTTAAAAGATTGTGTGGCAAAATAGAGGAAAGAAAAGAGAAGGAACTGAGGTCCATTGTGGGAATAGCTTTTCCAAAGTCACATAGCTGATCAGTGGTCGAAATGGGAGCAGTATTCATTATTTGCTCTAATGCCAACAATCTTCTCAATTTTCTCCTAACTTAGCTTAACTTACATTGTTTAATTCATAGGTTTTTAACTTTTGAGATGATAAAGTATCAAGCAATAATGTATATGTAAAATATCTTAACTATTTTCTTCAAAATGTTAGAGACAATATTGAAATAATTTAAACTCAGAATGAAGAAATAAAATACATTACATTATCTGCCATTGCTATTGTTGTCATAGAATCTATAAAAACTTGAATTATTTTTTCACCCCTGTGATTTATTAATAGTACATCAGAGTTCTATGGAACATAGCTTAAGAAATATTGGTTTCATGAACATTAAATAAAACAATTTGATAATCATCTCATCCTTGACTAATGCAACCAGTAAAGATTAACGTAATTTTAGAAGGTAAAAGAAAGTTCCATGACCAGGTCTATATACGTAATAATGCTCAATTCATGGCCAATTTGCTATATTTTTCAAACAGACTAGCAACTCAATGCAGTTTTTAAATTTACAGAATTTACCGATCTAGACTTATTTATCATTCTTATTCTTTTTGGAGAAGAATAAAACAATGAACTTTTTTTCTCAAAAAAATGTATAAAATAATATTCCTCACACCACTCCTCACCCCATCACTACTACATCAGCTACCACCACCCCCATCACCATCACCCTGCTGAGCAATGTCAGTAGTGAGCTACAGGTTTTAATTTCAAGTTTCCGTGTTTACTCCCACACGCACATTATGCATCCTTCGGTCAGGAAAATAATAACGGTTAAGTTTTTCGAAAATCGAGCACAGCAATTTAGATCTCTATTATCACATCAGTTGACTATTATATAGGTACTATTATTATTCCCATTTTACAGATGAGGAAACTGCCACAAAACAGATGTTCAACAGATGTTTGGAGAATGATTAAATGAGTAATTAAAATGTTGGGAGATGAACTTATGTGAATCACTTAGATATGTAAATCAGTTCATTTGCAGCCTGAAGTTATGGAAAAAATACTGGATTTTTAACAAGAAGCCCAGGCTTCAGGTATCACTCTATTACTAATTGTATGCATTATCTCAGACTGTTTCTTCTGGCGTTAAAAAGGTATTATAATGTCCAACAGAAATAATAGTTGAATTAAATAAGAGGGCCACAGTGTCATGCCATTATACATAAATATTTGTTATTAATATTAAAGCCTATATTATATACTAAATTATTTCCAAAATATGATTTTCACAAGCTGCAAATTACAATATCTATTTTTATCTCGGTATTGTTACTTTATTCCTACTTAACAACATAAGCAAAATATACAGTCACAGAGAAGCTATTTTTATCACTGAAGACAACTCTACAGGGTACAAGTGAATGTTGTCATCATTTCTGATTGCCTGTGGCCCTGGTACTGTCCCTAAGGTATGATGGGCCAAGGACCACATTCAGACATCCTCAGTGGATTCCTAAATTCTACTGCTCTGGCTCCCGTTCTTTAAATCGTTCTGTTCCAGAAGCCTGGGACACAAATGTTGTTCCCCATGTTTCCCACGGTAACCCTCCATGCCCCTTTGGAACTCTCGGTTTTCTGGTGCCTACTCTTGTGCAGAAACTTCAGGAGAAAATAATATACTCGGTAAACTAACAGGTGACCTTTGGTTTCCTTTTTTTTTCCAGTCACAAAATGGTATAGAATTATCAGACAGATTCCTAATGGTTGTTCTTGGCTGTTGCTGTTATTAACACCTGTAACTAAATGTATTGATTCCCATGGGGAAAAAAACACACTTTGTATCTTCCATGTACCAAGCCTTCCTGCACGAGGAGTCTATGTTATTCTTCAGATTATATCTAAAGTATAATTCAGATTTGTTAATACAGGAAAAGTGATATGAATAATCTACTACACACAAAAATAATTTCTGCTTATCCTAAAATACATCATACATATTTTACGTAAAATATTTCTCTTCATAACTATGTTTTATTTCCCATAGCATCTAATATATATTTTTTTTACGCACCATCCATTCAGAAAATCTACTGTCTATTTGCCTAGCACTGTGGTAGGTGCTAGGATTACAATCAAGGGCAAGTCAGACTTCTTAAGGAATATACATTTTAGAAAAAGTTACAGATAAGCAAGCAGGCTCTGTAAGTGAGACAGGTGATAGGTAGGAGTAAAAGTGAAAATGATGGGGGAGAAATGGATGTCCATGCCTTAGGGCTGATAGAAGGTCCAAACCATGGTTATTAGCTGGTGTTCAGCATGACACTTTTCTGTGATTTTTGTGGATGATGTAAGAACTCGGGGGTAGAGAATAAATTCTACTGTGCGCTGTCATCTCTGTGTTAAAATTTCAGAAAAGGCCCTGAGCCTTTTGTTCCTAAGCATAGACTATCAGTGATGATTGGATTTACGAAAGACTTAGTTAATGAGAAGGCAAATTAAAAGCCTATACTTCAGCTTTGGGGGCACTGATATTTTCTTTGAGTGAAATATAATAAGATAAAGTTTACATAGAGTAGAAGCTAAGACAGTATTTCAGAACTCTGAGATATATAGTGATGAAACTGGATCACAGGATATCCTGGGATAATAATATTGGTTCTGAAATGACCATACAAAAATTTTGAAATATAGAAAGCAATTTTGAACAGAAGATTTCAATAAATGGCATAAGGATAACCGATTAGAAATATGGGGGGAATAATTTAAATACCTCATCCCCTTATGAATGAATTCCACATTAAT
Source organism: Eidolon dupreanum (assembly GCA_028627145.1). NCBI lineage: Eukaryota > Metazoa > Chordata > Mammalia > Chiroptera > Pteropodidae > Eidolon > Eidolon dupreanum. The sequence continues at coordinate 27,074,627 of CM053517.1, read as the reverse complement.
GAAAGATGTCAATATTTTAAAAATCAAACACTTGATTTAATTATTAGGTTATTGACTAATTATTTATCCAATCACTTCAGGAGGGAAACGCTTAGGCCCAACAGAAGAAACTGCAAAGGAAAAGAGAACAAATTTGGCTAGGTAAAAACTTAATCAAAATGTGAAAGTAAGAATCAAAGCAGAGAAAATATTCTCAGGATATATGACAATAATGAGTATTATGTTATATACTACAATGTATACAAAATGTATACAAATCTATAAGACATTATGACTATCACGACAAAGTAAAGAATGCAGACAACAATTTACAAAAGAATAAATTCAGCCAGCAAACACATGTGGTAAAAATCAAAGGAATGGAAATTGAAACAATGAGCCATCTCTGTTTTTAATATAATAAATTAGAAAAGAGAAAAGGGTTAAATGTACAATATTATAACTCATGTAATTAACTATTATGCAAAATTCAAGGTAATAATTAGGAAGATCATGTAAATGCATATACATAGAAGATAATCAGTAAAAATGGTTATTATTTTTGAATACCTATTATGCACCAGACTGTATAGCAAGCCTTTCACATACATTAAGATTTAGCCACAATACAATTTCAGATGGTGATAATGAGGCTCAGAGTTACTCAAATGTGCCCAATATTGAACAGTTAATGCAACTGGGACTGGAATCCAGGTATGACTGACCCCCAAAGCACATAACCTTAACCACTATACTATCGCCTTCTGTGTCAAGTCCGAAGTTAGGATTTTTTTAAAGGCATTATTAAAAATTGTATGTATTTTTTAAAAAACAAAAATAAAAAACATTTAGAAAGATGATCCAAAGAGAATACATCAAAATGATAGTATTAATATGGACAGATTACAGGGGATTTGTATATTACATACTGTTTTATTACTTACGGTTTTATGACTTAAAAAATTGTATAAAGAACAATGCCTTGGTTTTAGAAAACGTAGTATATCACCCAGTTTATCTTAGGTCCTATTCAAAAACTTGACAAAAATGACTCTGTGTGCCCATTTAAGAACTTACTTATGGTTTTAAATATAATTGTAAAAGTAAAATCGTGCATTTCATTTAAAGAGTAATTCATATTGACTAAACTATGGTAACAGTTGTTTTATTAGGGCAGTGGGTTATATGGGACATATATTTTTTTCACATTTTCTCTAGTATTGTTTAAGGTTATTTTTTAAATAAATAAAAATTAAACTAATGTACAAAAAAATTTAATATGTAGCCAAGAATAACAGTTCATATCCTGCAATGTTCTATGTCTTTGTATAAAATGTCCACAATAGTATATTGCACCAGATGCTGTGAGTCTTAGATGCACGTAAGAAACACCATACATTACCAAGCAGTCTCTTTCCGTTCAAAAACCCAGAACCTGGCTTTGTTTTTTGGTCAAGCTCACCACTGTTTCCTCTTTCTTTTATACTGAATTCTCCAGCCCACCTCCATAGACTTTTCTTTTTACAAATAGACTTTTGAAGGGCCTTCCCCACTAGTTCATCAGATATATCCAAGCACATATGAATTCCAATGGTTGACATGGTTAATGCATGAACTGGAACCCCTGTTATTCGCAATTCAGAAAAGAAACAATGAGGGTAAATGTCATTGGGCATAAAGAAAAGGCCAAATTCAAGACATCTTCAGGAAGTGTAATTGACAGGATATGCAAAAGTGATTATGTAGAAGTTGAAGGGGGAATGGGGAAAACTCTCAGAATTACGACTTTTTCACTGGCTGGATAGTGATGCCTTTTTCTATAGATGTTCATGGGGGGGAAATGAGCTAAGTTGGTGTTACCCAGAATTCGAAGTGTTTACTGGACAACAAGATGGAAATACATCTTAAGTACTCAAATGTATAGATCTCACACTCAGGAGAGGTGAATGGCCTTGACTGACAGGTACGAGGAATAGGGATAGTCTCAACTTCAGGATAAGCACAATGAGGTGATAAAGAGCATGGCCTCTGGACACAGACTCCTGGAGCCCACGCCCTGGCCTCTGCACTCACCAGCGGCGGGACTTTGGGCGAATTTCTAACTTCTCTGTGTCTCAGTGTCCTCGTCCATAAAATGGGAAAAATAAGAGTACCTATCTATCAACACCATGAAGATGAAGCCGTTTATTTGTAAAGTGCTTAGAACAGTGCACAGCACATAGTAATCATCATATACTTTTTTTTTCAAATAAAAATTATCTCCAAGGAAGAGCATATGGAATGAGAAGAAGAAATTAGCCATGGGAAACATCAACATTTTAAGGTACCTATTTTCAAGAGGTACTCTTGAAAGAGAATAAGAAGTTCCAAATAGGTTATCTTTTCTCAAAAGACACCAAAACTGAGACAACGAGACATAGAGTAGATAAGAGAATTGGGGCTTAACTCCCAGTGTCAGATTCTCAACAGCATTAATGGGTGAGCTCTCAAATGATGTTAGAGGCATAACATTTTTATGTGCTATCGGAATAGAGAGAAGGAAAGTGTGTTTTTAGTTACATTAAAGAAGAATATCTAGGATCTTTTTTCTAATTATAAGGAAGTCTCACATGTTGAAAGTTATTGAGTTTGCTGCGTTAAGAAAAATCGCAGGCCCTCAAGAGGAATTTAGTTACTCTGACCATAATCTGTCTACTTCTTACATTCTAGGTTGAATAATTAAATTTCATAAAGTGTTCCAAAAGGTAAATCACTTAAAAGAACTGAGTATTACTGTCTAATTAACAATTTCCTAGACTTTATGTAATTAAAAGTCACAGGTACAAAATGAATATGCATGGCATAAAATCAGATTTTTAGTCTCATCCCATGTCCAGCAATGTTCGTAGTGTACTAATGCCTTCAAAATTCAAGAAATATACCTTTTAAAACAAATTGAGGTTTTGATAATTCTCTACTGTTTCTATTCAAAACACTTCTGACACCAAACAGTGGGAGGTTTTCATCCCAAGCAATTCTTCATTTCTCTGTGAACACCCACTAGGTGTTCTACAATCCAGCTCAATTCTGGCTCTATCTACCTAGAGTTAGCACAGACCTCACAGCTTTGTCCCATGAGCCTGTCCCGATTTCAGATGCCAGTCACAAGTCTCATGTTGCCACTACACTTCTGACCAACCACTTATAAACGGTGGTTCTCACAAACCCCTCCTCAGGTCCAATAATTTACTAGAAGAGCTCACAGGACTAAGGAAAACATTTTATTTACTATTACCCATTTATTATAAAGGATACAGATCAGGAACAGCCAAATGGAAGAGATGCATAAGGAAAGGTATGGGGAAGAGGCTCAGAGCTTCCACGCTCTGATGCCACAGCTTTGGGAAGGTCTAGAATGACCTTTCTACCATCTCTACCTGCCAAAATCCTCTTTGCCAAGAAACAGCTCAAATGGTACTTTGTCACACTTACTCATTCCCTCTCCTGTGTTCCCTCAGAAATTTACCTGTACCTCTCTTTGGGGGTATTATCATACCAGGATCTGCGGTAAAGGCACCTCAGTCCAAGACTGGCATCCCCACTAGATTGTGGAATGACTACTCTTTAAATTTCCCCAAATTTGAGGGGTGCCTTGCACATATTAAAGCCTCAATGAATTTGTTACATAAAAAGGTGAAGCCTGTTTGGAGTATGATGAGTAGTCTAGTGTGGCTGCAGCAAAGGGAACATGAAAGGAAGTTCAGGGATATAAAACTAGAAAAATAAAGGTGAGTTTGTGCTACCAGGATGAGGCATTTGGAGTGTCACAACATAACCTGAGCCTCCTGATTTTATGATCTTCCATTTACAATAAATAAGGCTTTTGGTGTTTTTTTAAGCTATAAGTCTGTGCTGGTACTGAAAAATCGAGCACTCTGATTTTTAGCAAAGAAAAGAAAAACACTCTGGTACATTCAACCCACATTTGTCTGAAGTCCAAACACCATTGAGGCAAAAATTGAAAATATTGACTTAGAAATTAGACCTATGATTGAGTCTAAGCTCTATCAGTATCTGTGAGATTTTGGCTAGTTTCTAAACTTCTCTCCACCTCAGTTTTATCATCTGTAAAATGAGGATGACACTAGTGCCTACACACGCGGTTATGAAGATGAAATGACATAATATGATATAAAATACCTAATCTTAGCACAGGACCAGAGAGCTGAGTGCTCAATAAACATTAAGTATCAATATAGATTACAGTGAAATAAATATCAGCTTTATCTAGCTCTACAACCATCTTTTGCAGATGAATTAGGTGAAAATTTGGGGGTGTAACAGCTGAATCAAACCAGTTGAAAGTCAGAAAGTAATGGAAAGCATTCAAGAAGAACCTACATTTCCTATTCTCCCCTAAAAGTTTTTGGTTTGTGCAAAGACTTCAAAGCTTAACTATTGTAAAACGTCCTTCTAAAGACATACAGAATTTTGGATAGAAATTATAACTCAACATATTACATCTCTGATCAAGTGACTTCACTACTGTAATTAAGCACCTTTTTAGTTAAGCTTCTATTTGCCTCTTGGGAAAAGAGAAAAGGTCAGTGTAGGAAACTGTATTTGTATTAAGCCTGAGATCTGTAACACTAGGAAAATGTTTAAAATGTGTGCCCTTAAAAATGAAATTCATGGACTATTGTATTATCTATCTGGAAAGTCACATTAGTTTTCCTAGAGCGGTTTGCCACTTTTAGAACTATTCTGAAATACAGAAGCAGGACCTGGTTGAGAAAAATCGGAAACAGATTGATATCCAGTCAGTCTCCTGGAAAAAAGTTTCACTTCTTTATCCCCAGTCTATCCTTTCACTTCTTTACCCATTATCTCTGTGCTCTACAATCCATCAACTCAACCCTGAGCCCAAGAGGAGTCTCCAGTGCAAGAAAAGTGGCTAATCACGTCGACCTTGGAATATGCTGACCTGCGTTTAAATCCCAGCCTAGCTGCTTTCTTACTAGCTGTATGATTTAACCTAACTTGTATTATTTAATATAAATTTTGCCATTCTCCTCTGCAGCATGGAAATAAATAAATAAAAGGACTGTTACACAGATGAAGTGAGAGAAAGTGTTTAAGGCAGTCAGTGCTGCACATGGCATGTTGCAGCCAATAAGTGGTGGGTGCTCTTATTACTACATTATCGTTCAGTTTAGGAATTTTAACCTCTCCATAATTTTTAAAGAACAAGAAGGAAAAAAAAAAAGAAGAAGAAGAAAACACCAGGCATTCATACCCCAGGAATTCAGAGAAGTGATTAACGAAATAGTGAATATGAGACCTGTTGAATTATATGGGAGAAAGGTAATATGACAGTCTTGGTAACAAGCAGGAGAAAAGGTGCTACAATTTTCACAAAAAAATCATCACCTGCCAACCTCCTCTTTACATAACAATTCATGCTATAGACATAATATAAAAAAGAAAATCAATATCCTTGACATTTAACCCACCAGAAGCTGTTACTGGCCCTGAGAACAAGGGCGTTTTCACCGTCAGCCAAACAGATACAGAATCTAGGAAAGTTATTCTTCGTAAAAAGGCTTAGAGCATGTTACAAATGCCCGTACCCACATGTACCTCTGGGACCCAAAAATAAAACAGCCAAATCTATGGGTACACGTATGTACATCTCAGAGCAAGCCATTTCAGAAATGTAATGGGACCAAACCGCACTTACTTCACACTAACCTGCGATTTGTGGGGCCCATACTTCCTCTTCTTCATAAGGGTATCTGCTTGGGCTGTAAGGACCCCACATATTCTGAGTTACCTTTTCATTCTTCTGGGTGGCACGGGTCTGTTATACTCAGGTGAGAAGAATTCTGCCCTATCACATGGTCAGACATGGTGTTAGATTACCTTCTATCAGCTAGATTATAGGGTTAAGGAACTAGATCAAATTACAGTCTCAGAGTGTTTGGGCCTTGTAATGCAAGTAAAGGTATGGATGACAGTGGACTGCTGCTTTGCCTTCAGAAAATATCAAAGTAACAAAAAGTGCAGTCTGATCCTAAAATTTACCAAAAGCTGCCCAGAAAGTTCTTAGTAAAACAGAATTATAGGATAAAGAAAAGTGGAAGTGTAAGAAAGAAAGGTGAATGCATCAGAGCCTATTAGCTGGATCCCACTATTTATAGTGTTGTCATTTACTGTGTCAACACAATCATAGCTGAAGTAGATGTGACTAATAGTTTTGGTTAATTCTGTTTAATTGGGTCAGATTAATGAGCCAGCTGCACATCCATGTGGGAGAAAAATTAACCCTAAACTAAAGGTTGATGTTTAATGTAACGTTAAATTCTCTTTTCCCAAACTTAGGTTGAATTATATACTGTTATGTCAACCCCTCTTTCCCTCAGGCTTTGGCAGAATCCCATAACCAACAGAGGACTGAACTAGCTTAGTCTGTCACTAAAGCATTTTCTAATGAGCTAAGGCATAGCTGAAGGGAAGGCCTGGCCTCCGAGTTAGAGATGCTGTTTGTGGTGGCGAAGAGTGAAGGGCCAGACTTCCCGCCTTGACTGCTCTGCCACTTGTTAGCAACGAGGTCTTGGGCAAGTTTCTTAACCCCACTAAACCTGTTTCTCCACTTGTAAAATAAAGCTAATAATAATAAATGAGATAATCTACTTAAAGTGTTTATTTACCATAATGCCTGACATACAATAAGTACTCAATAAATGTCAACCATTAATTAAAATAATAAATACCAGGATAAAATAATATCAAATGTCAACTCTGATTGAAAAATAAAAATTAAAAAAAAATAATAAATATCAGGCTAAAAGAAGCTTTCCTGATAGCTGTTCTCTCAGAAACACACAGAATAACGCATACACTAGCCAAGGATTTCCAGTCTCAGTACCGTTGACATTTTAGACTCAATTATTCTTCATTATGGGGGATGTCCAATACGCTGTAGGATGTTTAGCAGCATCCCAGATATCTAACCACTATGTAGCAAAATCCCAGTTTCAACATCCAGAAATTTCTCCAGATGCTGAATGTTTCTGGAGCAAGAGGTAGAGGCAAAATCACCCAGTCCAAGAAACACTGTGCTAGATCAGTTAATAGCTATGGTTAAGCAGACACCATCCTTGTCATATCACACTTGCTGAAATGTCCAGTCAACTATGTCCACTACTGCAAGTAAATGATAAATAAATCACACACACAAAGAGCTACCTGAGCATTACTTCCTCCCTTGCTATTAATTCAACTCTGCAAAGATAGACAATGTCTCATTTTTACCTCAGTGTCCTCAGTGCCTGGCACACAATGGACAACAAATGAATGAATGAATGATGAGTGAATAAATATACCCTTGAGCCTTTTCATTTTGTCAAAGAACTCTGAGTAGCAGTTAGGTCTCCTTATTCTTTGACTTCAGTCAACACACAAGGGAGATAAACACTGATCACGGCACCACACACTCACATGCGATGAGGAAGCACGGGAGGCTGGGGCAAGCCAGGTCAGGCTGGCGGGAGCTGAGGAAGGCAGGAGCACCCTCTTCACAGAGCTGCAGGGTGCAGAGCCAAAGACGGAATAGCAGTCATCCCCAGGGAACAGCACCAGGGGCCTGGCTGCAGAAGTGGGTCCAAATAGGCCAGTAAGGAAGAAGACCTGCAGCAAAGCCTGGGGAGAGGGGCCGAACCAGCCGGGTCACCGAGCGCAACAAGTAACCGAAGCTCGGAACAAGAAGTGGTCTGGAAGAATCCCACAGACACAAGTGTTTTTGGTGAGATTCGAACATGTTTCAGGCAGTTTGTGATATGGTCATTTAAAGGGCCCAAGATATAATGAGACCTGGATTCGGTCATGTATTGCTTGAATTAACCCTCCTAGCTTCATGTCCATTTCATTTTTAATCAATACTCTTTCTCTTCATGCAGGTCAATAATAAAACAAGCGGAACAAAACTTTTGCTTAGAAACTACAATTACTTCCCCAGTGGCCCATTAAATAAAGGGATTTAATTACGTGGAGAACAACTTAAATACACTATAAAATAATACATAAATCACAAAGTTCAGCAAACAGAATTTTCCAGTGAACGTCACTTCAACTCTTTTCATATGAACCCAAAAAAATGATGCAACTGTATCAGGTGATTGCATGGTATTTCTGAAGCACACAAATGAGAATGCTTAAATCCCTAGCTATTTGCTACTGAGATATAAACTGGTAAACAAATACACAGCCCTCTCTAAGTCATTTGCCCAATGCAAAGTTAACGGTCCGCTCCATTTTAATTCGGGTAAAATTTATTTTCTTTTTGGATTCGTGCCCTTTATTATGCAAAGGTAGGTGGAGTCAGTGGTGATAATAAAAGCTTACGGCTCTATGTGAGAAATTTCTTCTAGGGTCATGCGTTAGGAAAAGCTCTGTACTTCCCTTAAGGAAATAGTGGGTTTTTGGGGGGTGACGAGGGAAGAGGGAGGGAATAACTAGTGACATATCATGTCTCCCTTTTCACTTTCTCCAGGATTCCTAGACCAAACTGGAAACTCAACTCTCACAGTTCGCTTATGTTTCACTTTTAATCCCGGACATGACTTCCTACCCTAATTTTTATTTCTCTGGGCCTGATTTTTAATTTCTTATTTGTAGCTCATCATTTTATGGTATGTGCTTATTATAAGTCACTTCAAATATTTTGTGAAATGAGACAAGGTGTGAAAAAATTAAATAAAATGATTCAATTTTTATATTATATAAATGACCTTGTAAGATGAGAGGCAGGATCAGCCTTAGTAATTAGTCAGATAGTACAATGGTAAAGATATAAGCAACAGAAAGATCACAATAACATTAGTGGGGGTTTTTTTGGCTTTCTAGTGTTTTCGATTTTTAGGATTTCTGATAAAACCGCAAAACCTCCTTAGAGGGTTAATACCTTAAAGCTTACCAGTTAACAGCTTACTGAGGACTGGCTGACATATATAGAGGATATATACAGGAGAGGATCCTGACAAGAAAAAAAAAGGTCAGGTAAGAAAGCGTCAAGGATCAACCTCATCTCACAATTTTAAAATGCTGTGGCTGTAGCCACAAAGAACAATCAAGGAGTATTTTACAGTTTCTTGGTGCTGTTATATCAAACATGTCAGTCATAGTGACTGCCCCATCCATAGCCCTACTGAAAGGATGACCCTAGCACCCATGTTTCATCTCAGCGAGAGTTGGCTCTGGACCAGAGAGCGGTCAACCCTCCCTCGCATCTTACCCTAGGATAAATACAAAAAAATTTGCTATTTAGCCTAACTGAGCAGCAGATTACGAAACAATCACTTCCATCATCATATTGCTATTACAAAACTTTTTCTTCATCAAATTAGAACAGCCATATCTGAGCTAAACAAAAATCTCTAGTCTTTTAAAAAATTTTTTTGAATAGGTAATACATGAACATGGTTCAGAATTCAAGAGATAGTGAAAAGCTGGTGGAGGAGTCACTTGATTCGGGAGTCACTGATATTTTGAAAGCTGCATACGAGGTTAGTTTGGCAGTGGTGCCAGGAAACCATAGTCGCCATCAGAGAAGCCATGTGGTTATCCAGGCATAAAGTGATCAGGGCTCAGTCTAAATATTGACTGAAAATCGGAGAGGAAGGGATTAATTGGTTGATTACATTTAGAATTTCAGGATAGTTTCTGGTCCCATTGCATAACTACGTTTCTGTGAACTATCTTGTAAGGTGTCTCCCCACTCACCTTCCAAGCCCCCACCAGCTGAGCTGTAAATCCCCTAAGCCCAGAGAGGCTTAGCCTTAGCCTGTACCTGGCACAGCATCTAGCCATGTTATAGGTACTAAATATGTGGGGTTTTTTTTTAAGTAAAAATAATAAAAATTAAAAAACAGGTAAGATAAACTTGGGTAAGTGGTGGAGGTAGGGCAATGAGTTTAATTTTATTCAAATTGAATTTGAAGTGAAATAGTGAGATGAAAATGTAGAGTTGATAAATGAAAAATATAAAATTGTTCCTTTAGAAAGAATGCAGAGTTGGACATGGGACACGAAAATCACTAATTGGCATTTTGCTCAATGACCTCATGCTGCCTCTCATTTACTCACCAAGTTTTTACGTGAGACTCCATAACAAAGTCAGAACCAGCAAAGCACCGCCCTCCCTTGTCTTCTGACTCCCAGTTGGGTGTTACCAAGATTCTCATGCCATCTGCTTCTCTTTCAACAAACAAATCAGAAAATAAAGATCATACATAGCAGACATCGCTGTCTTCCCTGGGTTTATCCTTTCTTCTCTTTTCTCTCAACTTCACCTTACTCTTCTCCTCTGATCATATTCCTCGTTCCCTCTTTTCTTACCTGAGGAATTGTGTCTTTGCCCCAGGTCTGGGACTTTTAGGGGTGAGCACATACACCCAGAGACAGACAAAGGCACAAAGCCTCCTTCCGAGGAACAGCTCTGTTTCTCACAGCACCGTGGGGTGGGGCCTGGGAGACTTGATGTCCCCTGAAAAACAATACAGCCTTCTTCTCTGCTGTTCTGCTGTCTTGTCCAGTCCTGCCTACCCCAAGGGAATTAGGCTCTTCTGTGGCCTGGCTGTCACATTGGTCCTGCCCAATGAACTCTGCTGCTGTTCTGGATTGTTGGATTTAAATACAACAATTTTGAAGAATTTATATTTCCATGAAGAAATGTTTGTGATCTATGGATTGGGAGGAGGGGATGGATTAGACAACTATATTGACTATGATTTCAATTTTTAAAAAATTTTTAGTTACCCATCTCTCCTTTTATACTCATACAAAAATGTAAGTCCCAATAGTGGTTGAATCATGAATGGCTTTATTTTGGCACTTTTTTATACTTTGATGTTTACATGTGGAGCGGGGATATGGGAAATCTCTGCTTAAAATTTGCTTAATTTTGCTGTGAACCTAAAACTGCTCTAAAAAAATAAAGTCTATTTTAAAAAACATATCGATAGCAATAAAAAATAAAGTAACTAGAATAACAAAAGAAGCATAACTCCTTTATGAAAAAATGATAATAATTAGAAGACTTTAAAGAAGACATAAGTCAAAGGAGAGACAGAAATGAATCTGTAGATTTAATGTAATCCCATTCAAAACCCCACCACATTTTTCATGGAATCTATATCAATTAGGGTACAGTCACAGAAGCAGAACCAATTATATCACTTCGCATATGGCATGAAAAACTGATAATAGTATGTCCTCATTTCTCTCCTCCTAGCCTTTGTGCTGCTGTTATCATACAGTTTACTTCTCTATATATTATAAATCCCACAGAATATTATTTTTTGTTTTAACAATCTATTCTCTTTTTAAAAGCTCTAAGGGGGAGGGGGAAGCTCCAAAAAAAAAAAAAAAAAAAAAAAAACCTTATATATTTATACCCATGGAGTTATCAGTTTTGGTGTTCATCATTAGTTCTAGGTTCCCTTGGTATCGTTTTCCTTACATTTCTTGTAGTGTAAGTCTATCGATGGTTAATTCTTTCAGATTTTGTAGGTCCAAAATGTATTTTATCTACTTCATTTTTAGAAGATATCTTTGCTTACATTTTTATTTCTTTCAGTACTTTAAATATATTGCTCCACAGTCATCTTGCTTGCACTGATTCTCAGGGAAATCTGCAGACATCTTTTATCTTTGTCCCTCTGTATGTGTGTCTTCTTTTTCTGGCTGCTTTTAAGATTTTCTTTTTATCACTGGTTTTGGGCAATTTAATTATGATGTACCTTGGTGTAGTTTTCTTCATGCTTCTTTTGCTTGGTGTTTGTTGTGCTTCTTAGAACTGTGGGCTAATATTTTTTATCAAATGTGGAAATATTTTGCCATCATTTCTTCAAATACTTTTCTATCCCCCCTTCTTCATGAACTCCAATTACAAACATATTAAATTGCTTGAAGTTGTTCCATAGCTTACTGATACTCTATTCACTTTTAAAATTCACTTTTTTTCCTATATATTTCATTTTGGACTATTTCTATTGCTATATCTTCAAGTTTACTAATCTACTCTTCTGCAATGTCTAATCTGTATTTCAGTCAATCAATGAATTTTTCATCTTAAACATCATAGCTTTCATCCTTCAAAGTTCTTTTGCATCTTTTTTTTTATATCTTCCATGTCTCTAATTAACATATCACATTTTCCCTCTAGCTGTTTGGACGTATATAGTAATATACTATAGTAATATTTTACATAATATAGTAATATTTTAATGTTGTCTGCTAATCATATTTTTGTTAGTTTTGAGTGAGTCTCTACTGATTTATTTTTCTTATAATTATGGGTTATATTTTCCTGCAGCATTGATTGGCTGGAAATTTTTGATTGGATGCCAGACATTGTGTTTTTTACCTTTTTAGGGACTGGATATTTTTGTATTCTTATAAATAGTCTTGAAATTGATTCTAGGCTATAGTTAAGTTAATGGAAGACAGTTTAGTCCTTTTAGATTTTTCTTTTAGGACTATTAGATGGAACCAATTCAGCATTTATTCTAGGGCTAGTTATTCCCACATTTAAGGCATGACCCTTCTGAGTGCTCTAGACAATGTCCTGTGAATTATGAGGTTTTCTAATTCAGCAGAGTCGGGGGAGAGGCAGAGACAGTGGACTGGTACTTTTCCTAGCCCTGTGTGAGCACCAAGTACTACTCCCTCTAATTCTCCAGGTGATTTTGTCACAGCCTCAGGTAATTTCTTCATGTGCACGCACTCTTCAGTACTTCGAATATTCAAAGCAAACACTCTGCAGGTCCCTGGACTTTTCTCTGCCATGCTTTCTCTCTCCACTCTGGTGTTCTATCCTGCAAACTCTAGCCATGCAGGTCTCCACAAGCCCTCAGTCAGTATCCTCAATGCAGAGAGTTCACCAAGCTCTGCCTAGGTTTCCTTTCCTTGTGCCATGGCCAGTCAACTGGGACAATTGCAGGGCTCACTGTATCTGTCTTCCAGCTCTCAGAGAACACTATTCTCTACTGCCTGATGTTTAAAATCTTGGAAATTATTGTTCCATAGATTTTGTTCACTTTTTGAGTTGTCTCAGGGAGAAGAATAAATCTAATTCCTGTTACTCTATCCTGGCTAGAAGCAGAAGCCTAACAAATTGAATTTATTATGTTATGTAAATATTCTCAAATGAAGAATAGCTACAATCCATATATATATTACAATGAAAAAGTTTTAAAATTTAATAAATTAATTATGTCAAATCTGAAAATGAATAACATGCATTCAAATTAGTAACATTATTTTAACTATTATGTTAAAGTGACTGATGATGCAATTTGGTTTAAACTGTTCACAGTATTCATTGCTCCAGTATAGGTTTTTTTTTTTTAGGTATAGAAAAGAATTTATTTAGCTTTGTAAGGCCTTACTTTCACAATAATATATACCCTTGGCACAGGAATACCCTTTTAAAGTTTCATAAAATTGCCTTCACAAGGTAAATATTTAGGTTGATCTTATGAAGCTTTCAGACATTAAGAATGAGAAAATTAATGGTCACCAGAATTTGCATACATTATCACAACCAAAACAGTAAAATAAACAGAAGAACAAGAGTTTCTTAACAGCTCTAAAAACATAATAAATTGCAATTTCTAGTCAAAGATTTATTCCTATGCTATATTCATTTTGATTTCTTATTTTCCATTTTATACACTGACATTTTTTTCTAAATATAGGTTACAAATAATCTTTTGCAATAACTCCCTACTCTTAATACCACAAAGTCACTGGCTTTACCTTGGCTATATTTTTTATTGTTTAGAGTAAGATAGGCTTTATTAAGCCAGTAATACTCCAGTAACTTTGTGAATGAAAAAATGTTAAGAGAATTACAAACAAATAATGGAGTCCTTATTTCACTGATCCTCATTCAATTTCAGGAAAATCACTTCTCCAAAGCAGCAATTCTGATAAATTCTTTCCATGTCAAAACAAAAACTGAAAAAAAAAGTGAAATTATGGGAAATCTATGATGGTTTACTAGACATTGTGTGCTATTAATAGTTCAATATTGGCAATACTTGATAATCAAGAGTAAATTAATAGGCTAACATTTAAAAATGTGTACTTCAGTAAGGATAAAGTACATAAACAATTTTGTAAGTTTGTGAAGAAGCTGACCAAGATACATAAATTAGGAAATACAAGTGTCCATCCAAATTTTCTATATTTTTTTTACAGAATATTTATTAAAGCATTTAATGTACAATTTCTCATGTGTCATTTTGGAAGTCCTGTATTATGAAGAGTACTCTTTTGTCTGATGACAAACAACAGTCACATTGTCAGCAATTATTCTGGATCTCCACGTTAGATAAACTCGATTTCTTCTTGATACACAAGTTTCCTTCTGTATTTCGGAGGTAATGTTTTTATTACTTTTACAGTGTCTGGTGGACCCTGATGCATCTGGCAGTCTGGTGATTTACTTCCCTTAGAGTGTTGTGAAATTGGAGAAGAGTGAGATGATAGTCCTCTAATCTCGAAACTTCTGCTACACTGGGTTTACGAAGACCAATTTTGTCAGGGAACCTTATTCATGGAGTATGAAACTTGACTACCTGAATGACCCTGCTTGTAGATGCTATCTTAATGCCATCATGACCTGCGAGAAGGAGCAGCTTCCCCAGTACAGGTCTGCTTTAGTTTGGCTGTGCTGACTCACTTCTCCCATTAGTTCTCTGTATTTGAATCACTGAAAAACATTAATCTGTACAATGTACCATTGTGTCACTCAGCCTCCCTTTGTTCAAATATGTCACCTATATGTTAAGTCTACCTCTGTTCTCTTTGGTGCCTATAAAGTTATATGTGCAACAGTGAACACTAAAACTATATAAAAGCATTTGGCCATAAAATAGGGACCATAAATATGCTTATATTAAATTTTTAAATAATCATTCAATTGGAAAAACAAAAATTTTTAATTCTTCTACAGAACATATAGTTTGACATAAACTGTTCCAATACAAGACAATGAACTTTTATCAAGTTGGTAGTCACATTGAAAAGGCTAAAGATGTATTTGAGCCAAGATAATTCCTGACGGATAATCTCTACTTTATCTAAGATGATTGACAATGGAGGAGAAACAGGAAGTGAAGTTGTGATAAGCTAAAAATACCTACAAGAGAAAAGTGGGGAAACTCTAAGAGAATAACCAAAATGCCTGCCAGAAAAAATATAGAAAAGTGTAACTGCAGATCAACTGACTACAAAGAAGGTAAGAAGGAAGAAGAGAGAGAAACCCAAGAGGAAGAAAAAAAAAAGAAAAATAAGGAGACAGGGAAAAAATAGTTTATCCAGGATCTTTATGGATAATGCAGGACAGAAAAAGCAGCAACACTAGGACAGGAAAAGAGAAGATACATCAGCTAAATTAATGAGGGGAAATCGGTGCAGCTTCTATCAACAGCCAGAGTATAGATGTGGATCACAGACAGGATGGAATCAATTTCTTTCAAGAGAGGCAAGGTGAGTTTGAGCATTGGGCTAGGCTGTGTGGGAAAGTAAGTCACCTGGGTCTCTCATACAACAAGAATTCAGAAGGACAGCAAAAAGTGAACACCACTCACTATACAGTGCTTCCTTTCTGCAGTCGACTGCAGCTCAGGGGCAAGGTCTTCTTGGGTGTGGAGCTTTGTACTTGCTTCTGGTTTCCTGAATGCTCTTTGGGCTTGACCTCTAACTTGCTCATGATTCCTGACTCTCACAGACTTTTTCCCACTGTGTGACTTGGGAATAGCCCTTCCATTTTATTTTGTTTTATTTTTTATTTATTTTATTTTTGCCCTTCCATTTCTATTGTGTTTTATTTGGGGGCTTTTCACAAACTTTCTTGAACCTGGTTTACTTACTTTGTCTCCTTGATTCAGCGATGCTGCCTGCCATCTCTCAGGGTGAGGGCAAGTCCTCCAGGGAAAAGAAAGGCCCACAGTATGGAAAGAGGAAATAAGGGCCCATTGGAGTGACTAAACTCCCAAGAGTAAGGTCCTTACAGAGACCTAAGAGCTAAGTGAAATGTCAAGAAGAGTATCTGTTTAGTAGCTTAAACCTACAAGCCCATTTGGCAAGTATGCATAACTCTATGAAGTGCACTTAAGAAAAAAAATCTCAACCATGGAGTGTTTGTGCTTCAGAATCCCCACCATGCCATCGGGGTCAGTGTCCACATAAACCTAAACAATGTGTGTTGAAGTAGACAAGGTGGGTGCCAGAAAGTGAGAGAAAATGGGAAAAGGCAGGACTCCAGCCTCCTCGTCTTTGATGGGAAAATCTTTCCCCTTTGTATTCCCTGGTGGTGACAGAGAGGGATGGAAATCTGAGACACATCAGGAGGGAGATGAGATGCCCTATTTTAGCTCAAAGGCTCCTTAGGAATTTAGCAGCACACTCCCACTCTGGAGCCATTTGTGATGGAACCCCAGTTTCTCATCAATAGACACTCTTTCTCTATGACAGAAAGTTCACTGGGGACATTCACAGAATTTGTCCGATAAGGCAGCACTTAGGGACAGGTCCAAAGATGACCTTTAGTTCAGGAGGCCCTACAATTTCACCACATAGTTTCATTATGCTTCACGTAATCACTGTGCTATCCGCCACCCAATTTAGGAATATACTGGTTATTACATTTTTTCTTCTTCCCAATGAAGCAGAATTACCTTAACGGATTTTTAAATCTCAACATTGTGATTTAAAAAACCTGCATGTTTCCACTTAGTTTATAATACAAATAGGATCCTAGCAGAATATACAAAGAATTTTAGAGCTGGAAAGAGTATCAGAGATTCTGGTCCTCTTAACTTTATAAGACAATAAATATAAAATAATATAAAATATTTAAAATAAAATATTAATAATTATAAAAGTATCAAAATAATTACAAGAATAAATTATAAAATACCACATAAATAATCTAGAATGATTAAGTATTTCAACTCGTCATACTTCTGGACGAGATCAAAAATATTTCCACAACAAATCTAAGGCTCTAAGGGCTTAGCTAATTCACCTAAAGTCAACAACTAATAAGTAGCAAGCTGGTATTCAAATTCACATCTAATTGTCACCACTGGCTTTGCAGGCAGCTGAGATACCGTCAGGAGCGTGCAATCTGATAGCAGCACCATTATGCTGCGTGGCCTTTCTCATGCAGATAGAGGGCTGTTCTGCTCGGCTAGGTGGGTAATGTGAGTGCAGTGACGTGCTACATTTTGAATCAAGGCTAAGCAAAGGCAAAAAGGATTTGGGGTTGTCTTTCTACTTGTGTTTCTGGAATCTGATCCTATTGACAACACAATAACAACTTGCACCTGTTTATTCCCAAATCTTACTTGAATTCTTCCAGCTTTTCTCCAGCCTTGGAGCCTCCTGTAAATCTAGAGCACTGTTCCTTAACGGGTGTCATGTGAACAAACTAAACAACAGTCACTCACTTGGGGGGTCCTTTTAAAACTATAGTTTCCTGAGTCCCACCCAGAATTACCCAGTCGGAATTTCTGAAGGGAGAAGTGGACTGGGAGTTTGTATCATCATAAGATTTCCTGATGATGCTCATGTACACTGAAGCTTGCGAATCACTGACTGAGACTGCAATAGTCTATGCCTGAGTGGTTTGAAAATAATAGAACTGAAATCATGATTAAAATCAAGTGGCCTCCAAGCAATCTTTTCTTATTCAGGAAACTAAACTCTTTCAGGAGTGCAGTTTAAAAGCCATCTTCAATTGCCTTTATAATTTATTTTAATATATTATCCTAGATGCATAATTTGGAAAACAGAAGAAAATGAAAAGAAACAGCAATATATATGCTTATTACCCTAATTCCCATTAGACGGCTACTTTTAACATTTTGATATAGTACCATCTTCTCTTTTTTTCTTTTTTTTCTAAGGATGACTTAGAAATGAGTTCCTTGGTTAGAAGCAATATTGTCTGAAACCTCCACTAGTTCAAAGATAGTCATGTTGGCAGAAGCATCGTGGTCAGAGAAGGCAAACCCATGTCCTGAGTAAGGAGAGCAGTCCAGTGAGGAGAAATTTCTGCCTGCCCCATCGTGATCACCCACCACAAGGCAGTTTTTCAGTCTTTCTCAAGGAAAGTTCTTTGTGGAGGGCTCAGCATCAGTCTCTGCTGCTGGTGGGTTGGGCACTGAGTACTGAGGACAGCCAGAGCAGCCTTGGTGACAGAAGTCCACATTGTCGGGCCCACGTATGACCTTTGCGCCCACCATTGCAGCCGCTGAGTGAGCACTGCGCTAACTGCAGAAAAAGGCTGACTAGCAGCCATAGAGCCCGTCATTTTGTACACCTGGTTATTCAAATTCTCCTCCACATGGATGCCCTTTGTGAATATTCACATGGGACACAATTTTGACACCAATTTTGACACCTTTGACACCAATCTGCCAAACCTTTTTTCCCTGAGTCCTCAGTGTTTCAGGCAAACTGCCAGTCGCTGTCCATGAATTAGTGTACTTGTACTTCTGACCACCTCTCAGTCCAGACAGAGTGGACGACCAACTGCACTGCTTCAAGTTCTGCCCACTGGGAGGATTTCCCATCACCACTGTCTTGCGGGCCACCCCTGAAGGAATGGGTTGTACTGCTTCGGCACCTGCTTCCAGCTGATGCCAACACATTCTGCAAAACTATCTGTAAACTAGGCCTTAGCTTTCCCTTCCTCAGTCACCTGGTGGTTGGGAACTCCCCCACAGGGCCATAGGTTAGTAGAGCGGCAATGATTAGCAGGGGTAGGCGCTGGAGAAGACTGATCATCCTCTCACGCAACATGCTTACATCTTCTAGGCTACCTGCACCTAATACCATTTCCACTTGATGTTGGACCGCTGATGCTATCACCCAACTTTGTATCTTGGTGCGTCAGAAAACATTCAGTTCATCATGGGAAGCTCAGGTCATAAGGTCTTTAGATGTCTCAGATCAGTTCAGTCTCTACCAGGGCCCAGTAAGCAAACCAAGAGCTATTTCTGAAAACATTGGTTATCTACTCCAAAACCCTAATGGTCTGCTTGTACAACAGTTGTAGGCAGCCTCTACAATGGCCCCCACCTCCTGCTAACACCCTTGAGTAATCCCGTTCCCCTAAGATTGAGCTGGACTAGTGGCTTGTTTCTAATTAACAAAACTATGGCAGGAATGATGGGGTATCACTTCTGAGATGAGTTTATAAAAAGATTGGGGGTTTTCGGTGTCTGTCCCTCTCTTGTCCCTCACGTTGGGGAAAGCAAGCTGCATTTTTCTGTGAAGCCCAATGGAAAAGCCCACAGTTTTTCAGCCTGGGAGGAACTGAAGCCTGGCAACAACCAAACCTGAGACTGGAAGTGGATCCTTCAAACTCAATCAAGTCTTGAGATGACTGTAGCTCCACCCAGTGGCTTGGCTTGATTGCAACCTCCTGGGATGCCATAAGCCAGAATCACCCAGCTAAGCTGGTTCTGTATTCCTGACCAACAAAAATTGTGAAATAATAAATGTTTGTTGTTTTAAGCAGCTAAGTTTCAAAGCAATCAGCTACACAACAACAGATAAATGTGATGACTATCTGTGGACTTATGGTTGATCTACACAATACTGATTCTGATCAAGGAATTCATTTCTCAGCTAAAGTGTACCATAGAGTCTACTGGTTTTGCCAGGTATGACATTCCTTAGAAGCAGCAAAGCTGATGAAAACAGCCTACTGAAAATCCAGTTGCAGTGCCAGTTGGAAAACAACACTCTGTAAGTTAGGGCATTATCTTATAGGATGTGGGCCATCCTTGGGACCAGAGAATAATATTAGGGTATTCATTTCTCCATAGCTAGAATATATGGATCGAGGGGTGGAAGTGGGAGCGGGCTTCCACTATTATAATTAATTACAACCGCCCAAATTTTATTTCCCATCCCTGAAACTTTGATTGCTATTGATTTTAGAGGTGTTAATTCCCAAAGGAAAAATGCTTCTGCCAGAGGTCACAATAATGGCTCCAAGGAATTGGAAGATGAGACCTCTACTGCCCATGCTGAGCTTCTCATGCTATTGAAACAACAAAGAAGGGAACACCGTTTTTGCTGGGGCAATTGCTCCCAATTAATCAGGGTAAATTGAGTGGTGCTATAACAACGAAGGCAGAAGGGACTATGTGTAGAGCCCGAGGCGTTCTCTGAGGCACCTTTGAGTACTCTCGAATCCAGCAATAAAAATCAAGGCAAAACCACAGCAACACATTAAAGACAGATCACCAAGACATAGACCCTTTGGGAGTGAAGATTAAGATCACCTCCCTGTCTGTGGTGCCCATAGAGGGTACAGGGAACACAGAGTATATAGCAAACCTAAGAACACAGGACTGTAGCAGTTATGCAAACTTTCTTCCTTGCTTGTTCTATACGTATTGATATATATTCATTTATTTTTCCCCTCCCCTTCATCATCCCTTTTTATTTCATATAAGGACTATTACTAACTTTATAGTCTATATGTTATACAATATTCCAGTGGGATTGAGTAAAATAGACACTAATATCACCCAGAGATGGTAACAGTGACTGGTGGGACTTTTGGCCCTCTGTTAAGAGGATGGAAATATCTGTTTACAAAAAAGGATAGCTGTATTTTGTCAGGAAAAAGCAAAAAGATGCTATTGTAAGATAGCAACATGTAAGTGAATGCTGAATGACCAAAAGGATTCTACTGGCTATTTACTGTCTCTCAACTCTAAGCACACCTTTCAAAACTGTTCCATAACATTTGGGTGTGTAAATTATAATTTCCAGATTCCCCTGACAACTCACTTCTGGTTCAGTTCTGCAAAAGGGAAGCCCTGCATGCGGCTGGAAAGAGGAAGGGAGAAAGCACTCTTCCTGCTTCCAGTTCCTGTCAGCAGCAGCAAACTATGACTCCAAGCTTCGTTCAGCTGGCCCTGACACACTCTGGCAGTAGGAATATTAGTTCCTTGGGGCTCTCTCACCTTCTGGGCCATGCTACCTGAACCTTCCAAGCACCTGCCAGGTTGCATCCCCCTATTTTAAAGAGTCTGAGTGAGTATCAGCTGAAATGTTCTCATGGCCTGATCACCAGGTAAAAAGTACCCCTTCTTGGGAGATCTGATCTTCAGTTCCAGAGAACCCCTCCTTCAAACTCGTATGTTCTTATAACACCACTTGTGTCAGAGTTCTGCAGAGAAACCAAACCAATAGGAGATATATATGTTGAGAAGTTCAGTATATGTTTAGAGAGAGACTGATTTATTATAAGCTAACTCCTCATGTGATTATGGAGGCTGAGAAGTCCCATGATCTGCTATCTGCAAGCTGGGCCAGGAACGCCACTGGTGTAGTCCGAAGGCCCGAGAGCCGGAGAGCCAATGGTACAGATTGCCGGCTGGGTCCGAAGGCCTGAAAACCAGGAGCACCGAGGGGTAAGAGGAAGACTGATGTCCCAAGTCCTGCAGTTAGGCAGAAAGCGAATGCAACCTTTCTCCACCATTTTGTTCTATTCAGGCCCTCAAGGAACTGGGTGATGCTCACCCACACTGGGAGGGCCATCTGCTCTACTTGGCTCACCGATTCAAATGCTACTCTCTTCTAAAAACATCCTCACTTACACACAAAGAAATATTGTTTAACCAGATATCTGGGCATCAAAAATTTTCATCATAAATTTCAAATTATAGCAAAGGCTCTCATTTCAATTTTATAGGCATACCTCAGAGATTTGGGGCTTGGTTCTAGAATACCGCGACAAAGTGAGTCACACAAACTTTTTGGTTTCCCGGTGCATATAAAATTTGTTTACATGATACTATAGTTTATTAAGTGTGCAATAGCATTGTGTCTAAAAAAACAATGTACATACCTTAAAAATACTTTGTTAAAAAATGTTAATAATCACCCAAGCCTTTAGCCAGTTGTAATCTTTTTACTGGTAGAGGGTCTTACTTTCAATGGGTAAAAAAAAAAAAAAAAAAAATGCAGTATTTGCAAAGTGCAACAAAACCAGGTATGTCTGTATGGCCATTTTAAAATAAAACTATTCCAAGTCTCTTAAATTTATCCACTGGACTCTAAAAACATAGCTGTTTGATATCCACCCTCTCCATTAAAAAAAAAAAACACATTCCACTTTCCTACTTTTACTTTTTTTATGCTGAAAAGTTCACCTTGTCATATCTTTCTGCAATAAAACTATGCATATTGATTTGCATTGTTTTAAAATTTCCAGTGAACACAGATTCTTAAAAATGTTTAAAATTTCTTCTGGCTTTGTTAATTACAATTAGTATTACTATACAATTGAGTATAACAAATATACTTTTTGAAATGTTATTAAATGTAATAGTAAGATTTTATAGAAATATATCTCAACGAGATTGATACAAAAAAATCAGATCATGTGTCTGCGGAAGTACATATTTATTTAAGGAGGGAAATTTGAAAACAAATTCTCTGAAAATTACTGACATCCACGAACTTAAAATTCATGGGAAGGCTTTGTGAACCAAGTGGTATGAACATCTGTTTGAAGGTGGTTTGAAGATTACTCTTAAAGCCCATGTACACATAGTGCTGAATCAACAGGTACCTGTATTAGGTGGTTTTAAATAATAGGAAAAAGAAACATTGAAATAGAATTTAGACATACAAGTAGAAAGAGAAATACAATTTTGTTTGAGGAAAATAAATGGAAATTCAAATCACTTCTAGGATTACCAAAATTTTTTTTCGCTGAAGTCCTATCTTCTTTTTACCTAAGTTGAGACTCAACCAGAGTGACACGCTCAAGTCAAGATTAATCACAAACTCACACACACTGTTGACCTTGAATCTCTCACTCTAAAGTTCCCAATCTCTGTATTCCAGCCAACCTCTTTCACACTGCTGTACACCCTGTCAGAAGCTGCAAAGTTCACGTTAAACTGAAAACCCCCAAATATATCACAACCCCTCTGAAAACTGTATTAAAAATGCAGTTTTACTCTAAAATAGAACGATACTTTATCTCATTTGTTATAAAAGTGGAACTCATAAAATATGAAAATATAAATAGCGAGCAATACTGTCATCCTCACATTCAAAGCAAATTGAACCCAACTGTCTGAGGACACTGAAATCACTGACAAGAATTACGATTATGCACATGAAGTAATTTTTTTCATTATACTGTTCTATACAGACTAACTTAGCACTTTCTGAATGTCTGATAAATATCATCCTCTGGATCTATATCCCGGATTATGTTTTAATCACCACTGGGTAAAGTCCAAGACAGAAGCAAATTTTAATGAATTTCTCATTATATTACAGTACAGCATATTTAGCTGATACACCAAACTGGTTTCATTTCAGTCACAACCTCAATTGCCTACAGGGCAGGAAGTAATCTCAATGTGGAAGTTGCTAGGTGTGAGATAATACAGAGAAATGAAAAGCACAATCTGTTCTAAAGGTACTCAATTTTTTTTTAATACTACAAGCCAAAAAAAAAATGTATATATGTGTATGTATATATATATATATATATATATATATATATATATATATATATATATATGGGATTGAAATTTTGCAATTCTCATTGTTTGTCTTTCACAACATATTCAACAGATTTGAAATCAATATTTACCAAGTAACCAACTAGGAAAAAGGAACATGTACTTAGAATGAGAAAATGTTCATTAATATTGTTGACACAGTAAGTACATATGCATAAAGTTGTCTCATAGTTTACACGAGAATACAGCAAAGTGATTAGAACTATACACAAATTACAGATCAAATTTACAATCCTGACTTAATTTATTACATAAAGAAAAACACTTCAGGGGAGAAGAATATTTTATATCAATACTTTAATACTGAAGTCAGCTATTAGACGTATCCACCAAATCTTATATTTCATTTTTCATACCTCAGGAGATATTCTAAGTGAGATTAATTTGATGAAGCATGCATAGTAAATCTAGAACATTCTGTATTTCACCTCCAAATGTAAGTTGGGTCCTTTAATAAGTTACTTTTTATTTGCTGTTCTGTAGCATTTATGAAATGAATTTGTGCAATACATCGCTGAGATATCATTTAAAAGGTAAATACACTACAGATGTGGATTTGTCATCCCAATTCCTTGGCACTCGATAATATATGTGTCTTTAGAGGCATCATCTTCATTTTCTAATTTCTTCACAGTAAACTGAGCCTGAAATCAGAAGAGTATTTAGTATGTAAGTAATATGAAGAGGGTTGGAGGGAAGAGCCCATAACTCCAGCTTACACAAGCAGGTAGTTAATATCAATCTTGTTTTACTGAAGATGTCAGAGACACAAAGATCAAGTCATGAGAATTTCAACAGCCTATATATAAAATATTTTGTTCCGGAACCATGGCTCCTGTTCGGAGGTACACATACCTATGGAGTTTTGCCAGAATACACAGCCTGAACCCCACTCCACAAACACTGAATCAGAAACCCAAGGAGTTAAGCGTTGGCAAATATCAACTTTAAAACCTCAATTGTTAATTATAATGTCTCTACACTAAACTTCCTAAAATATTTCTAAAACAGCACTGACGTATTTATACTTCTTTTACCTTATCAGGTATTTAATTTAATTCCCTAAAAATACTATTTAGAAAGATCTAGTTCAGAGAAGGAAGGTGGGGGGAGGTGATGACTAACACCCTCCTTCATCTTTATTGGGCTTGACAGTGTATTTTTCACCTGGTAATTAATTCAAGTTTGGCTTTGTAATATTTGATCTCCATAACTGTAGTCTGGAAACAGAATTTTTTTAAAAAAGCAAATGTGTTCATTCTAACGAACTGATTTAAAATCAAAACAACTGAGTAGGATGACCGAATTTGTGGCAAAGGGATGTCAAGCATTCCTAAAACCTTAGAATTCTTTGAATACAATTTGAAAACCATTATTCTGGGGCCCTGCTGAATAGTAATATTCAAAAATTATTTCAGTTTCAGTATTTTGTGGCAGTGTGCTATCACACAGTGGCCACTGGAAATTACTGAACGAATCAACACTGAATTGTAAGCTAGATAGCCAAATTATTAGGTAGTTATAGATATATTTTTTTTCAAATTACAAGCGATATGTAAATAAGGACACAAGTAACAATTATGGAAATCATTTCTAACCTACTGAAAAATTATAAAACTTTCTAGTTGGAAGGAGGCTTTAGGGACTATGTAGCCCCAGTCCCTGATTTTACAGATGAATTATCCGTCTGACGTCACCGGAAGACAAAGCAGCTTGCCCCAAGTCAATTAAAACACAACAAAGCTGAACAAGAAGCTAGAGCTATCGATTCCAGCTCACGGCACTTTCCACTACATATTCACTTCAAATAACGTGGGAATTGTCTACTATGTGCAAAATACTATGAAAAGTGAAGATTATAATGAATATAAGTTTAGCATAAGTATAGAAGTAAAAAATAGTTAATTATCTCTTGCCATCAAATATAATTTGTCTTCAATTCCTTTCAGCCATTTTCTACAATTTAACCAAAATCTGTGCTTTCTAATAATAACATCAACAAAAAAAGAGTATATATTAAGAATCATACAAATAAACTGTTAGGAGGATGGCAATAGTGGCTTTGTGCTTAGTACAACCCTGCAATACTTCATTTTTTTAACTAGTGTGCATTACTTTAATAATTTTTAAAAATGCTTAAGGTCAGCCCCTTCCTTCATAAAATTTTGAGCTATAAATTTTATGTTACTTTATGAAATTACATAATAAAGACTATAGCAAAATGGAAATATGCCACATTACTGAAAAAAAGCAAGAAATGAAGTTGTGTGTATTAACTGTAAAAAAACGCAGAGAAATAATTTAAATAGAGGAGAAAAATGCTTAAATGTCATCACTGGTTTTACTAGAAGGAGGGAATTATGGGTAGGTTTTTTCCTTTATTTTCCAAATTTTCTATAAAGAAATTATATTGATCATGGGTGAAATATACATGCTGATCACTTTTTTTAAATTAAGAATTCTGTAGAAAAGGTATAAAAAGGAGCTTATACAATGTTAAATCTTCTTTCACTAAAGATTGTAACTACTCTTCTAAAGAGGATTGGCAAATATTAGAATTTCAGCAAATATTCTATTCTATCAACAGAATCACAAAAAAATAAAATACTTAAAAATGTTATACAAATACTTAAGTTTACAGCCAACTACAAATCCCTTGTGATTTGATTTCACAGGTCTTATCAAAACGTTTTACTTACTCTGTAAGGCGGTACCACACATGGTTTCAATGTATGCTTTCCAAGGGTTTGCACAAAGTCCAGCTCTGCCACTGAGAAACCACGTGGTCTTGAGCAATTAACTTAATACCTCTGCCTCATTTTACTCATATGTATAAGAGGAATAATAATAAATGGCCACTTAAAATGGTCAGAGAGTAAGATGATTCAGATAAACTGCCTAGTTAGCTCAGTGTCTGCCACAAAGGAAGGACTCAGTGAGTGATAGCAATTATGATTATGATTAAGTGTTCTGTTTATTAAAATCTGACCCCAAATTGGCTACAATAAAAACCAATTACTCTTTCTAATGGAATACTCACCTTTGCTAGTTGTTCAGCAAAATGTATAGCTGTTTGTGTATGGAGTGTAACTGGTCCTGTTTTTATTCTGGAAACTCCATTGGCTAATGCCATGAAAATGATCAGCTATAGAAAAAATAAAGAAAAAAAAATTTACTACTTTTTGGAGATAAAATTCTATTGCTTTCTACATAAGACTACTACTAAAACTCAAAATAGCTAAAATAACTTCTATTTCTT
This sequence comes from Eidolon dupreanum, assembly GCA_028627145.1. Taxonomy (NCBI): domain Eukaryota; kingdom Metazoa; phylum Chordata; class Mammalia; order Chiroptera; family Pteropodidae; genus Eidolon; species Eidolon dupreanum. Next base: position 27,047,768 of record CM053517.1, on the reverse strand, counting down.
TAGGTTTCTGGAAGACTTAAGATAAATGAAAATCTACTCAAAGTGTGGTACAGAAACAAAAGAAAAAATAAATAAATGGGACTACACCAAACGAAAGTTTTTGCACAGCAAAGGAAACCATCAATAAAACGAAAAGACAATTTACTGAATGAGAGAAGATATTTGTCTATGATACATCTGCTAAGAGGTTAATATTCAAAATTTATAAAGAACTCATTCAACTCAACAGCAAAAAAAAACAAACAATCCAATTAAAAAATGGCTAGAAGACTTTAATAGGTATTTCTCCAAAGAGGACATACAGATGGGCAATAAACATATAAAAAGATGCTCAAGGTAACTATCAGAGAAATGCAAATTAAAACCACAATGAGATATCACCTCACACATGTCAAATTGGCTATCATCAATAAATCAAAAAACAACAAATGTTGGCAAGAATGTGGAGAAAAGTGAACCCCAGTATACTGTTGGTGGGATTGCAAATTGGTACAGCCGCTATGGAAAACAGTTTGAAGGTTCCTCAAAAAATCAAAAATAGAACAACCTTTTGACCCAGCAATTGCAATTCTGGGTATTTTTCCAAAGAAAACCAAAACATTAATTCGTAAAGATCTATGCACCTCTATGTTCATGGCAGCACTATTCGCAATAGCCAAGATATGGAAGTAATCCAATCAATAGATGATTGGATAAAGAAGTTATGGTATAGATATATAATGGAATATTACTCAGCCATAAAAAAAAATAAAATAAAATCTTGGCATTTGCAATGACATGGATGGACCTAGAAGGTACTATGCTAGTTACATAAGTCAGACAGAGAAAGATAAATACCATGATTCCACTTATATGAGGAATCTAAGGAACAAAAGAAACAAACTAAATGAATACAGACTCACACGTACAGAGAACAAACTAGTGATTGCTAGATGGCAGGGGGATTGGGGAGCTGGGTGAAAAAAAAAGAAATGCTTAGCAGCAGTCCTCAATATAGAATTTTTTAAATTAATGGTTAAGAATAAAATACAGAGTTGAAAGTTAATATATTTAATCAGACCAAATATCTCTACAAGCTGGTATATATAATGACAAGCTTCTTCCACTCTCTAAAATTACAACATTTTAACAGATAAATCAATATATCCAATACAGAATTACTGGAAGTATAGAGTGGACCTGGGCAAGAAGGAAGAGACGAGAAATAAGGGAAACTGTCTTAAGAAACTGGTTGAGAAAGTTTGAAGAATACATTTCTAAACATAGACTGTTGATTTGAGATTGAGAGAAAAGTGTGGTAGAAAGATAAATCTATCAAGAGTAGATCTTAAAAAGACCTTTTTTGGAAATACTCACTAGTATGCCTCAATGTGAGTAGATGTGCTAAGTTTGAGAGGTCGATAACACATCAAGTGGAGATGCTGACAGGCATAAGCGATATAATGAGTATGAAGTTAAAAGAAAAGTCTGGGCTAGTGATAGAAACTTGCAAGTTGTCAGCTTCCATACAGAGAGTACTTAATCCAAGAGATGAGACAAAATAACTGAAGAAATGAATACAGATACCGAAAAGAAATATGAGCCTGAGCCTAGGGGCTCTCCGAAATTTAGAAGTTGAGATGATGAAAACAACAGTAACAAACTAGCAAAGAAACTAGAATATACAGCCAGTGAGACAGAATGATAACCTTATTTCAGAAACCAAGTGAAGAAAGTATTTCAAGAAGGAAGGAGTTATTGATTGTGCTAAATGCTGTAGTCAGGTCAAGTAAGATGAGGACTGAAATCTGAGGAATAGAAATTCCAGAATAATATTTTAAAAACCAATTGAATTAGGAAATGACAATCAGTGTCTGAAAGTGAGTGATTAAAATAAATATTCAATTAAATTACCAAATATTCAAATCTAATAGGCTCGAAGGTTTTTATCCTGTTAATGTCATTACCTGATCTTGCAGATACTCATCCACAGCACCACCATGTCTAAGATTGGCTAATAGCATTTCAGCAGCTTCAATTCCAACCTTGTCTGCATTTACACCTACAACAGGCACAATGGAGAAAAACTAAATTAATTACTAAGATGTGAAACATTTATTATATCCCTGTTAGCACTGGTATAACATTCTTTTGGCCTCTGAACTCACCCAATGGGACTTTTAGGATAAGATTTCATGTATATTTAATCTTCTGAGATATTAGCATCTGCAAATATTTATCTAATCATGAGACAATCGGACAAACCCAAACTGTGGGAAATCTTATGAGAAAATGGCCTGGATTTTTCAAAATGTCAATATCATGAAAGGAAAAAAAAAAAGGTGAAGAGACTATTCTGTAGTTAAACAAACAAACAAACAAACAAACAAACAATCAAAACTAAGCAGATATGATAACCAAATGCTCTAAGTACTCAAAAAAAAAAAAAAATCCTACACTGCTCTAACAAATATTTTTGAGGGAACTGGTTACATCTAAATATAATAGATAAATTCTTTGGATTTAAAAATGGCATTGTGATTATACAGGCATTGTCCTTTGGATATACATGCTACAGTATTCAGTATCCAGTATCCAGTATATAGTATTCCTGCAATGTACACTGAAATGGTTCATAAACACACAGGACTTGTAGCTAAATGTTCACTACTGGTGAATCTGGGAGGACAGTGTATGGATAGTCACTAGTCATTCAACTTTCCTATAAGTTTGAAATTTTTCAAAGTATGAAGTTGGGAGAAAAACTAAAAATTTAATTGACTCTGAAAGAGAATCAGTTAACTGTATCCTTTAAAACTTGTCATCCATCATTCTATAACATTCTCATCCCAACATGATTAAAGAATGTTACACTAGCATTAGGACTTGTATACCCCCTTCATTTAGCTATACCTCGTTTACCAAGTGATGATCCAGCCAACAAACAGCCAGTGGATGTCTCAGCAATAATGCTATATAGGAAAAAAAAGTATTACTACTTATGCTACCAATATTCTAAAATTACATGCAAATACAGTATCGGAGAATAGTGACTGTTAAACACGAAAAACTAGATCTGGCTAGTACTTTGCAAAAGAAATTCTTCATACAGAGAGGAAACATGACTAGCATTCTCCATTTTCATCCTTCAGTACTTCAGACAAGTCACACTTTATTCTAATCCACTCATAAGTAAGGAATGGCCCTCCCAAAAGCACTAAGATACCATTTCACTGGCATACTGTACTATAAATATATTAAGATTATCTTAATGAAAAAGCCTTCCTATAAAGATGTTTGGGTTTTAGATAACATTATGTAGAGTATGCATTTACTTTAAATCCTTTAAGAAAAACTGAAAAAGACTTTAAAATTTAAATATCCACTTTAAAAAATCAATTAAGGCATTTTTAAAACACTTAAATTGATAACTTCTAACTGGATTAATATAATAGCTATATTTCTTTTCTAAAAAGATGTTTGCCATTTCTAATACATCTGCTTGTAAACTGATTTCACATTTGGGGTAAGAAAAGCAAGTGCAATATTTCTCTTAGGTTCAGCTTCAAAGGCTACCATCTGATTAGCTTCAACATCTAAGTTCACTGTATAAAGAAAAGGGCTCTTATAATGTAATGAAGGCAAACCATCCTCAGAATAAAATTTGGAATAAAATAATTATCTTAATTCATCATGCTGTTGTTTTGGGTATAAATGCCCTTTAAAATTTACCTTCTTAAAACTATAAACTAAAAAAATACAAATCTTTCATTTAAATAAGATAATTATTTGGAGGCTCTCAACCAATGTCTAGGAAAAAGTATACTGTCTCACATTATTCCACTTCCATTGCCAAAAGCTTGGTCTTTAGGTTCCTGGACAGGTTGGATGTTAACATATAGATCCCTAATCTCCTTTCTGATGCACCTGACAGCTGCCGACGCCATTTCTTTTGCTACCTATTGTGGCAAAACAGTAAAACAGAATAAAATAAATTATTATTTTTACGATTGTTTTCAAGCCCTCAAAGACAAATAAAATAATAACTTTTACACGCATTATATAAAAATTTGATTTTTAAGAGTAGGGAGTACAGAATTTTAAGACAAAACGTTAATGAAAAGATTTATTTAAAAATTAAGATCTTTCTTTCAATGACTTCAAAATTTAGATAAGACAATACTTACCGAGACATACACACACTTCTAAGACTATCTAAACAACTTACTTTAAACGGCAAAACACCAGCAACAAAAGCTCTTCCATATATCTTAGTCACAGAGCCACGGTCAGTTAAATTGATTGGGTTCAATTGTTTAACTGGTGACATTCGGACAATCACTTCACCACCCCCTTTTGGGTAGTAGCCCCTATAAAAAGTATGACAAACACAAACTGATTCACAACAAAAATAAAGCTCAGTATTTTCCATGAGATAACATGAATGACATCCAACCACATAACTGTTTGAAATTTCCAAATAATGTTATAGACCTGTGCTGTCCAATGTGGTAGTCTCAATCTGCATGTCACCATTTAAATTTAAATTAAATAAAATTTAAAACTCAGCTTCCCAGTCGCAATTGCCACATTTCGGGTGCTCAATAGTCGTGTGTGGCTGTGACTACCATGCCAGACAGACAGGGAACATTTCCCTCAGTGCAGGAAGTTCTGTCTGACAGGGCTGTTTTAGAATATCAGCTGCTTGCTGGCAAGGCCTTTGTCTACTTTGTCCCTGCTATATACCAGGGACTAAAACAATGTCTGGTACATACTAAGTGCTCCATAAATAATATGAATACTTAAGTAGCTGAACATTAATAAAATTTTAATAATATTCAGTGTCATTCATCCTACAGAGGATGCTGAGAACACACAGATGAGAATGACAGTGTGCCCATGCACCAGGAACTCCCCATCTGGTAGGGAGACAGCTCCACGTACAACCTACCAGAACACAACTTAGCCGTAAGGACTATGGCAGAAGTACAAATATGAGTTCTAACTGAGGCACACTCATGGAAATTCACACAAGTAATTACAAGTCTCATTTTGAAAAATTGAGGATTTCTAATTTTTAGGAGAGCAGGGGTGGAATGACATGAACGAAGACATGGAAGTCTGAAGGCACGAAGTATGTTGATGGACTAGCAGGTAATCACGTAGCTAGAATATATGGTATGTTGAAAGGAGAGGAGAGGGTACGAAGCTAGAAAGGTAAATTGGAACAAGATTTCAAAGCACTTAAATGTCACACCAAGAACTCTGGCCATGTTATTGTGACAGAAGGGAAGCCTTAAAGAGAAATAAGCCGAATGCCTAATGTGTTTCTTAGGAAAATAATTCTGACTGCATTGTGGGAGAGGACCTCTTTTATGACCCTGTAGTGCCTACTCCAGTTGTCTACACTGTAAGCATTCAATTCGTGCTGAGCATAGATAATGAAAGATATAAAGATGTCTCAGTGTAGACTTTCCTTGAAAATATTTCTCCCCCAAAATAAGTGAATATCAAATGTAGCTGCTTTCAAGTCCCCATGCCTCTATTGCTTATTGTTTTTAAGCCACAAAGCACATGTAAGGTAATGTGTGGGCTCCAGAGTGATAGTTCTCTAAGGTCTACTTTTTCTATTTTTACCACAAGTAGTGGGCCTAAAGGATAAGAAATAAGTAACTTACCTCATTTTAATGTCACAATTAAATCTGAAACCAAATTTTTCAACAATTGGCTTGAAAACCTGAAAAATCAGTTTATTGTTACTTTAACCACTAATATTTACTGATTTAACAAGTATATATTACACAAAAGTGCTCTGCTTTGAGCTAGTAATGAGGCATCATTAACGTGATGTAAAAATGTGTAGACTAGTTCTGTTTCAAATAAAATAACTGACTTATAGCTAAAATTAAAATTTTCACATTTAATTAATCAAGGCTGAGCAAATCTACCAAATAAAAAAGAAGGTGCAACTCAGGATATGTGACCCCAGTGGTTATATTAGCCCAGAGGACAGCATTTCCTGACCCTTCTCAATGCAACCCACTGTAAGAAATTAGGGGTACTGGTGAACAATGCCCCACTCTGCTATCTCAATTTTTTTATTCAGTTGACATCTTGCTATGTATACAATGTTTTCTCTTTATTTTTTCTATTTAACGTTATAAACAAAAGCATTTTCCCAACATCATAAAATTCTTCCTAAATAATATCTGGATGACTGCATGGCATTCTAGCATAATTTATTTAATCATTCTCCAAATTTTCAGTATTACATATTTTATGTATATAATAATTATCATATTAATGTTCTATTAAAATAAATGTTAACATTTATCCTTTTCTGCATTTTTTAATATTTAATTAAGGTCATTTCCTTACATGAGATTAGGTAAAGTGAGATAAGTTTAACTTTCCTTATGGATCCTATAAAAGTTGAATTTAAAAAGATTATACCATCTATTAAAATGGTAAAAAAAAATTTTTCATTAAACTCTGAGAATATTAAGTGCTAGGGAGAATGCAGAAACTCTCGTACAGTGCTGGTGAAAATGCACAACAATGCAGACACTTTGAGTACCAAAACAATCTGGCAGTGTCTTACAAAGTTGGACATCCATTTACTATTAGAACGCAGTAATCCCTCTCCTAGGTACTTACTCAAAAGATCTGAAAAGTTATATTCACTCAAAAAACCTGCACCTAAGTGTTTATAGTGACTTTATTCATAATCATCAAAAACTGGAAACATCCCAAATGTCCTTTAACAGATGAATGGATTAACAAATTGGTACTTCCATATATCAGAACACTACTTAGCTTTTTTTGCTGTTACAAGCAGTGTGGATGAATTCAAATGTATTATGGCAAGTGAAAAAAAAACAGACTCAAAAGACTACATAAAGTATTATTCCTTTACATGACATTCTGACAGAAAACAAATTAGTGGTTGCCAGTGTTAAGGGGTGAGACTGACTAGTACAGCATATGAGGAAATTTTTTACAGTAACTCTGTATCTTGATTATGGTGGCTCGTTCACAAACATGTCAAAAATCACAGAGCTGTAGACTAAAAAGGGTGAATTTTACTATAAATAATGTTTCAATAAACCTGGAGAAAAGGTTACTTTCCCACTAGTTATAGAACATGTCAATATTGAGTTTTATCATTTTAAAATTTTACAGTCAAAATATGGTATTTCATTTTTTCAAAATTTTATTTTATTATGGGAAGAACATATAACACAAAATCTACCCTCAACATATTTTTAAGTATACATTACTGTTGACTATTAAGTACAATGTTGCACAGAAGATCTATAGAGCTTTTTCATCTTGCTTAACTGAAATTTTATGCACCTTGCTAAGAAACTCCCCATTTCTTCCTCCTCCAACCCCCATTCCACTCTTTGACTCTATGAATTTGACTACTCTAGATATCTCACGTAAGTGGAATCATGCCAGTATTTGTCTTTATGTGACTGGCTTATTTCACTTAGCATAAATGTCCTCAAGGTTCATCTATGTTGTCACATATTCTAGAATTTCTTTCTTTTTAAGACTGAATAATATTTGTATATATATATATATATCACATGTTGTTTATCCATTCATCCATCAGTAGACATTTAGGTTGTTCCCATATGTTGGCTACTATGACTACTACTACGATGAACATAGCAATACTAATATCTCTTTCAGATCCTGATTTCAACTCTCTTGGACAAATACCCAGAAGTGGGATTGCTGCATTACATGGCAGTTTTACTTTTAATTTCTTGAGGAACCTTCATACTGGTTTTCATAATGGCTGCACCATTTTGGATTCCTACCAACAATGTGCAAGTGTTCCAATTTCTCCACATCCTCACCAACTCTAGTCAAACACATTATTGAATTCCTGTCTTGAGTTTTTTCTTCCAAACCATAATTCCTGTATATATAAAATATTCAATTTATATAATAAGTAATTTATATAATAATTACACTCGAGGTTTTCAAAGAATTCACTATGAACACTGTTCCAAGATACAACTCTCAGTCTAAAGTAAACATAATCTCTTCCCCTCTTCCCCAACAGAGCTAAATGCCATGAAGAAATAAACAGGTATGTACACGAAAACACTCAAGTTATACTTAATAGAGAATGGAGATTCGGAATATATGAGATCATCATCTTAGTTTGTCAACAATGAAAGCCCTTACCATTTCTGTGTAATCGATCTGTGGTGCCATTTCAGCATTAGTTCCACCTTTCAAACGAAGCTCTGATGGAAAAGCAGCAAAGAGAACACAGGGCATCGAGACCTGCATCAGGAGGCACACGCTCCTAAAAAGGCAGAACACGCTTAACTGTATTTTCTTTTTAAAGTCTCAAGAAAGTGATATTATTACACATCACCATTAGCTGAAGCATAGACAGCTGGGGAGGCAGGTACCTGCCCTCAAGTTTAAAAAACACTTCAAAGTTAAAAAAACACTTTAGTAACTAAAATCATAAAATCTTGAATCTTAAAGACAGTATTTCACAGTAGAAGGAACCAGCTTTGATAAGCAAATCTGGGTTTGAATCAATATTAAACAATAGCTCTGTGACCTTAGGTAAGTTCTAACACTTTTTCTTCTGTATATTACAAAGAAGTAAAAACAAATTAAAAATAAAACCATCTTTACGACATTTTTATTAAAAAGATTCTTAAAAGCAGTTTATAAAAATGCATTCAAAATGGTTAAGCTCTAGAAACATTCAAATGATTATATCAGAATGTCTATACCATGCACTAAGCTCTGTTTCAGATATCAAGCTGACATATAGTTCCTAGCATCGTGGAGTTCATGATGTGTTAGAATAATATTTTACAAATACTGATAGCTGAATATTTTACACAGAAAAAGTTTTAAGGAAATAATCCTTGCTTTAACTCACCTGTTTGGTCCTTACAATCAAATAATGTGAGAAAACATGAGAAATAACTATAGAATACAAAGTATTTTATGAAAGAAAACATTTGGTCAGATTTCCTAATTGAGTTCTTATTTCCCTTCTCTTCTTTTCTAAAGTCAAAGGAAAGCAATCATATTCACATGTGGATTGTAGGTTTTTTTGTTTTTTGTTTTTTTTGGCCTACAGCGCCTGGTCTTCCTGGGTGGTCTCCCATCCAAGTACTAACCAGGCCCGACCCTGCTTAGCTTCTGAGATCAGACAGCAGGCTTGTTCAGGGTGGCATGGCTGTAGACCATGGACCGTGGCTCCACTGGAGCGCGAACCCAGGACTTTCTGCGTGTAAAGCAGACATGCTAACCGCTACACTAAAGAACTACGTCCTTAGATTGTAGTTTGAAAGAGAGTTCAACAGAGCCTCTACATAACAAAAGATAGACCTTTGTTTAACTTTCTTATGGCAGCGATGCATGCGTACTGAACTAGACAGTCTCTATTACCACTGATCATGCATTTCATTAATTTAGTGAATGTTTATTGACTACGTAATGTGTTAGACATAAGAAAATATGTACGGTATACTCCCCCTTCTCAAGGAGTTGAGCCTAGGAGCAAGTAAAAAAGGCTTAGAAATGTTTTGTTTATACAAACGATGGTTTTATAACTAGTGAACTTCTGTTTATTCCCTCTTAAGAACCCAACATATAAAGCGGTTTTTTCCTCCTCACCCCAATAAAATCAGATTCTAAGACTAGAAAGAAAACCTAAATTTTAGTAGAGTAAGGAATTACAAAAACAAAAATACACTTGAGAAAACACATGGTCCTGTAGTCACAATTAGGAATAAAAATGTTAGAATGTGCATAAGATGTGTTTTCTTGCTAGGAACACATTTATTTTAGTCCTCTGAATGGAGCTGGAGTATCAACTTTAAGCTCATTTCCCACACATTCTAGTGAATTAGAAGCCAGAAGGCCTAGATTCTAATCCTAATTCTAGTTCTGACCTTAACTCCAGAAGGCCTTCAGTGTCTAATTCACAAAGTGGAGGAAGGGTTGGAAAAATGGTTTCTATTTTCCCTCTGCAGCTTCAAAATTCTATGATTCTGTTTCAGTTAATTTTTATAGTTAACTATAACTTTTTTCAACGTTTTGTCCAGGAGAATGCCTGAAATAATATGCTGACAATAAAGATACCTCAAAATTCTTTACTCTCCTTAGGAAAGTTCTCACTTGGCAAACCTCACCTGAGGCCTACCAGCAGATGCCTTTTCATAGACGTCTTATTCACATCATTACTCAAATCTCACTAAACATTTTCTCAAACTGAAAAATCACAATCTATTAAAATAGTCATTTCTGAAACAAATTGGCATCAGGTTTACAGTATAATATCTTATTTTATCAAGCTTCCTAGAAAATGGGTAGGATTTTGGTAAAAGGATACTCCTTATGATGGCAATCAGACAAATAACACTGAAAACACAAAAAATTGCTCTCCAGAAAACAGTATGGAGGTTCCTCAAAAAACTAAGACTTGATCTACCATATGATTCAGCAATCCCTCTAACTGGGTATTTACCCCAAAGACTTGAAAACTCATATCTGAAAAAATATTTGCACACTGATGTTCATAGCGGCATTATTCACAGTGGCCAGGACATGGAAGCAACTGCAGTGTCCTATGATAGATGCTTGGCTAAAGAAGCTGTGGTGCATATACACAATGGAATATTACTCAGCCATAAGAAAAGATGAAATACTGCCATTTGCGACAACATGGATAGATCTTGAAATAATCATACTAAGTGAAATAAGCCAGATAGAAAAAGTTGAAAATCACATGATATCACTTATATGTGGGATATAAACCTAAAAGCAACAAATGAATAGGACAAACAGAGACTCCTGGACATGGACAATGGACTAGTGGTTACCAGAGGGGAGGAGGAAGGCAGGAGGAGGGAGGTAGAAGGGGGAAAATTTTTTTAAATCATTTTTTTTCAATTTAAAAAAAATAAAAATATTCTCTGTAAAAAAAAAACCAAAAAAACAAAACTGCTCTCCATGTTTTGTCAACAAAAGGAAGGATTCTTGGAAAACATTAAAGGCTGAATTTAATTGTGAAATATCCATTTTCCAATGCAAAAAAACCCGACTATCACATCTAAAATTTTCTAAATAGAATTGCATAAGTATCTATTAAAAAACAACAAAAATACCTAGACTAAAATTAGACTATAGTTCATAATTAGCTACAAGCCAAGAACTAAATATGCTACAAAGACTACTATGAGTACAGAGCATGAAAATTTAGTAGTTTTCAGATATTCAATTTCTAATAATAAAAAGTAAAAAAACAAATACATTATACTATATACACAAGAAAATTCTAGATATAATAATAACTACGCATCAAACAATTAGAAACTTTACATACAAACTAATCCTAAACGGTGTTTTATTGCCATTTTAAAAGAGAGGAAACTAAAGCTCAAAGACATTAAACCACCTGCCCAGTAGTGGTAGTACCTGCATCTGAATCCAGGTCTAACCCCTCAGCCCGTACATAAATGGAAAGTAAATGACACATACCCTGCAGTCTTGGTATCTGCTGTGTGGATTCCACCTTTGATCTTCTCTGGTGTAAACCTGATTTCTGTTGAGCCGATTTCTGCCCCCTCCAGTTGCCCATCACATAAATCTCGAATCATTTCCAGTCCAGATAAGTGTTGAGGCCTTCAGGTCATAATACTGCATCAAAACGTGTGCATTCAGACTGCCCATATCCCCACACTTTATGACATTTATAAAACTGCAATGGCAAGAAAACAGCAAGGTCTAACCACAGTAAGTGCCATTCTTCCGTGTCAGACCTTCCTTTTGGGTTTTTATGCACCTAGATGACTTGCTAGTAGGCATCATTTTAAAGGTTCCTTCCAGACCAGTTAATTTAGCTATAAACATATACACTGATATACTGTTAAAAATTATAAGTGTGCAAAAGGGGAAAACTAATCAGGCTACCAAGTGCCACCAGTCTCACTTGCACTTTACTAAATAATCTATGGTACCTGTTATGGCTGCACTGTGTTCCCCCAAAATTCATATGTTGAAACCCTAAACCCCAGTATCTCAGAATGCAATTACTTGGAAGTAGGGCCTTAAAAGAGGTGATTAAGTTGAAAAAGATGGTTAGGGTGAGCCGTAATCCATTCTCACTTGTGTCCCTATAAAAAGAGATTAGGACATACAGAGAGTCGGGGGATATGCATGCACAGAGCAATGCCATGCACAGAGACAGCAAAACGGTGGCCACCTGCAGGTGAGAGAGGGAGAGAGGGAGAGAAAGAGTGTGAGAGAAGGAGGCCTGCAACAGAATCTTTCCATATGGCCCTCAGAGGAAATCAACCCTGCCAGCATCTTGATCTTGGGCTTCCAGACTTCAGAGTTGTGAGAAAATAGTTTCTCTTGTTTAGGCCACCCAATCTGGTATTTTGTTATGACAGCTCTAGCAAACTAATAAAGTATAGACAGAGCTTTAATGAATCCTATTTCACTACTGGTGAAATGGATTACTGTAAACGACTGTGGCAAAGGGAATTAATGTTCACACATATCACTAATTACCTTTTAATCATTTCAAAATTGATTGTGGATAAAAGGCTAAGAGATAGCTGACATATTACAATAGAATAATACAAAATACAAAGAAAGGGAACGGTTTGGCTTCAAGGTGGGTCTTCTTTTAAGAGATGCATATACCTGAAACTTACCTAGTGGCATTCCTAGCTTCCCAGAAAGAAACATGAAAAGTCAAGTGTCGATTAACGTTTTTCTCTCTCTACAACCGATAATTATGGTCAAATGCACAGCTTCCTAGAGATATGAATGAAAGCTGTACTAACATCTTAGTGTCCTTTCCTGTTCTATATAAAATGTGCGGCGGCAGAGAACGCACTGGTTAAAAGGGGTTTTCTCTGGCTGTAGAGGCTGATCTGCCCTGATCTCTCTTGCCCGCTGCTACGAGCTCTCTGGGTACTTGGAATGCCCGATGAAGTGGGGGCGCGTTTTCAAAAGATAAATCTTTAAGAAACGAGACAATTGCAGCCAGAGGAAATCTGGGCCTATTTTCTAACTTGCCCCTGGAGGATTTCAAGACCGTACAACTGAGGCTACGGCGGACAGCCCAGGTTGGAGCACTGCACCCCGGGACCTGCGCGCGGGTTCATATTCCTTCCCTTTGGGGCCGGGATCTTGTCAGCATCACTGTCCGGGTTCCTGAGTCCTCATCCCTACGCCGCCGCCACAGCGAACCCCCAAGTCCCCCCTCCACGGGCTGCCCCCTGGCCTCCTACCCCTCCAGCCCCACCAAGCGTACCCCCACCCTTTTCCCCAGCGTCTTTACCTGAGGCCAGGCGTGCTGCGGCCGGCTCGGATCTTCTGCACGTGCAAGGGGAGGCCCAGGAGGCAGCTCAGGGCTGTGGAGACCCTCAGGATCTGGCCGCCCTGCGCAGCCAGGGTGCGGGTGCGGAGACAAGAGAGAAGATGTCAGACGGGGAGGCTCCGCTCGCTCCGGCCCGGGCCGCTGTCGCCACCCCTCGGCCTCCGGCCTCGCACTCACCCCTTCCATGATCCCGCCGTCCACCTCCACCCGCTGCCCGGCCATGGCGGACGCCCTGGGGCCCGGCCCGCAGCGGCACAGCCTCCGCGCGAGCGCGGGGAAGAGGAGACGCTGGCTCTCGCCCCGCAGCTCCGAAACCTAGTCCTCGCGCGGGGCCGCGGGGGTCTGGCGGAAAGGGGAAGCGGCGGCCGCTCGGGAAAACGGGATTTCGCGGGAGCCAACACCACCGCCCCGCGCCGCGACACCGGGTTCGCGCGAACCGGCAGCCAGTGCGCATGCGCATCACGCGGTGCTGGAAGAGGCGGCGCAGACAAAATCCCAGCAAATCCCGAGCTGCCCCGGAGATGCGGTGGCGGTCAGAGAGGTGTCTTGGAGGGCGGTAGGGAACGTGTCCCTTTAAGACTTGTACGCTGAACACAGCAAAAACCGTAGATTGCAGAAAGCCTACGTTTCAGCTCTAACCAGATTCTCCAGTAGTCTCGCCGGCTTGCACAAACATCTGTGTTTATCTCTGCTTTTTCAAGGATCCCGCGGTACCTATAGCTGGAGACTCTTACAGCTGAAGATGTAAAAGAGGTCCAGACATTGCAATGCACTGACCTCCTTCTACAGGTGGGGTTTGCCTTCTCTGCAGTCTGCCCTTTGAAATGTGCGTGCCTTGGGTGCATTGATACTCCTGAGCCTCTCGTTCGTCGCCTGGGGTATACGCACGGGCCGCGTGCGTGTATTGTCATCTTGTCACCTCTTTTTTTCTTGAGAGACACATACAAAATGGTGTAGATACTTTTGTAAATAGTCTGGCAGTTCCTCATTATCTTGGTTAAAAATAAATATATTCATGTCTCAACAATTCTATTTTTAGGTATATGTTCTTACCTTACTAATCAAAGTGTGATCTGGCTAAACCGTGACATCTGTATCACCTAAAACTTGGTAGAAATGAAGAATCTCAGGCCCCACCCTGATTGATTGAATTGGAAACTGCATTTTAGAAAGATCCCCAGCTGATGTGAATGCTCATGACAATCTGAAAAGTACTGCCCTAAAGAAACTTGCACAGGCACCAGGATAATTCACAGCAGCACTGACGGTAATACCAAAGAGCTGGAAACAACACAAATGTTCACTGAGTAGAGAATGGATAAATAAATTGTAGTATTGTCACAAAAGCTAGTTGCAGAAAGATACCTACAGTTTGATACCATTTTTATGTGGTAATAAGACATTTTTATAAGACCCAAAAATGAGCAAAAGTAAGCAATATATTGTTAGCGATCCATGTATATAGTAAATTCTAAGGGAAACAAAGGAATGATAAATACACTCTTTAGGATAATGGTTATCTCAAGGGAAGAGGGAGGGTTAAGAGGAGCACAGAGTGATCTGTACCAGCATAGGAAAGGTTATGTTTCTTAAACTGGGTGGTAGGTTCAGGTTTTTGTTATTACATGACTTATCTATGTCACATTATTCTTTTGTATGTCTACAATATAACACAATTTTAACAGCTTTATTGAAGTTTACATACCATAAAGTTCACCTGTTTCAAGTGTACAATTCATTGATTTTTAGTAAATTCACAGTTATGCAATCACCACCACAATCTGGTTATAGGAAGTTTCCATCACCACAAAAAGCTTTCTCTTGCTCCTTTGCTGTCACTCCCCATTCCCATTCCCGCCCCAGGTAACCACTAATCTGCTTTCCTGTCTTGGTAGATTTGTCTTCTCTGGACATTTTATATAAATGGAATCGTGCAATATGTGACCTTTCAGATCTGGTTTCTTAGTGAAAAATTTGAAGTTCATCCATGTTAAAGCATGCATCAGTACTTCAGTCATTGTTAAGGATAAATAAAAATCCATTACATGGATGTACCACATTTTGTTTATCCATTCACTTGTTGAAGGACATTTGGGCTATTATGAACAATGCTGTTAGAATCATTCTTGTACTAACTAGTCTTTGTGTGGACGTATGTTTTCATTTCTTTTGAGTAGACAGCTAGGAGTGGAATCCCTGGGTTGTAATCAGTCATATTTATTAATTCGAAAAAGAGAAGAAATGAGTTATTTCTTTTGAGTGAAAGGATTAATTAGTGAATACTGGCTTATCTCTTGATTTGGGAAGGAAAGATAAGGAAACATATAGTACTAACTCTGGAAACAGTAATCTATTGAGAAAAAAAGAGGGTAAAAGAAGAGATATTTTCTTAGGAGACGGTAGAATTAAAGGAAAGTTAAGAGGAAGAAGGTGGTATAGGGACCCTGGAAAGAAAAATAGTCCACTTCAAAGGCACAACTACTTCATCTTTTTATACAAACACATGCATGGGGTGTTATCAACTATATTAATAGTGCCTGTAAAATGTTTTGTTAGTGGGAAAGTTAAAAAATTGACTATCTCAGATTTTCTTATAAAGGTGGTTTAGATTTATTGCTTACAGTAGTGTGTATAAAATACACTGAAAGGCAAATAAGGCAAAAAAAAAAAGTGATTTTGGATAATATTAGTGAATTTGTGAAATACCTGAGTTTTAGTTTCACAGCCACTAAGATTCAGTGTTCAGGATTTATTTGTCATTGTTTCAGTATTTTTTTCTCTAATTCTTTAGACATTCCCATGTAAGATTTTCATTCCCATGCAAGAGGCAAGAACAGACAAATGCCATCCAGAACATTTCTAGAAGTTGGTTTCCTAATTATTTCAAGGAAGATTGATTATGAAAGCTCTGATCTTTATTAGTTCTAAATTTGACATTTCTCCAAGAGGCAAATAAATCAAGTTTATATCTGACATATATTGCATATGCTGGGCAGCTGCATCTGACAATATTCTTTGAGGATACTGTTGACAACATTCATTTTAGACATACAGTAGTGTGTATAAAATATACTGAAAGGCAAATAAGGCAAAAAAAAGTGATTTTGGATAATATTAGTGAATTTGTGAAATACCTGAGTTTTAGTTTCACAGCCACTAAGATTCAGTTCATCTATTTAAAAAAGTAGAAAATACAATTCCAGTAGTCAAGAACACTCGATGGGAATAAGAAATGCCAGTCAGTGGGAAATATTTCAGCATATACTGGTGACTCACCTAGTGGTACAGAGCCTTGCTACAAAGTATAGAAATGTCTAGTTTTCTGTAATCAAGACGCTTACAATACAAGCTGAAGAAAGGACGTTTTCCTACACATCCCTCACATAACTTTCTCCACTAAGTGCCCTTCCTTTGCGTTCCCTTAACATTCTGTTTCCCCCTATTACATGGACTACAAAGATGATCGTTGGTGCACATGTACTTACACAACAGTGCCTTGTCCAACACAGTTCCTGCAACTAAGTTTGGACTACTCACTTCCCCTCTGGTGTCCCCTCCTGATGCTCTTTCTATCTCCCGCGAGGTCTTCCCGCGGCATCCCTTAGAGTGTCTCCTGCCCCGCCCCACTCCCTGATTGGCTGACCGGTGGGAGGCTCGCTCCTTCGCTCTCCATTGGCCGCTCAGGGGGAGGTGCGCTTCCCGGCTCCGGATAGGTCGCCGGGCAAAGGCAACTCTTCCAACCACAGAGAGTAGTCATTTCCGGAGTAAGATGGCCGCAGTTCGCGTGCTGAGAACCTGTAACCGGAGTGCGGGAAGGCTGGTAAGCAGGTTTGGGCACCCCTGAGGTGGGGGAGGAGTGATTTGCCCGCATTCATCTGAGAGAAGTGTGTTGTTTTGTCCTCCGAGTGCCTCCGAGGTGATGGAGAGGTGAAGGGATATATGCAAAACGAAGGGCGGAGAAGGTGGCGAGCCGACTGGTCTGGAGACGCACTTCCCACCTTCTCACCCCCTTACCTTCACGCGCTTCTTTCGTGATTCAGTTGCCCTCCCATTCCATCTACACCCCGAGGCTCAGCTAGCCTTTGGCCCCATCGCCTTTCATTGAGCACCATATGGGTGCTAAGCAGTGGGCTAGGCACTGGGGATAGGGAGATACATATTCCTTCAGCATTTATTCATCACCTACTTTGTTCATCACCCACTTCGTGCCAGGCATTGATAATACGACCCCGCCCTCGAGGAACTTAAGTCTAGAGGAAGAGACCCTTCAAACAAAGCATAACAAACAACCACGGGTCCTTACCTCCGAGGAGCAAAGCGGCTCAGTCTTCATTCCTTGGGCATGTACTTGTCTCCTACGTCTGCACCAGTATTTTTCTAACCTTTTTCTCACCAGAACTACAACACACCACTATCTCCCTTGCAATTTTCCCCTTTCACACAGTCTTTTAGCACCAATTAGCATACTGTAATCATAGTGTTTTATCCTATTTGCATAGCAGGTTTTTTTATTTTATTTTTTATTTTTTATTTTTCACCAGGGTCCCCTCTTTAGATCTTTCCACAATGGTCGACTCCTGATCTTGCAAAACCTTTCAAAGGCCTGCTAAGTACCACCAGGTATTGTGCTAGCCATTGAGGATGCACAGTGAATAAGACGGACACCGTCCCTGCCCTCTCAGAGATTTTTTTACAGCCTTGTGGTGGAGGACGAGGAGAGAGATATAGACATTTAACAAGCAGTTACAGCACAGCATGAGAAATGCTATGTAGGGACAGTGCCTACAGCTACAGAAACACATGGGGTTTTGGGGGTTAGAGAGGAGTTCTCAGAGGATACTGTGTAACTTGAGATTTGTGAAAAATGAGTAAATAAGAGGTAACCAGAAGAAAGGTCTTCTTAGCAGCACCTTACTAGGTATAGACCTCCCTTCTTTTGAGAGCTCTCCATCCTTGGCTTCTGTGACACTAGCTTCCTGAAATTCTTCCTACATCTTTAGGCACTTGGTCCCAATCTCCTTCTCTTTCCCTGGCCAACTTTTAAATATTGACGTTTCTAAGGGTTCTGACTTTGGCCCTCTGCACTTCTTGCACTTCCTGTATTATCTTGTCCACTATTAATTTGGTTGTCTTCTGTAGGTGATGCTTCGTAAAGTTCCCCAGTCTATCAGCCAGCTCCACTCCAGACCCATATATCCTACCATCCTGAAAATCTCCAGTTGCATGTATATTAGGTATTTTTCAGCTGCAAGCAATAAAACCCAACCAATAAATAGGAAATTCAGTATTTGTGCATACAGAGCATCCCAAAGGTAAATGGTAGCCAGCATTGAGTAAGTGACTTACCATTATCAGGGTTGTCATTTGTCCTTTACCTCATGGTCACAAGAAGGCTGCTACAATTTCTCTAAGTTTTAGCTATCAATATTAGTTATTTTAGTTAGGCTTTTTATTACTAGTCTGAATGTTAATATTAATAAGAATAAAAGGTAGATATTATAAAGATTTAGTTGCTTTAGAATGAGTTCTTAAAGCTAATGTGTATGATTTAAAATTATTGGTGTTTTAGGAAAGGAATCTTTAGGGTTTTTTTTTTGCCTACAGAAACTAGTAACAACTTGGAAATTAAAGTGAAAAATCATGTAAGAATTCAAATTTATTATTTCTGTCAGTAAATCAAATTTTTATTATTTGCTATAAGAAAAACAACTCGTTTATAAATGTATTATATAGGATAACTAATACATACATAATATGTATTATAACTTTTAAATTTTAAGGGCTAATCGCCACTAAAGTATAAACTACAAGTGATGTAGTTAATTAGGTATTAATAACACTGAAATGTTAACTTTCAAAATAAAATATTCTATCTTTCAGAAACTTAAGTTTTGATATATCAAGGTGAATACATTCAGGCCTACTTATTGTCATTTTTTATACTAAGATGTTATGTAAAATAGTTAAGTCTAAAGAGTCATCTGTAAATTATGATAAGAAAAGTTTTAGGTACTGTTAACCTAAAGGCAAAGTGAGAGACAACAGGCATTTATTTGAAATCTAAAAAGAACTGCAATTCTGCGAGCACTGATTCAGGCAGAAACCCATATAATGGCCCTATTAGGAAGTGAAGGCAAGGGTTATTTATGAGAAAGGGAAGAGGAATAATTACATGAATAGAAAAAAAGGAATTTCTATAGGTGCAGTTAAGCTAATTTATTGATGCTTCTTCTAAAGAATGTCTTTAATTTTTAATCAGGTAGTTCTGTCTGATTTCCTGTTATCTTTGCAAACAATTGTTTGGAAAGCAATGCTACTGTAGGCCCAGTCCAAAGGTTATTTTGCCCACTTCTGACATTCCAAAGGTTTGAGGAGTAAGCCTGAGATGTGTGAGGCAGTTCCCCTGGGATAGCAGCTCTGACTCCATTTTAAAGTGCCTCCATTTGTAATATTTTTTACAGTACAATGCTACATGTTTTCCAGTGTCTTTAGGTGATGTCACTTTTGAATTCTTTAGTAGTTTTATTTCAGGAACTCTCTAATAACTCAAGTGCACCTACAAGCCCATGTATTTATATAGAGAATACATTGTTAAAACATCTTTCATAAGGAATTTTAAGCAAGGATCATAAGCATATAAACATATCTGACTCTAAGGGTATAATTTTACTAAACAAAAGCAACAAAATGTTCTGTGTGCTAGAGTTTGAGTTCCTTTGATTTCTTGAACAAAAATACTTAAGAAAACCTATCTTCATGACCTTAACTGTCAGCAATGCCAAGTTCTCTGATTTGGGCCTAAAGATAATTTCATATTGTTTAAATTGTGGTAATGCTTGTTCTATTTTTAGAATAGATTTGAAATTCAATATATATTTACATACATAACCCATTAAGATCATTTATAAAAGCCTTTTTTTATTTTCTCACCTCTAGATTTGTGTTCGCTACTTTGAAACATGTAGTAATATTCATGTTTTGAAGCCAAAATATGTGTGTTTCTTTGGTTATCCTTCATTCAAATATAGCCATCCACATCAGTTGTTGAAAACAACTGCTGGTGAGTATGATCTCAAAACAGCCTATACAAAATAATGTTTTGTATCTTACTGAGTACCTCTTTTTTTTTTTTTTTTTTTTTTTGTTACCAGAGACTTATCAAAGTAAAAAAAGTTGACCTTTTTTTCCTAGCCTGGCCCTCCTTGCTTATTTTCTTATTTTTTTTTCTGCCCTACCTCCACCCCACTCCTCTTTCACACACTTTTCCCTTAATACCTATGTCTTCATAATGTTGGGAATAGGTTGTCTTGGGCCATCTGTCCTGTATCATCTGACATACTTAGTGCAATAGTCAGCATTGGTATGGCTTTCTCAGAGTAAATTGTTGATTAACAGTTTATGTATTCACTGTGTTATTTGTTAAATGAGGCACTTAATCTGTCCTGTTAAGATGGTGTGATGAAACTAGCCTGAGGTGCTCCTACATATATAGTTCTCTGGTTTTTACAATGTAATTACCTTTCCCCTTTGTAAAGAACTTAAGTGTTTTAAGTATTAGATTTGGCAAGGACACTAAAACACTTTTTTCCAATGTTCTATTTAATACCCTAATAAAGAACCCTAGAATTTTGTTACATCATTAACCTTTTGACAATGAAAAATAGGGTGATTCCAGGCCTATCCAGTTCCTGAGATCAATCAATCCTTCTAGGCCTTTCACACATCACCTTCCACAACATCCTAAGATACACATATATTTGCCATTTTTTAAAAGATTTCGATTTTCAAAAGTTGATCTCTTCTCGGAGAAAATAGAGGCCATTCAAGCTCCAGTGTCTCAATAGTTATCATGAGCTTTGGATTCTTGTTCTACCAATTAATAGTTGTATAACTTTAAGCAAGTTACGTAATTTCTCTCTGTGTCATCATCTGGAAGATAAGAGTAATCAGAGTATCTAACCGCATTGTATTGTTATAAGAATAAATTCATTCAACACAAATATTTATTGATCACCTACCATATGCCAAGTTACTGCTCTACGTGCTTGGGATAGATTCTCTTCCTGTATCCCCTAACTTAAGTAGTTAAACTAGAAACCTGGATCCATCCTGATTACCAAGATCTGTTAACTTTACATCTTATATATTTCTTCTCCTTTTAAGACAGCTTTGAAAATATATAAATATATTAAGTTCCATACTTCAGTTTCTTAACATGCAGTAAGTAGCCTCCTAACTGCTTTCTCTGCCACCTGTTCCCCAACCCCACCCATTACATTCCTGCCAGAGAGAACTTTTTTCTAAAATTATAGGTCTTAAGTTACAGATCTGAAATTGCAGATGGGACTCCCTATCAATTAATTATTGCCAAATAACAACCCTCTCCACAACCTAGCAGCTTGAAGCGACTATGGTTTATTATTTCTTGGGATTCTGGGGGTTGGCCTGGGTCGTGAATGTGACTGTATTTGGCTAAAAAAAGCCTCTGGGCTGGAAGGTCCAAGATGGTCTCATCATATCTCTACCAATTAGTGTTGATTTTCAGGTGGGGTATCTCACTTCTCCTCCACATTCCTTTTCCATTCTCCATTAGACTAGATCAGCTCCCTTACAGGGGGATCTCAAGGCAGCATTGTAAGGGAGAGAAGGGAGAAGCTACAAGGTCCTTTGAGGTCCAGGCTCCAGAATTTACGCAATTTCACTTCTGCTATAGTCTATTGATCAAAGCAAGTCATAGGCCAGCATAGATTCAAGTAGTGGAAAAATAGACTTTACCTCTTATTGGAGCAGCTGCAAAGAATTTATGACCATATTTATTTACCACTGGTTCCTGATTACCTTTAGGATAAATTCTAAACACCTCACTTCAGCATGGTGCACAAATAAATCTGGGCTTATTTCTTGCCATATATCCTATCTTCAGCATATAGAACTGTTGTCATTCCCTGATCACGCTATACACGGTCACATTTTCATGTTCTTACACATGCTGTTCCTTGCGTAGTATTGCTGTTTATAGAGGTGTCATAATGTTTTAACTTGTTTTCGGTTACTTAGTTTGGTTTCCAGTTCTTCATTATAACTCTATGACAACTATTCTATTACTAAGTACAAACCTCTGTGTACTTCTCTATTTCCTCAGGCAAAAAAGTCTTAAAACTAGAATTACTTGCCAAGTTAAAGATACAGACCTTTTAAAAAGGCTTTTGAGGAGGTAGATAGGGGTAAAGGGGGTCAAGTATTTGGTGACGGAAGGAAATTTAACTTTGGGTGGTAAACACATAATGCAATAACATATGACATATTGTTGAATTGTACACTTGAAACTTATTTGATTTGATTAACCAATGTCACCCCAACAATTTTAATTTTTTAAAAAAATACTTTTGATACTTATGCCCAAGCTATTTTTCAGAAAGTTTCCAGTTTATACAATGAGCAGCAGGCTATAAGAGGATCCAGCTTACTAGAGAGGAAACGAGAGGTACCTAAGACCTCCATATCAAAAATATAGTTTGTATTTCTTTACTACTAACTTACCGTGGTGTGTTTTATGAGCAATTTTGATTACTAGCACTCTAAAAATAGAGGAGTACTCTTGAATCGGTTCACAGCCATTTGTGAACCTGGAAGAGCGAGAGGATCCATACATCCTTTGTGTTGACCAGAAATACTTCTTTTCTGGGGAATAATTACCATAAAGTATCATTGGCATTCAAGCGTTATAAGAAGGGGGTAGAAGTTTGAAAAGGGGTAAAAAATGGAAAGAGGAAAGAGAAGACTAAAATTTCGTGTTAAGTTAACAGAACATAGTTTGGGCAAATGAGAACAGTTGTATGAAGCCAAAAGAGATAAAAAAGCAGCACCTTTATGGTTATTACAGTTTTATAACATAAAACAAGGAGATCCAGTGGGATCTCCCTTAGTACAATATCATGTTCTCTATTTCGTTCCTTGCTGTTTCAAAATCTCATTTGTCAGAAGGGTCTTCTACACCCGTGTAAAAGGAAACTATTTTGGAAGTTGGAAAATATAAGTTCTGTGGCAGTGTCAGTGGGTCTGTGTCATTGCTTAATTTATTTAAATCTTTGATGGTTATTAATGATGGTTATTCTTTTTAAAATTATGAAATGCTTTTTTGTATATACCATGGAATCATTTCTGCTTCTGCTTGAGAAAATTTTCTAATTTTAGAAGTAAAAGCATCTCTTGGAAACACATTACATATTTAATGAGATTATTTCTCATTGTCTTTGAAGCTCTACAAGGACAGATTGTTCAATTCAAGCTCTCAGACATTGGAGAAGGGATTAGAGAAGTAACTGTTAAAGAATGGTAAGTTATTCTGAAAAAAAATTTAAGTAAATATTAAAATAATTAGAGTAAAAATAAGTAGGAATCTACTTAAATTAAGAAATTTCTATAACACACTGCTTTTTTTTAAAGCAATAAGGTAAAACTAGTTTGTGTTGCCGAAATGCTGGTGACACGATTCATCATATATCATGGCATTTTATTTGATGTAATTTATTCAGGATTATTTTCTTCCTCTTTTTAAAAACTCCTTTCACTCCTCATCCCTCATTTCAGCTAAAAAAGAAGAGAAATTAACCTTTACAAAGTGACTTTTGTCAGTGTACTTGTTGCTTTTATGGAGAAGCAAAATTCCGAAAGGACTTACTCCACCAATCTGGAAGTAAAAGTTCATATATGTGCTTTTAAACCTAGTTTCCATGTCTTGGGTGATGTGTTTTTGTGGACTGAGAACTAGTTAGTACAGGAATACAAGGAATAAGAATAACTGAACAATTATCTTAATGAAGAATTGATGGTAATAAATCAGAAATGTGCTAGATACATCAAGAATCCAAATTATATATGGTATTTTGGGCTTGGTTCCATTCCTTCTGTTCTGTTTGCTATGCTAAGAATATTTAGAAGAGCCTTGTAAAGCATACCTAAATGATTGTGGGGATAAAGACATCCTTGATATACAAGGATAGGCTAAAGTAGTTCTAGAAAAAAAGACTGAGAAAACTCAACCCAAAATTTACGAAATTACAAAGGATGTGTATTGGGGATATTGATTTTTAAATGTAATTGTAGAAATAATAGGTATCCCTTAAAGTTTGATAAAGGCTAATTAAGCAATAAAGGGGGGAAAAACACACTTAAAATACATTTTTAGAATTCTAAGGAATAGGTAGGGCAGAAAACTCAGAAGTTTAATTAAAGTTTTAGATTTTAGATTGATGAGTGGTTTTTTAAATTTTAGTATTTCTTGGAGATACATCAAAGAGATTCTGGATGTCATAGTCTTTTCTGGAACATTGTTTGGTGCACCATCTGGGACTAAAATGCTGGGCTAGATGGATACTGATCTAATTCAGTGTGGCGTTTGTCTTTTAGGTATGTAAAAGAAGGAGATACAGTGTCTCAATTTGATAGCATCTGTGAAGTTCAAAGTGATAAAGCTTCTGTTACTATCACCAGTCGTTATGATGGAGTCATTAAAAAACTGTATTATAATCTAGATGATATTGCCTATGTGGGGAAGCCATTAGTGGACATAGAAACAGAAGCTTTAAAAGGTACTGTAAATGTGTTAGTCTGTTTTGCCAATTGATTGCTGCTGTCCTTTTGTCATTGGGTACCAACAAAAAGCGACATATACTTTTAATAAAGGATTTAATTTGGGTGTTTGGAGCTAAAATCAGAAAAATAGAAAAAGTCCTTTGTGATGCATAATTATCTTTTGACCGGTTACCATCTTATAAACATGTACAGAAATAATTATCTGGAGGCTTCTGGAAACCTTAGTGATCAAAGAAGCAACAAGCTCTCTCAGGAGTTAAAGATTCAGGCCTTGAACACTGGTTACTAACATCAAAAGTCGTGGTATGCAAATATTAAATCTAACAAAGTGGGATTGTTCTGTTTGCCACTGATATAAAAATAAAAAAGCACTCTTAGTGATGCTTATGAAAACCAAACTGGAAGAGAAGAGAAAAGAAGGAAAATAAAAATGAAAAGTGAAGAAACTAGCATTCAGAAGAAGCAGTGACCTTGGAACTTACAAGCAGTAACATGTCTCAACAAAAAGAGAATCCATTATGAGAAAGTTACAGAGAAAAACTAAAACAGTGGGCTGTTCCAGTGGTAACAAACAGCTGAGTCTCTACCGCAGAATGTCCTTAAGGCCTTGTTGTGATACACCAAAGTTAAGACATCAGGAGACAGCTTTGATATCAGGGGTGGGAGGAGTGTAAGTTCTGTGGTGCAACCCTAAGCCAGCTAGAAGTACTGAGATAAAGATATTTTGGAAGTCTAGAAGGTGTCTGAATTTCAGTGGCTGGCTGACTCTTCTGCAGTCTACAGTGATAAAATAACTAATATCATCATCACACTTTGCAATTTATAATATGTTTCACACTTTTTATTTTACTTATTCTTACATGTAAATATTCCAGTTTAACAGATTGAAGAAACTAAACCCAACCTAGAAAGGTGGGATGATTTGCCCAATGGCAGTGACAGAGCCAAATTTAGAACTTGGATGTCTTGAGTCTTTATCCACTAAGACAAGCTGCCTCCAAAAGCTGAAAGATAGCTTATTGAAGCCTTTCTATTATTTCTTTAATTTCTGTTATAAAAGCAAGATATTGCATTGTAGGAAGTTAAAAAATGCAAAAAACCAAAAATAAGAAAATGAAAACATATTCCTTCTACTCAGAAATCACCACTCTTAACATATTAGTGTATGTCACTCCAGACATTTCTCTAACAAAATTATGTCTTAAACTACAGGAGTTTTATTCCAGCTTATTTGACCAGAAAGAAAATATGCCAGGGCTGGGGACTAATGGAAACTGCATAGACTGAATCAGTGTTAGGATTGAATCCCACCCAGCTCTTACAGTTTATTAGGTATGTGACCTTGGAGCCAATCCCCTCATTTCTCAAGTCTCACTTTTTAAAAAATCTATAAAATGGGGATAATAACACCTATTTTACAAAGTTGGAGTGAAGATTAAGATATTTGCATATGTAGTGCAGTATTTGACGTACATAATAATAGGTGCTCGTGGGGGAGAAAAAATAATTTTCCCTCTACCTCTGAGTTCTTAACTGAGAGCCCTGTAATAAAAGACAGAGTAATTAGAGAAAAACAGAAGTTTATTAATACATATAACTTGTGTACATCAGAGACACCCAAGGAAAAATGAGTAACTCAGAAAGATGGCTTAGAATTTGGGCTTACATATTATCTTAATAGGGAAGGGGAGAGGGGAATGTAGACCTCTTGGGGGACAGTAAATGATTTTTAGGAAAAATAATGGTCCTTTAAAAGAATACATGTGAGGTATGATACTTTGACCAAGTTTGTCTAGTCTCTCCTGTGATAAGAGTCATTCTTCCCTGGTGGATGAAACTCCTTGGGAGATTTATGATAATTGAGTTCCTTTAGGAGGATCTGTCTTTGAGCAGATGAGGAGAAAGCCTCTCCCTGCATTTCCGGTTTTTGAAGTACCTATAGCTCAACATATACAAAGTGGCATATTTTGGGGTGCCATGTCCCGAACTCCTACAGTCATATTTTCAGGTGGCATATTCTTCCACCCTTCATGCTCAATACAAGTTGTTTTTCTTCCCTTCCTCACTCTTAGGAGAACTTTTAGTGTTCCACTGGACCAATTCATAGGATAATGAGGAGGAATGAATAGATTGTCTGCCCACAGTTGCAGCAGTGGAAATATTTATTTGCTTAGAATTGGATGTCAAAGCAAACTCAGTTGCCTATTGATTTTCAGTGGTTTGGTCTGCAGTCACTAATTCCCACGGAGATTCTACCAAATGGCGCTGATTTCCTAGTGTCAGATTTTGACAATTAAATGCTCTCAAAAACTTTTTTTTTTTGGTTGCAAAAATACATGGTAATAGCCCTAGTTGTCTTATATCAGTACTCTAGAGTTACAGAACAAAATAACCAAATTAGCATTAGCCATGAAAATAAAATCTTCTACAGTATTTCTTAAGCCATATTAAAAGCAAAGAAAAAATTTAAATGCTTTTTATCTTGGGAAAGCATTTAAGTTTGTCACAGATTTTACATGATTCATTCATGTAATTTACCTCACATTTGATTCTTATTTCATGCTACTTATCAATGAGAAATTTATTAGGAAAGTGTTTAAAATACACATTTTAAAATTTATGGAAGAAACTCATTTTTTAACTTGTATCTTGCTGTATGCTTTTAACAGAAATGAAGTAAACACCAGGTAATAACAGTCATTAAATAATACCAGACACCAGTACTTTCTTCTACACATAATCTACCCACTTGTTTTTCCATTCTGAATTGGCCTAAAATTACGCTTTTTGACTATAAACTTTATATATTACACACCACTAAGCTTCTTTTTAAAAATAATCTGAACTAAAGGGTAAAAATTTACCATGTTACCAGATTCAGAAGAAGATGTTGTTGAGACTCCTGCTGTGTCCCACGATGAACACACACACCAAGAGATAAAGGGCCAAAAGACACTGGCAACTCCAGCAGTTCGCCGCCTTGCAATGGAAAACAATGTAAGTTTTCTTAATATTTAAGTGTGAGATCACATAGAAAGTATATATATGTATCTATGAAAAATTAGCCAGCTGTCCCATCATGAAATAGCTCAAATTGGGATTAAAGCAAACATGAAAATGTCTGTTACTGAAATGTCTGTTGCATAAAAGTGTTTGTGAGAAATAAGAAGAGAATTGTGAACTTATTCCTAATATTGAGGGGTGTGATTTTATTATTCTTTCTTAGACCCTAATAACAGTCAGGGCTACCATTGAGCACTTGTAAATACTAGTATCTTAGATCAGCTGCTCCAGAAACACAAATTGAGACAGGGATTGGGTAAATGTGATTGATTGATTGATTGACTGACTGAAAGAGTGTACTAGGAATGAGCATAGGGAAGGGAAAAGAAGGAAAATGGGCCAGGGAAGGATGCAGTCTCTAGGATGTGACTTGATCCCAGAGAGGTGGAGATAACTCTAGAACTGTACTGACTTTTGAGGTTAGGAGGCTGGCTTTTTGTATTCTCCTATCAGCCAGACCTTACGGCTTAACCTCCAGGGCAGGGAGGCTCCCAGGTGATAAGTATTTACATATTTCATTTAATCTTCATAACTCTGAGACTTGGAGAGGTCAAGTAACTGGTCCAGGGTTCCACAGCTAACACTGTGGTGGAGCCAGAATTCTGAAGTGAGTCTCTGTGACTCTAAAGCCAGTACTCTTCATCATTATACACTGCCTCAATAATTATTGAATTCATTTGAGTGCTTAGGAGCCAGACACTGTACAAACATTATCTCCAATCTTTACAGTGACCCTGCAAGGTGGTTTGGGTTACCCCCATTTTGCAGATGAGAAAGGGCAAAGAAGTTGATTAAGTTGCCTAAAATCAAGTAAATAACTGAACTGGAGATTTGAACACGGAACTGTCTGGTTCCAAAGCCTGAGTTCTTCCCACTATGCCCTTAAACAGAGGTGTTTTGGTTTGTCTGTTTTTGAGAGGAATAATTAACTTACAGTGGGGGAAAAACCACTAAAGATTACCTTTTGGAAATATCTATTAAGAATCATTAAAATGTTCATATCCCTTTAGCCAGTTATCTCACTGTTGGGAAACTCACAAAGAAATAATCTAGGGTACATTCTTCCAAATGTTTCAAAGCCAAAAATTAGAAGGCACATGTGTTGAAAATCAAGGAAATACTTAAGTAAATTATGTTATAAACTCTTGACAATTTATTAGCTATTAAATGTGTTCAAATATGACGACCATTTAGTATATTATAAAATAGAAATAATAATAATAAGGATATCAAATGAGGTAATGACCTTGTATATTGCTTTGAAAGCTGTAAAGCATTTTATCAATACTTTTTCTTTAATTATATAGAATGACTACCTGTAGAAATACATAATTTGGATTTCCTATAGCACTTCCTAAAGATGTGTCTAAAAACTAGAATACTTGTATAATTACTAGAAATTAAATTGTGGATATGTTATTATAAATCACTTTTCTTTTTTTGCAATTTGCATATTTATGAATTCAGTTGTTTACAATTAAAAATCAATGGCATTTATAGCTGTTTGTAATTACCTAAAAATTATTTGTTTAAATTCTGAGTTCATTTATTAAAAACTAAATGTTTGACATGTAAAGTTCTTTATTATTTTGAAGTCATCCTTAGAGAAGCACCAGTACAAAAGCAGTACTTAATCCTAAGAAATTAACTAATTAATACACACCATGTGTGAAGATATCATCCAAGCTTTGTGTCGTTTTATTTAAATAGAATTAAATGTAATAGAATGTTTTATCTCTGTAGCCAAACATAGAAAGAGATTGAATAAAGCCAGATCCTATATGTTTCCAAAAAATATCATGAATGTCTAGTGGAAGGTGGAATTATATCATCTATGTTTATTCTGTAGAAAGCAATAATAAATCTTATCTATTTGACTTTTAACTTGGGTTGAGGAACTCACATTCCAGATATGCCTCAATAAAATTAATTTCAGTATTTTGTACTGATCTAAGAAAAATTTTAAAAAAACTACTTTGAGAGAGCTTTCGTATGATGATTATTTTAACTATTACGTGTTTACTGGTAGCTAAGGTGAGAAACATTGGTCTGCATTGGTTGTAGTGTTTAACTCTTCTTTAAACTGAATTCTTCTGATGTAGTCTCCCAAAATAGAAAAAAAAAATCAAATAAGAATTATGCAAGAAATGTAAGATAGTTCACTACTTAAAAATGTAAGTTGTCATAACTAGCAACAGATTATATATAATGTAGATACTGCGATGTAACGGCATGGGCAAATGAACAGTATGTACAACAGTAACATGATTACTTATGAAGGGAGCTATAGCTTATAGCATTCTATTAAGATAATGAAAATGTGACTTCTTTATACTAACTTATTGGGAAGAGATTTTTTTTTTACCTTCATTAAATTCCATTTAGAGACCTAATAATGGACTTATTTATTTTTAGGTAGTGTTATTTTTAGCATTAAAATGTGTCTTTTTTTTTTTTTTAAGATTAAGCTGAGTGAAGTTATTGGTTCAGGAAAAGATGGCAGAGTACTGAAAGAAGACATTCTCAACTATTTGGAAAAGCAGACAGGAGCTATATTACCTCCTTCACCAAAAGCTGAAATTATGCCATCTCCACCCAAACCAAAAGACAGGACTATTCCTACACCAATATCAAAACCTCTGGTATTCATAGGCAAAGACAGAACAGAACCCATAAAAGGTATCTAAGGGGAAGCTACCACAGTAGATCCATGTATAAAATATAGTGTTTGTAATTCTTACTGAAAGGAAAGTTCAAATTCAGCGTATAATTTCTTTTTAATGATGAAATAAGTTTTTCTAGGAAAAGCTTCAATTTATACTG
This sequence comes from Eidolon dupreanum, assembly GCA_028627145.1. Lineage (NCBI taxonomy): Eukaryota > Metazoa > Chordata > Mammalia > Chiroptera > Pteropodidae > Eidolon > Eidolon dupreanum. The sequence goes on along the minus strand of CM053517.1, from coordinate 27,016,924 downwards.
TTAATTTCTGAAGAGTACTATGTTAACAGGTTTCTTGGAATATAAACTTGTATAAAAATAATTGTTCTGTTTAAAGACTCACTGAAATTATTTTAAATATTAATTTTAGTTAGCTTTCAAAACAACTACTTCTGATTTATTATTTATAAACTCTTAGGATAATAACTTCCTGAAGAGTGATTTGCAGGAAACCCATTGAGTAAATAAATACACAGCTTGCATCCTTTTGAATTGTTTTACACCACAGCATTAAAAGCAGTTAACTGTTTATTACGCTTTACAGTAGGTGTCATACTGCAGTCAGTGCTTCAGCATTGAAATTAGTGACCTTCAAGTTATGTAAAGAAGGTAGGTGGTAGCTCCGAGAGAGAGTTTAATTGAGAGTAAACCTTAGGAGCCTTCTATTTTAGTGGGGAAAAAAAAGATTAAAAAAATATTTTTAATGTTTTCCAGGCTTTCAGAAAGCAATGGTCAAGACCATGTCTGCAGCCCTGAAGATACCTCACTTTGGGTATTGTGATGAGGTTGACGTTGCTGAACTGGTTAAGCTACGAGAAGAATTACAGCCCATTGCTTCTGCTCGAGGAATTAAACTCACCTTTATGCCTTTCTTCTTAAAGGTGAGATTTCATTCATTTCAAACAAGGGTTGAGTAGAACATCTAAATTTTGTTTTCTAGATATGCAATGTATTAACTATGAGTTTGAATAAAAATATTACTTCTCACCATATCACACTGAAGAATGCACAGTACATGCTTTGTTTCATAGGAATTTATAAAATTGAAATTCCTTATCATATTTTCATCCACTTACCTCTTGGCGCTAGGTGAGTGTTGTCCTGTCAGGATCATTGCAGCCAAAGCCCTGATTTGAACAAAAATGAAACGGTATTGATTTTGGGTGGCCTTGACATGTATTTTCTTTCATGTAGCCAACATATTTAAATTGAGGCCTTTAGGAATCACTTCTAGTACTAGGTCTTGGGACCACTGTAAAATAGAATAAGACCATTCGTTGACCTTGAGCAACTCACAGTCAAGTTCACAATAACCACCATTTATGAAGCTGCTACCATGTGCCTGACCCTATACTAAGCATACTATATAAATAATTCTTTGAATTCTCAGAATAACCCTGACACGTAAATATTGCTATCTTTACTTTCCATTTAAGGAAATTGGGGCCCGGAGAAGTTCAGAAACTTGTCAAGGGTTTATAGCTAACAAGTGGAGAAACTAAGTTTCAGGTTCTTGTCTGTTTTACTCAAAAATGCATACTGTTGTCTCTAACTCCAGTGTGACTTCCCACCAGCCCTTTCTCCACACTGCACCAAGCTTGATCTTCCATAAATCAAATTATTTTATTATTCCCTGGTTCTTTTTAATGGTTCCCTTTATTGCCACACTAAACTTTTTAGTGTGGCATATAAACATTACTATGAGTCTCTGCTGCCTTCCTCTCCAGTCCTCTCTCTTCCTCAGTCACTCCCTCTGTCAGGGATTAAGCTACACATAATTGCTGGAATACACAACTTCACCTGAAGTGCCCACTCTTCCCTTAATCAAATATGTTTGCATCTTAAGTACCGAAGTTTGTTCAGGTATAGCTCACTCTAGAGACCCTTTGTGGGTGTCACATTTTGAGTTAAAATATCCTTTTGTTTCCCATTGGAATTTATCTCTCTGTATTGTGTTTACTCAGTTGTCTCTTCACTGGACACTGAGCCTCATTAGGCAGAATTGTTCTTTATCTCCATCTCTTGAGCAACTATCCTGACAAGCAGGTGGATGCTCTATAAACATGAGATATGATAGATGTCAGAAAATGAGAGATCTGGACTATATTACAGTGATAGAGCCATCTGTAGAGACACAGCAATTGATTACATGGATGAGATCACCCAAAGTGTATATTAATGAGAAGAGAAGAAGGCTAAGGGTTTTACATTAATGTTTAAGGGGTAGGTAGAAGTTGAGTTGGCAAAGACAGTGGAAGAGGGTAAGTGGGGTCTGTGGTCTGATGATAGGAAAAGCAGGAAAAAGCCACTTAGAAGCCAGGTGTATCTGTTGCTATATAACAAACCACCTCCAAATTTAATGATTTGAAAGAACAGCCACTTATTATTTCTTAAGAGTCTACAAGCTGATCTTGGCAGAGTTCACTCATATGTCTACAGACAGCTGGGAGGACGAGTAGGGGCTGGTTGGTGTAGGATGGCCTTGGCAAGGATGATTCATTTCTCTTCTATATATCTCTCTTATCTCCCCAGTATACTAGCCTGTATATGCTCTCATAATACTAGCAGAGATGAAGAGAGAAAGCAGAATTCAAGCACTTTTTCTAAGCTCTGTTGTATTGAATTTGTTCTTAACTCATTGACCAAAGCAAGTCATATGACTAAGCTCAGAATCAGCTTGCAGGAACACTACTACCAAAGAGTGTGAATAGAGAGAGACATGAAAGGTTGGGGCCACTGGTTCAGCCTCTCACACCAAGAGAGAAGAAAAAAGTTTTAAGAGGGGAGTAGATAGCAGTCATGTGCATCACAGAGGTTAAGTAGGATGAGGGATGGAAACAGGCTATTGGATTAGTAATAAGAGGTCTGGAGTGGCCTCAGCCAGCACTGATTGAATAAAGTATTGTTGGGGTAGAAGCTTCCTACAGTTAGTTGGGGGAATGAAAACTGTGGAGGAGGAAAAAATAAATTTTCTCCTACCTTTCTATGTTCTTCTGGCTGGACTAATTACCAAACTAACACGAGACAGGTTAATAGGAGAAAATGACCAAATGTATTATGTATGTACATACGAGGGTTGCATAAGAATATGAGACCTAAGGATGCTAGTTAAGGCTTATATGCCACTTGAGCTGAGGAGGAAAGGTGAGTAGGGGTAGTGGTTTGGGCTTCAAAGGGCAAGAAGGCAATTTGCATGGAGATAGGAAAGCAAATGTTTGGTAAATAAATATTTACTGGGCCACCTGTAACAGTGAGACACAGAGAGGACTTTGAACAAATGGACCTTGCTAGGTTCCTTTCTATCACACACTAGTTCATATTAAACTATAGTTACTTATGATACTAGCTCCCTTCCTGGAGCAGATCCTCTATCTATGCATTTATGCAGTTAGGGGAAAGGTCAGAGTTTCTGAGTCTTATTTCTTAAAAATAACCAACTTAAAATAATCAGTATCCCAAACAGGCATATTTTGGGGTGGCAAACTCCTCTTCCCTTCAATAGAAATTGAGTTAAAAGAAGAGACTCTCAAAAAAACTGATAAAAGGTCGACAGGGCAAAGGTGGTTAAAATGGCTGTTCGAGGGAGATGGAGGAAAGGTTACACCTGCTCCATGCCCTCCAGCATACTCTTAAGGAAAAATGAGCAGCTTTTTAGGCTGAAGGAGAGAGCTGGAGAATGCAAAGTTAAAAATGTGTGAGAGGGAAGGACTGTTGGAGCAAGGCCCTGGTATTGGGTGAAGAGCGAGACAAAAGACCCCAGTGGAGAACCACACCTTGAAGAGCAAGAGGAAGGACCACCTCTGTGTTTCAGATTAGTTCCTCTTACCACTTTGTGGTGACAAAGCTATCTGGAGCAGGGATAGACCAGCTCTTTATTATAAAGAATTTGTTTTACTATTTTTCCTTCATGTTCCAGTCTGAATGAAATACTTCATCTTTTCCTTTTTTTAATTCTTGAAATATCTGATTTTTATTTTGAAAATAAAAGTTAGTATGCTGGTTTTGTTTTAAAATAACACTTTTCTGCCTATATAAGTTTCAGAACATTTGGAAAATATTACAAAGTATTGTACAGGGGAAAAAATGACCTTTATCCTTGGACACATACTTTGCTTTTGCTTTAAAAAAATCTAGATAATACTCAAAATACTGTTTTTATGTATAACACTTTAACTTTAGTTATAGATTTTTATTTAAAGATTACAGTTACAGTTATGAAATCAAATGCTTGATAATACTTTATCTAGTTTAAGGATATGATTTTTTTTTTCTGTCAAGACCACTGACCCACAGACAAAAATAACACACAATGCATATAAAGAAGTCTTAATGGGACTAGATGAGAGTATTGGGGAGGGATTCTTTTTAAGGACAATCATAAGCATTTTTATTTTGCTATTTTTTAAATTTAACCAAATGCAATATGTAAACCTTGATTAGATCTTGAATGGTCAGAGAAACAGCTATAAAGAATATTTTGGGGACAGTTAGGGAAATCTGAATATGGACAGAAGAGGAATGGTATTAAGAGAAAAAAGGAGAGAGATTAAGGGAGAAGGTGAAGCAGGAAGACATAAATGCAAACGATCAAGTGATCTTCTCTAAAGTACGTGTTCTGCCAGCTATGCCCTTCACTCGGCCAGGACACCAGGTGAAACACTAGCCGCTAATGGTCAGTGCACTTGGAAATCCTTATCACTTGTTCTTTTAAACAGGCAAATAAGTAATTTACTGCCCTTTTGAACTACAGATTTACCTCTCACGGAAACCTTCAGATTCTAAATGTGAGGAAATCACTTAGAATTTAGGCATTTTCTCTGGTATTTTGGTCAGTCTGTATAGTTATTTTGAAAATCTTGATGTCTACAAGCTACCTGACTACTTTATCTTTTATTCTTAAATGATTAGTGTGACCTGGTTCCACACTGCTTAAAAGTAGTACGCCTAAGTACATGTAGGCTTGAAATTAAACTGCGTAAATAAGAGTTCTCTCGCTCCTTCCTTTACACCTCTTATTGCTCTGAAGCCCGTATCTTTTCTCAGTTAAAAGTACATTCTCTTTTTGTTAAACAGGCTGCTTCCTTGGGATTACTACAGTTTCCTATCCTTAATTCTTCTGTGGATGAAAACTGCCAGAATATAATATACAAGGTTGGCTATGTACTGTGAAAATGTTATAAATAGAAGATGGAGCAGATGTGTTTGTCAGTGAGAGAAGCTTCTTTTGTACCTCAAATAGTGATCTTTTTTAGACAAAATTAAAAGTATGGGATAAAACGTTAAACTGAAACAATTTGTTGTTATTGATTTTACTGGTTAATTAATAATGATACTACTTAAGTATGCAGATTACTGTTTTTAAGCCCTTTTGGTTTTCTGCTTAAAATAATGGAAATATACAGCTGTGAGAAAAGGGATTATGTTACCCATCCTGTATACCCTCCCCTCAAAAAAAATTATCTCTCTCAAAATGGAATTCCTGTAACTTTTTAAAACAAGAATAATTTAAATGGGAAAAGTAATGAAAGTTTGAATTCTGTTTGGGTGAACTCTTCCGTTTGGAGTGAAAGTTTATTTAGACTAAGAACTCTTTTGGAGTTGCCAATCCTTATTTATATTTATAGAAATATACAAGCAGGAAATAAGCTTAGATATTCTGAGGGACCAGATCTTAAGTCTTCCCATATGATTAATACAATTTCCTGATTGAGTATCTACCGGTTGCAAAAAATTCAGACAAGAAAATGTTTACTTTTAATCCTAAGACCCTAAGATAACTCACTGTTTATGTTGAGATATGCATCCTTCCAGTATTTTATTTTTATATACTTTTTAAAATTATATGTGGAATTATACATATTGTTCATTTAACTTTTAACTTTATTTAAAAAATTTCCTTTTAACTTTTTTCTTTTTCATTTAATGTGTTATGGACAACATGTCAATAAATCTAGCTTTGTTATCGTTTATTTAACCAGTAACCTATTGTAAACATCTTGATTGTTTGTAATTTCTCAAACTTACAGTCTAAACTCAATATCCCTGTGTATCTCTACATACTTCCGTATTTTTCTCCTTAATGTTTATTTTTTATAAGTGTTGGTACATATTGTTAAATATTCTCCAGAAAGTCTATACCAGCTTATATCTCCACGAACAATGTTTGGAAATAGCCTGTTGCCCTATATTCTTACCAACAAAAAATTATCTTTTTCAAAAAATCTTTTTGAAATCCTTTAAAAATAATTTCAAGTCATCACCAATCTGGTGAAATAATTTTTGGTAGTTGTTTTTATGACAGTGAAGGTTGATCTTTTCTTTCCTGTTAGCTTACGAAAAGGCCTACTGTCTTTTTTTTTTTTTTTTTTTTTAGTCTTCTCATAACATTGGGATAGCAATGGATACTGAGCAGGGGTTGATCGTCCCCAATGTGAAAAATGTTCAGATCTGTTCCATATTTGAGATCGCCACTGAATTGAACCGCCTCCAGAAATTGGGCTCTTCAGGTCAGCTAAACACCACCGATCTTACAGGAGGAACATTTACTCTTTCCAACATTGGATCAGTGAGTAATAGTAATGTTCACATTTATAAACCATGTCTTAAGATTTCTGATCATATACTCAATTAAAAACACAAAATTTCATTTGCCATTTATTCCTCGAAACCTTCATTTTTCTACTCTTTCTTTTTTTCTAGATTGGTGGTACCTATACCAAACCAGTGATATTGCCACCTGAAGTAGCAGTTGGGGCTATTGGATCAATTAAGGTGTGTTTATTAAATTGTTGGAAAAAGAGTTTAAGCAAATCGGGAGAGTAAACACAAAGTAACCATTTCTGAAGTTTTCTCTTCACTTTGTGAGGCTTAGTGCAATGTTTGGCTCAATAAAACAGTTCTTCCTAAATGCTAGGCCTATAATTCTGGTGGCTGCCTCTGTGATTGGCAGATGGTAGTAATCTGGATTGTCTCTGTGTAGATCAGCCATTGTGCATTATGTGAGTCTTTATAGAGAATCACAAATGTAGCTAATCTGCTTCTATCAAAATATCTTTATTTCAGAATATCGGAGAAATTAGTACATCAATCCAAATTATTATTTATAACAAAGTGAGACACTGTTTAGATTAATTTTTTCTCAAACTTTACTCTGTTCAAGAACTATTGAGAGTGCTAGATTAAAATGTAGACTTCTTGGCCTTGGGGACAGAGCCCCAGGACTTGCATTTTTAAACAAAACTCAAGTGGTTTCAACATAGGTGATCTGTTACCCTGTTTTAGGTGAAAGTGACTTAGAATAAGGGCTGCAAGAATTGTTAACCCTGGCTATATATTAAAATCATCTGGGTTTCCTGAAAAAAAAAATGTCCAAGCTCACCCCATACCAACTGAACTGGAATTTGAGGGGATGGGGTTTGGGCATCCCTGTTAACTCAGGGTTAAAAACCACCAGAGTTAAAACAGTAACGTCCTGGATATCATTTCAGGACATTCACCATTAGTAAATGTCATTGTCACTACATTAACCTGGATTTTGATCTTCATGTTATTTCATTTTTTTAGTAATTCACTTTATATGTACATATATACAATTAAAAATTTTTTCATTTAATTTATTTTTATTTATGGTGACATTGGTTAACGAAATCCAATGAGTTTCAGCTGTACACTGTGTGTTCATTTCCCATAGTTTGTTTCTGTCGCCACATATTTGACCCCTTTTATTCTATCTACCTTCCCTCTCCCCACTCCCCTCTACCTTCTGGTAACTACTAGTCTATTGTCCATGTCCATGAGTCTCTGTCCTGTTTGTTTGTTGCTTTTAGGTTTATAGCCCACATATAAGTGATGTCATGTGGCTTTCAACTTTTTCTCTCTGGCTTATTTTGCTTAGCATGATTATGTGGAGGTCCATCCATGTTGACGCAAATGGCAGTATTTCATGTCTTCTTATGGCTGAATAATATTTCGTTGTATTATGAACATTGATGTGCAGATATCTTTTCGGATATGAGTTTTTAAGTCTTGGGGGTAAAACCCAGTAGAGGGATTGCTGGATCATATGGTAGATCAATTCTTAGTTTTTTGAGGAACCTCCATACTGTTTTCCATAGTGGCTATGCCAATTTGCTGTCCCACCAGCAGTGTATGAGGGTTCCTTAAATTTCTTTTTAGCCTACAAGAGATTAGATATTTGGGGCGGGGGTGGGAAGGACCAGGTCCTTTACCAAAGACAGACTGAGAACAACAGTTAACAATGTGCCCCACCTCCACCGTGCTCCATATGTGACATCTTCCATCACTTACCCTCGCCTCTCCGCTGCAGCTACCCTTAGCTGGTCCTGTTTTGCTGGTCCTCCAGCACTCCAGTCACACCTCCCCTCTGTCTCTTTCTGTGGGTATCCATATGGCCACATAGAAGCCTTCTTGGTGGACTCTCCCTGCCTACCTTGTCAAAAAAAATGCCACCTCCCCTCTGCTTCCACACCCTGCCTACACTCTATTCCCTTTTCAAACTATATTTTCCTTTGCACTTTTCATATCTTACTTATTTATCTTAGTTTGTCTCTCCCCATTAAAATGTTAACTCCAAGAGGGCAAGGATTATTTGTTCTGTTTACTGCTTTGTCCTCAGTCTAGCAGAGTACCTGGTACATAGCAGGTGTTCAATAAACATTTGTTAAATAATTGAAATATGAGATGAAATTTACTGTACATATGGAAATTGTACAGCAAATGAGAAATACCTTGGAGAAACTGACTGAGGCACATACTCAAAGATGAGGAAAGTAGGAGTTAGCATTTTCAAAAGTCATTTGAGATGGCCATTTCTTCTCTTATAAGGATGGGGATTTGCCTAACTCTTAAGCATTGCTGTTGCTTGAGCATATGCTTTGAGCAAGTGAAGTTTGACTCTTTGTTCTATTCCTTATATCTAGGCTCTTCCCCGATTTAACCAGAAAGGAGAAGTATATAAGGCACAGATAATGAATGTGAGTTGGTCAGCTGATCACAGAATTATTGATGGTGCTACAATGTCACACTTCTCGAATTTGTGGAAATCCTACTTAGAAAACCCAGCACTTATGCTACTAGATCTGAAATGAAGATTGATGACATCCTTGAACTTTTTGAGTTGCCAAAGAAAATGTAGAGCCTAGCTGTGCCAGTACATGTTCATTACAATTTGTATTATAAATTGATTTGTAGTGTCTGGTTAAAACTCTAAAGCACATAGTTATCACTGTTCTGTTAACACTTTTTATTGAAAATGAATAATGTTGTACTGGTTTTCCTGGGACTGTCACATTTTATAGGTCATAGTGTGACTTCTTAATATGGTGCTGAGGTCTTTGTGTCAATAGATTGAAACTGACAAGAGCAACAAAATTAAAAGACAGGTAGCCATAGGTTATATTTACCCTATTTTTTTCATTCTTCTTATTTTAAACTGACTTTTAACGAAACTTTTCAAGTATCCTTCGTCGGGAAAAGGAATTTATATACAAAAATACTTTCCATTCCCCACAATAATGCTAATGCTATATAAAATAAGTGCAATTATACTTAGCGTTTAAGATACCCAGGAGTATGTTACTCTGTAGGGGTCATCATCTGTAAATTTCTTATTTATATAAATTAACATATTTTACAAGGGAAAATTATAAGTGGATATTAAAAGAGCCCAATTAGTCTCCAGCCATGCTACCCAGAACAAGCCTGATTCCTTCTGATCTAGGAAGCTAAGCAGGGTTGGCCTGGTTAGTACTTGGATGGGAGACCACCTAGGAAGTCTGGGTGCTGTAGGCGTAAAAAATAAAGGATTGTAAACTGACAAGGTCCTTGCAATCTGTGTGGTCAACCAAGAGTTCCCTCACCTAAAATAAATGAATGAATAAATGAATGAATAATGAAAATGCCCAATTATAGTTTTATAACCAGTAGAGAGAGAAGGGCTTAATGGGTAATTACAGAAATGAAGATATCATGATCATCTTGTGAGAAGCCCACTTCAATCAGAAATGGCATCAAAATGAATACAATATTTTGATTTGCATTCAGAAATTCAGTTGTTTCAAATATTATCTAATTGAGAACTATGTTCAAGTAAAGTTTTATGATAGGAAAATAAATTGTTTTAATACCTATTTGATTGTTTTCATCATGGAAATAATGTTTAAATTAGAAAATAATGGATCAAATGAATGTCATTATTTTTTAAATTTAGATAGTACAGAGTTGCAAAGAAAATATCTTCTATAATCCTACCACTATTAACATTTTGATCAATGTATCTGTATACTACATAGCTATTCTTCATATAAAAATGAGATTATATTATATCTACTATTTTATAATTTGGGTTTTTTAAAAAATTTAACATGGGTAACTAGATGTCAATAAATAATTCTATATTATACATTTAAGTGGCTGCATAGTACTCTATTATGTGTATTTATTATATATTTAAATATTAAACATTTACTGTATACTAGGCATGGTGCTAAGCACTGGCTGGGGACAACAAATGCCTACCCTCCCTCATGGTTCCTGCCTTCATTAGGCTTATAATCTGGTGGAGGAGACAGATTAAACTATTATAAAAATAAAAATATAATTCCATGTAAGTAGAAAAAACAGTACTATGAAAGCATCTAACAGGTTACTGAGCCTGACTGGATCTGGTGTGGGATGTACCATAATTTAACCAATTCCCTATTGATAGCTTTTGTAGAATTAAATGGCAAATGACATGGTATAAAAATTTCCTCCTCACTTGAATATGAGGAGGAAATTTTTATAGAATATGAAAAGAACAGGAGTCCTGAAATAAGTATGTAATACATTCCCCTGAAGGGCCAACATCATTGGTTCAAGATGTTCTTTACATTCTCGAGTAACCTTTGAGCTGTCTGTTCTATCCCAACCCCTGCCATTACCGTCTTCCCTTTAGTCACATCCATTGAGAATTCAGCAAAGGATTTGCTTCCTGCTGCTTGTAGGACCTTTAGGATAGGATTCCCTGGGGGTCCAAGGTGCCAGGAGCACAGTCAGAGCAGCAGTGCTGACCCACAGGGCTCTGTACATCATAAGGTGGGCGGTGGGTGGAACAAAGCTGTTGCCATATTCCTAAAGGTTGATATCAAAGGGGAGAAGGCAAAAAATTCAAGACTTTCACTAATAATGTCTGAAGTTTACAAGGTACTATGTATACACGGAGGTGAAGCCAAGGTTATTGTTGGAAGTGGCCAACAAGAAAATCAAGATTTCATTCATTATGTAGAGCATTCCCTTGACTTTGAAAAGGAAACACAAAAGGGAAGGAAGTTGAAAGGATGAGATCCAGAATTGGTAGTACTTTCCATTTTGGAGATCAAAACGTACCTATGTTCACGCATTTCAAGAAGTGGTTATGTAGGAGAGAAGTGATAGTTTCTTGGTCCTGGAAGCTCACAGGCCTGTTGGGGCATTTTCCATGCCTTTCCAGTCAAAGTGGATTCCAAGATCACTTGGTGGATTTCTATGCTGATTCTAAGTAAACTGGTTTGAGAAAGCTGATGGAGTTCAGCCCTGCCCTGTAATACCAGGAGTACAAACCTTTCCTTAAAGTCTTCAAAGGCTTTTTTTTTTTTTTTAACATTCATCCTGTAATTGATTAATTAGTTCATTGTACACATACTGAGTGTACATTCAGTTCAAATCCTGGGACAGGTATGAATAAAGATGAAGTTTCTGCCCTCACAGTGAGAGCTTTGCCTGGAGATGAAAGCCTTTATCATAAATGGGCCTCTGCCAATAACACGAAGAGCAGTGTTTTGAAATTGAGTTGTATTTCCAGTCAGTTTTTAATGGTGCCTTTGTTCTTTTCTTACTGGGGTTAGATCACTGTGTCTTAACACTCTAGCCCTGCCTTATAGATCCCGCCTCACAAACCATACATCTAAGGATAGACTATCTTTAGGCCACACAAACCCAAGCCATTTAAGTTCTTTAAAGGGTTATGGTTCATGCGTTGCTTTTTATGGGGCAAGCAAATAACACAGTATGACCGTTTAGGGAGCAAATGATGGGACGACTGCATCGTCTGAGCATAATACTTTCAGAATATACATAAAAGAGCTTCTAGTTGAAGTACCATCAATGAGTCATCTAGCTCTGCAGTCTCCAACCTTTTTGCCACCAGGGACAGGTGCTCCTATGAGAATCTAATTCCTAATGATCTGAGGTGGAGCTGAGGCACTGAACTAGCACTGGGGAGCAGCTGCAAATACAGGTGAAGCTTTGCTCACTCTCCCACCATTCACCTCCTGCTGTGCAGCCTGGTTCTTAACAGGCCACGGACTGGTACAGGTCCACAGCCAGGGGATTGGGGACCTCTGCTCGAGCATATGTGCTGGCCACGTAGTGGTAGCAAGGGAAAAATAGAGTAAAAAAGTTGAGACGATAATTTTTATAGTACCAGACATCATTAATGCTTTATATATATTAATTATTTTAGTCACTTCAGCAACCCTATGAAGCAGGTATAATGATTATTCCTATTTTAAAGATGAGGAAACTGAGTCACAGTTTAAATATTAGAAGTACATGAATTAATGTACTCGGAAGAAGTGTAAAAAACTAAATTGTCTCACCACATGTTTCAAATGCTTGGATTATGATTTTACACTATTTGAGGAGAAGGTGTTATTGGGCTACAAGGAAGAGAGTTTTTATATGTCCTATGGATCTTAGCAGTTTGAAAAAGCTAACTGCAGTTTGTATTCTGCAGTCACGGATGAAAAGGGTTTTGGTATTATGATTTCTCTGCTGTAGTAGTTTATTAAAGCAATATGATGTTAGTTCATCTTAGAACAGGTTCCCACCAACATCCTCCCTCTCTTTCTTTCTCTCTCTCTCTCTCTCTCTCTCTCTCTCTCTCTTTCGTCTTAAAAAGAAATCTATTGACCTCAAAGGCAAGGGAAGTAAAAGCAAAAATAAACGAATGGGAATACATCAAACTAAAAAACTGCACAACAAAAAAAACCGTCAACAAGATAAAGAGATAACCATCCAAATGGGAAAATATATTTACAAGCAACGTCTCCAATAAGGGCCTAATATCCAAAATATACGAAGAACTCATACAACTCAATAACAACCAAAAAACAAACAGTCCAATTAAAAAATGGGCCAAGGACCTGAACAGACACTTCTCCCAAGAATACATACAAATGGCCAAGAAACATATAAAAAGATGCTCAATATCACTATTAGGAAAATGCAAATCAAAACCACAATGGGATACCACCTCATATCTGTTAGAATAGCTATAATCAACAGGACAAGTAATAATTAACAAGTGTTAGAGAGGATGCAGAGAAAAAGGAACTCTCATACACTGCTGGTGGGACTGCAAATTGGAACTGCCACTATGGAAAACAGTATGGAGGTTCCTTAAAAAACTAAGAATTGATCTACGATACGATCTAGCATTCTCTCTACTGGATATTTACCACAAAGACTTGAAAACTCATATCTGAAAAGATTGCACATCGACGTTCATAGCAGCATTATTCACAGTGGCCAGGACATGGAAGCAACCGATGTGTCCTACAATAGATGACTGGCTAAAGAAGCTGTGGTTCATATATACAATGGAATATTACTCAGCCATAAGGAGAGATGAAATACTGCCATTTGTGACAACATGGATGGACCTCAAGATAATCATGCTAAGTGAAATAAGTCAGGTAAAAAAAGTTGAAAACCACATGATATCATTATATGCAGGCTATAAACCTAAAAGCAACAAACAAACAGGACAAACAGAGACTCATGGACATGGACAATAGACTAGTGGTCACCAGAGGGTGGGAGTGGGGAAAGGGGTCAAATATGCGGTGACAGAAAGAAATCTAACTATAGGTGGTGAACATACAATTCAATATATATGTGTGTATATATATATATATATATACACACACACATATATATATATATGTGTGTGTATATATATGTGTGTGTGTGTGTATATGTGTGTGTGTATATATATATATATATATATATATATATATATATATATATACCTTACTGTTGAATTGTATAAGTGAAACTTACTGGATTTCATTAACCAATGTCACCGTAATAAAAAAAAAAAAACTATGCCCTTGATTTGATTATGTTTTTTTTATGAAATTCTAACATAGCATGAAGCACAACCAACAACCCAGCAAAGTATAATATGGAGGAACTGTGGCTATGAGGCAGCTCTTTTATTTGTGGAATGCCTCTGAATGGCCTTGCTTGCTACAAGGAAGATTATCTAGAGGAGGAAAAGGAATCTGTCCAAACTCTTTTTTATTGGTAAGACACATGTTTTAAATTTTTGGCAAAGGGTTCTACTTTCTATGCATAGCATGTCTATGTCATAGTACATTAGAATTCATTTGTTAATTAGCATGTTTAGTGCTTTCAAGCTCATTTTAGATTTAATAGAAGTTGGGCCATCATTTTACTTTTTAAAATACTTATTATAAATGATTCATTTATGCCATTATCACCTACGATTAAACAAAGCAATGATTCATCTGACGTCAAGTGGGAAAGAACACAGCCAAACTCCACGACATTGTTTATATGAGAAAACATTACCTACATTACAGGTGCATTTACTATGCCAAAAATAGAATCTACCTAATATATCGACTTACGGAATTACTGACTTATTCCCTGTCACTTTCAGAAAGAATTTAAGAAAGCAGCTACATCCATATTCATAATCACCACATTTGAACACTATAGTTATTATTGTTGTATTGTCATTTATAGTTACGTATATATGACACTTTTAATTAAGCATCTTAATTATTTTATTTAATCTTCACAACGACCTTATATATCATTATTCTTTTATTTCAGTGATGAGGAAGCCAAGTCTCAGAGAGGATAACAACTTGCCCAAAGTCCCACAGTAAGTGGCAGAGATGGGAAACACAAGCAGATCTATCTTCAAAGTCAACTTCTCAATCATTCCCTTGCCCAACCCACATTATTGTCATATAATACAGTCCCTCCCAAAGTTTAAAATGCCTGCACAATTCCCTAGATTTGTGTTTAAGATAAGTTGTTCCATTAAGTTGGTTGTTTTCTGAGCAAAGGACAAAGGAAAATAGAAGAAAGTTTTCTATAGGTCTCAATTTCTGCTAGAAAAAAAAAAAATCCTGTGATGTTACTGTAGTGTGTAAGTGAAAGCGAATCTTACCGTAGGTCATGAGCAGGCTGCCACGAACTCTTTAGGCACAAAAAAGGAAGGAGAAAACCCATATATTGAGAGCCTATTATGCACCAGGCACCATGCTCAACACTTACCTGTGTCTCGCTTAATCCTCAAGACAACACCGCACAGTAAGTACATTAGGTAGGTCTAGGTTTCACCATACCTACGAGGGACCCAAATGGTGGCTTAAATAACAGCAAAACCTGTTTCTCTCTCATGTAGATGTCCTTAGCTGGTATGGTGGCTCTGCCCCATTAAGTCCTTATGGACCCAGGCTGCTTCTGGACTTGTGTTCTGCCAGCCCTTTGGTGTCACACCTGTCCTCACTGTCTGGGACAGTGCTATAGCTATCACAGCCACATTCCATACAGCAGAATGGAAGGGAAAGGGGAAAGCTGTCTCTTAAGAAAGAGTCCTAGAAGCTATTCTGGATAGTCCTTGTATTCTGGTTTCTTTCCCTACTGCTCATTTACAATCACAGTATTCTTGGCAAAAGGTTTGGCCACATCTCTCTTTCAAATGTCTCCTGAATAGTTCTCTTTGGATCCACTTCTCTCCTGACCTCTAGGCACCTGTTTTCACTCTAGCATCTCAGGGCCACCACCTGTTTCAGTGACATCTCGTCAGACAGACCAGGTCAACTCTGAATTATTTATGCCAAATCTGAGATGGTTCTTGTTATTATCGTTAGCCCATCAAAATAACTACAGGCTCTTTTCTTTTACAGAAGACATTACCATTTAAGTGAACACTGAAGGTGGCATGAATCCTTGATGTTTGCAAGCTCAGAATTAAATGCAAATGAATTCATTACAAGGCAGTCCCCGTACTGAGCAGAAAGGTTTTAACGACAAACTAATTCATGTGCTAGCCAGATCCCTGTGAGAGAACTCCAGGCCGGCTTGCTAAAAACTGAGCAGAATTTGGAGACAGTCCAGAGGACAGCCACAAAAACAACTGAAGCATGACGAGAATAATTGCAGTTCGGCAGTAGAGACTATCTATATCAGGCTTTTACTGAGTAGCACACGGAATGTGGCAATGCAAAGCATGGGAACAGCTGTTGTGGGTCTTAACAGGACAGAAGAAATGAGAACAGGTGAGAGATCAGGAATTTAGGTTAGATATAGGGGACAGTCGGGACAGTGAAAGGAAGGTTCGTGCTCATCGCAGGCTGAGGAGACGATCTCCTTTAACGGGAGCATGCATGTCCCCACCCACCCGCATTCCCAGGGGAGCTATCACACCGTGGGAGACTTGTGATAAACTAACTTGAAGTTTGCTGCAAGAAACTTCGAAATATGTTCTAAACATGTGGTAGTTCTAAAAATGTAGTAAAAAGGAAAGTCCTAAAAATGTGATGGTAGTTCTAAAAACGTGTTAAAAAGGAAAAGTAAAAAAAAAAAAATCAGTGTTATAAAGTCTGTAAAGAAGCTGTGAAAGTGCAATCATCTGGAAAAACCTAGCAATTTAGTTTCCTGGAAAAAATGCAGCCAGAGTTCCATCTGCAGTTGGAACTTAACCAAAGGCAAGTTCAAGTTAAGCAGATGGCAGGTGAGATGAAGCTAATGGAAACTGTAGGAATGAATATGAATCAGACCTTGAATAACAATTTGAAACATTAGATATTCAATTGTGACTAAGAGAAGTCAATGAGCTAAGCCACCACACTAATAACTCCACAAGCCAAAGGCTTCACAAATTGCCCAAGAACCTGGCCACAGACCCATTGCATTTTTGGCACAAGATTAGAAGGGCCACATTGGTTCAAATGTTGCTTGGACAGAGCAGGACAAACTGTCACAGAGATGGCATAATTTTTTAAAATGACCACTGTAGTTTACTGCACTAGTTTCCCTAATAAGTTAGAGAATATTAAAAACATTGATATCTATAAATCCAATGCATTCCAATTTTAACAGAATGGTATTTCCATAAGATGTTTCTTTTTGGTTTCTAATACTTACTAAATACAGTTAGGATTCTCACAGCTTCCGTCTTTACTAGATATTAAGGGTTCTACATAGTATTTTGTAGAAATGTGAAAAAAACAATTTTTGTAGTTGCCTTTTGAAATGTATACAATATATCCTCAAAGGTTGGGCCAAGAAATAAAGTATTATCCAGTAAAAGAATTTAAAATTCAGTGTAGCTTTTATTTCTGTAAGACTAAAAAGTAGTGTATAAAAATAAAAGCAGAAGGAAGATATCTTTTTAATTTTTTATGTGACTAACAATACTTCACTCAACATATAGAAAGCCAGTGCAATTTTTGTGTGCTTTTTCCTAGTCTTTTTTTTTCTTCGTCTTTTTTTTTTTCTTTTGAAGCTAGACATTATATACTGGATTTCATTCTCTGTCTATCCAATTTCAGGTTTAAATTGCCCAGGAAGTTGCATAATATTCTGAGTACTACTGCTTAGGTTCTATAGTTCATGTGAGATCTAATCAGAAAAACTATGATAACCACTTCATTCGTAAGAGAAATTATTCATTTGTACTTTGTTCATTTGTGTTTTGTTCATTTGTACTTTGTTTGATAAATGACATATTGATTATTTAGACTCACAGCATGCTTTTCTCAAATGAAGATTTTAAAACCATTTCCAATGAGCTCCTAATTTCTGGCCGATACCCAGGAAACTATAGAATAAATAGTTTTCATACAATATTTATTCATGTCTCCACCATTGATTGGGTTAGGAAAATGTGTGTATGTCCATGTGGATATGTGTCTATTAAAAAATGATGATTTAATATTCTTTTAACTGAAACAAAATCCCTGAGTCTCAATATTAACCTATGAACATAGTCAAGGAACCCACGTGTGCGGGATGGTGCAAACCCTCTGGACAGGAGGTTAGAGATTAGGTTCTGGCCACAGCTTCTTTACTCTTTCTGTGATCTTGAAAGCATTCCCATAGCTTTCTGAGCTTATTCATTATAGAAGCATTAGAGAATGTCTATGGAATAAGCAGGTATTTAAAGGCGCTAAAATTGCCAAAGTGTCCAGATGACTAAACAAATTATGACCCACCTGCATACCAAAATGTTATGTAGCCATTAAATAGAATTATGCAACTTTAAATACACTAATATGAAACAATTTCCAAGAGTTCTGAGTGAAATGAACATGGTATAAAACAATATAGGATGCTACCATTTGTGTGTGTGTGTGTGTGCATGCCAGCACACGTGTGCTTTTAAAGAAGATGGGCATGTTTATGCTTATAAAGTCACAGACCATATTTGGAAGGGCACACATCACTGGCAGTAGTGAATGCCTTCAGAGAAGAGAATTAAGTGGCTGCAGATGGGAGGGGAGGTCATTATCTTTTGTCCATGTGCTTATATTACCAAGTCAAAAAATAAACACATAATTTTTTAAAGTTTAAAGAACCAGGAATTAACTCCTGTCTGTGGAAGGCTGAAGAGATAAAGGCTATGAGATAATCAACTTTGAGGCCTGGGCCCAGCAGAGCTTGGGGCTTCTCTGTTACCCTTCCTACCCGCCTCTTCATTCTTTTTTCCCCGAGTCATTTGTGCCTTCAAATATTTGAAGAACTATGGTTTACTAGGTAGAGTTTTTGTTACGCCACACATCTGCATATTTCCAATTTCTCTGTTTGAAACAGATTCACTAAATTCTATTAAATAGTCAGAATGTGTTAAGTCATGAAAAATGGAAGGACTTCCAATAGGAATTATTTTTCACAACCTTAGAAAGAATTATGCCTATAGTATACAGCATTTTGCCGTATGCAGATTGCGCTCAAATATATCATCAGTTGATCCTTTGCACACATGCTCCATGTGATTCTTGCTATTCTCAGCTTTGTCCATGAACTAAAATTAGAACTAGGGTGACATTACATTTCACTTGGTTACTGTCTGACTGAGGATTTTAATCATTCGGAGCCACACTGAAAACAATTCTCCCTGTGATTCACTCTTAGCTGATAATTGCTAACTTGGGAATGTCAGCTTCTGCATCCACCAACAACAGTAAGTATTTAAAAAAAAAAATTTCCATTCTTCACATATAGATTGCTACTGATGCCTTTACTGTGTCTGTATTTGATGAAATATACAACTGAACTTTGGAATTGGATTTAAAATTCCTTTTGGGGGTTCATAGTAGCTCATGTAATTATCCTTCCTAAAAGTTAAGAAGCATTTTTTTGAGATTGTATTTCTTTCTTTTGACTTTGGGAAGCCAACTCTCTCAATCAGGTCATTGCCATACTTTCTTCACTTCCAGGCTACGTGCTTTTCTGTCATGGTGATAATCAAGGTAGAGACCACAATCCTATGCCAAAGGCAAAAAATGCACACATCATTATTGACTTGTTTTCCTCTAAGGGAAATTGGTCACTGTTATAGGAAAACTTATGGCTGACCAAAGTTTAATAGCAAATGAGGAAATGAGTTAGTACATATGTGTCTAGTAAAATACACATTTACATGTAGATCGTTGGGATTTAAATATATATATATATATATATAACTATCTGTTAAACAAATACTTCAAACTTGCTAAAATCGGAGACAAAAAAATAGATTGGCTATGATATTTCCAGACAGTTGGATTATCAGCACATTTATCCCATGGTTTCTAAATGGCAAAAGATCTCACAGTCTGTTCCTGTGTAAATTCTCATGCATTACGTAAAAAGAGAGACATTCTCTTAATGATTTTTTGCATATTGGCAACTAAATATAAATCTTGAAATTTTAAACTTTTTTCCTCTGTAAAATAGTTCTTTCCCTCTCTCTGTCTCTGTCTCTCTGTCACACACACACACTTTTAGTTTAAAGAAATCAATCATTTAGAGGAGATTAATAATAAAAAGCAGTATTCTCTACCTCATTGTTCTCTATCACCTTAGAAGTAACCATTTTAACTACTTCAAGATCTAGTTTTCAGTGGTTATGTCCATATTTTTTTCTTTTTTTCCAAAGGCAGTTATATGCTTTTCTTTATCAACTTTAGACATCAGTGGAGCTCCATTACGAAAGATGATGCTTCAGTTCTTTTACACTGCACTAGTGTTATATCCATTTTTAGTGCCTCTCTTGATTATCTTTATAACTTTAAGCAAATACTTATATCTCTATTCTTTGTTTCATATAAAATACACAAAATATCCATTGACACCCCACTTGAGCACTAAGAAGATAAGAGCAAGACTTTCAGAAACAGTATTGCTCATAATGGCAGAATCCTGAAACCCAAATATCCACATTCATTCAGTGGGTAAACTGTAGCATAGTCATATATTTTAGAAATCAAGGCATATCAGTATATAAAACGCTTTTCCTTCTTTAATGGAGCTATATAATTTCCCATGATATGGATGTACTATAATTTACTGATGGAAAGTTATGTTGTCTTTAATCTTTTGCTGTTACAAAAAACACCGTGGTGAGTAATTTTGTAATATGTCATTTTAAAATTGAAAATATTTGCAATATAAATTCCTGCTAGTGTGAATGTGCACTTATAAGTTTAATAGATGTTATTAGATTTCTCTCCATAGAGATTATAAGAATATATACTGCCACCTTTAGTATATGACAGTATGTACCTGTTTCCTTATGCAGTTGTAAATTTTACTTCTTCCTTTTTAAACTTTCTATTTACTTTCCTTGCATTACAGCATTCCAGTATAATGTTGAATACATGTGGTGATTTCGATCTTTGACTCCTGAATTTGGAAGGAAATAATTCAATTAATTGTGAAAAAAGTTCTTTCATTATTTTTTATATAATTTGGTGAAAAACCAACACGATTATTTATAAAGTGAAGAACATTTCATCAAGTGGATCTACATTAATTTATATAACCATTCCCCTATTATTATTTTCTCTTGTTTCTGAGATTCAAGTCACAATCCAAGTTACAATCCTCAATATTATATACATCCATTTGCAATTTATTTTATACAAGAGCAAACAATCCCAATATATTACCCCTTAACTGATTTCCAGCTAGATTAGGTAGATGTCCCAAAATGCTTGTCTTACTTTACATATCCATTTTTAACCACTTTCCTATTATTGGACGTATAAACTAGTTGCAGTTTTTCATTATTGTAAATTACATAGTAACAAAGGAAGTAGACCTGTCATCAATTCCCACCTCAGCCACATATTATATATGTGACCTTGAACGAATTGCCCATCTTCTTTAAGACTCAGTTTTCTCATCTGTATTTTAGAGACAATAAAAGTACTCATGCCATAGTATTTTTAAGAGGATTATTAAGTGAGACACAGCGTGTAAAGTGTATAAAATAGTTTTGGGAACATAGAAAGTGTTCAATAAATATAAGCTATTATGATCATTATAGTACTTAGTGAACATTCCAAATTACATTGTTTCTTTTTTTCCTCCTCTGGTACAGTTAGGTCCTTCCTGAGATGGCATCTGTGATTCAGCTATTCAGAACTTAATGTAGTTGGTGACTCTGTGACAATGTGGAGAAATCATGTCAACAAATGTGGTTTGTACTGGGGCTGTCAATGCTGTAAAGGAAGTTTGGGAAAAAAGAATAAAGACACTCAGTGAAGACCTGCAGCGAGAGAAGGAATTCCAACGGAAGTATGCCATAATGTTTATTATTTTGTATTAGTAAAAATTATAACATCATTATAGAAAAGAGCATTTATTAAATGCCTTATTATTGAATTTGATATTTTTATTTACTTAAAATTCAAAATATACCTAAAGGAAACATCTGACTCAGTTAAGTGTGGTAGTGTGATGGGAACCACAAAAAATACAAGTGTCTATATGTGAAAATAATAGTTATCGTAGGCTCATAGGACTCTGTTCAACATTCATTGAAGTTTGATTAGTACCATTTAGTCTAATTTTCAGTGGTTGTTTGTTCAACATTATATCACCTAGGATCTAAAACGTTTGGCAGAAGGCTCTGTAAATTCTCACCTATTTGAACAGCTGTGAGTTCGAGCTTGGGCCCCTGTGGATCATTATATTTAAAAAGTTTGGCTCTCATTTCCTCTGCCTTCTTGATATCTCCCTACTTGCCTAACAATGTCTCCAAAGCAAGAACAGCTCCCTCCTCATCAATCCCACATGGCTCCATGCATTAGGTCTCTTTCTAAACATTCAATGGTCTCTGTTAGCCAGCAATTAACAGAAATTCAACTAAAATTGGCTTAAGAGATAGGAAAGTTCTGAGGTAAGGCAATTCCAACACTTCAACGGCTTTAAAGACTCAGGGTGCTTTTTTGTTCTGTTTTGTTTTCGCTTGTTTCTTTTTAATTGTCTTCCACTGCTAATCTCAGGGTGTCAGCTTGGTCTTCAGGTAAATTCCCTCAGTGCCACAGGATGACTGTTACATTTCCAGGCATCATGGCCAGGTATCATTATATTATTAGAAGAGTACAAACTATTTCTTTCCATTCTTAAGAGCGAGGAAATCTTTCTGGGGTCCCACAGCAAAGCTCACATTCACTTCCCACTGGCTGGAATCGGGTCATTTGTACACCCCTAATCCAGAGAATGAGATTGTATGATTACCTTAGACAAATTAAGATTTTCACCTGGCTTACCTGGAGGAAGTGTAGACACTTGAGAGTAACTGGCATTTCATAGCAAGGAGGGGAAAAGATTATACATAAGCAACTATCTGTGTCTGCACAGGTAGATCTGGATGGGGAGAGGCTGTTCTTCCTAACCAAAGTCAGTAGAGATAATGGTGATGCTGACAATGATAGGATAGCAGCCGTTTAATTGATGTATACTTCCTGTTTAGGCACTCTGCTAAGTGTTTTATTTGTATGCCCTCATTTAATTCTCTTGACATGCTGAAATATAGTGTCATGATGAGAGTTGGACTGCATTATGAGAGAAGGAAAACCAAAATAACAGTACCTTAAACAAGACATGTTAACTTTTCTGGGTAAGCAATCCGGGGCTGGAATAACACTACACTGACTCAGACACTCAGGCTTCTACCTTGTTGCTCAACTGTGCATGGCTTCCATACCTAAAGTCACCTCAGGGATCCAAATAGATACACCAACTGCAGCCATTGTATTTGATTCCAGCTAGCAGGAAGTTGCATACGCTACTACTACTGCCAGCATCCATCGGCCAAAGCTTCATGTGATCTAGATCTAGATGCAAGGGGGCATAGCTAAATGAATTCTATGCCCAGTTAAAGTTAGAGAATCTATTATTGAGGAAGAAGAGGAGTAACAGATACTGGGGGACGATAAGCAGTCTCTGCCACACATTGGTGCTATTATTTTCTTCATTTTAAAGATGAAGTACCTGAGGGACAGGCCTAAGCAACTTGTCAAAGATCACATTACTTATAAATGTGGACCTGGTATTCACACCTATGCAAATGGACTCAGTCAGCATTACATTCTCTTCAGGTCTTACATTTCCCTTGATTGGCCATTTGTATATAAAGCTACTGTTATGAAACCTATTATGCTATATTACACCATTATGATAAATTTGATTCTAGAATACTCTTAATAAATCCTACCCATATTCTGACAGTGGTCAGAAATCATGACTTCATTCTAAACTCCTGAATTTCACCTATGAATGAGTGTGCATTATTTTCCCTTTTGCCTTTTATTTTTGGTTTGATGACTATATTGTGATTAGGAGGGAGGACTACCTGTTAGTAAAGTGTAAATCCCATAAGTTACATCAGTTTCTAGCTCTAGAATCTTTACATGGAATTTGCAAAATGTAGTCTCTCAAAGCACCCTTAAATTTAAGTTTCATTGCAAAATCATTTTATAGCATAATGAAACTTGGTTTATGGTTGAAATTAAATCCAGGCCATTTTCAGAGTAAACTACATAGACTTAAAACCTACAGTATTATTAAAGAAATATTAATAAACAACCACAACTGATGCAAAATGGTAAGAATCTGATATGCTATTTAGAGTAAGGCAAAGAATCTGACTGCCAGGGGGAAAAAAGGACTAATTGGAAAAAGTATAGAATTTTAAAACTGAACAGAGGTAATCCAAAGAACAGAAATGTCCTGTCTTTTTGCTCTGCACTGAAGCAGAGCAGTGCTTCTCAACCTTGAATGTGTGTAGGAATCACCTACTGATCTTGTTAAAATTTAGATTCTTGTTTAGGTCTAGAGTGGAGGCTGAGAGTTTGGATTTCTAGCAAGCTCCCAGGGGACAGTGATGCTGCTAGTCTGCAAATCACATGCACAACAAGAAAGTAAACAAAAGAAGCAACAGGTTTGAAAGTGGTCCGTGAACAGGCATAGTGTAAAAACAGGATGAGTGTAATCTAATGCTTCTATAAGCAGTATAGAAATTAATACTAAAAATACTAGAGCTGGAAGTGACCTTAGATATCACTTAACCCAAATCCCATATTTTATAGGCAAGGCCCACAGAGCAGAGATTTCTTGTTCAAAGTCACTTAATTTGGTGGTATGTTCTGGACTTAAATCATAGAAATTCAGAGCCAGGAATAATTTAGGAATCATTATAGAGATAGAAAGAGACTTGTTTAATAATAGT
Source organism: Eidolon dupreanum (assembly GCA_028627145.1). Lineage (NCBI taxonomy): Eukaryota > Metazoa > Chordata > Mammalia > Chiroptera > Pteropodidae > Eidolon > Eidolon dupreanum. The sequence goes on along the minus strand of CM053517.1, from coordinate 26,992,383 downwards.
CTCACTATAAATCATTAGGACAGTTTTTTTGTATCCACAACAGCATTTGGGATATGATCAGTGCTTAATGAATTCTTTAGCTGAAGTTAAAGGTTAGGGAACAAGACACCGAATTGTACTTGTCACTAAATCTTGCTTGAAATAAATATATCTCTTAATGAATAAAAAGTAACTAATAATCATCATGCCTACTGTTTAAATAGTTCTATTTTCACAAAAAGATGTAACTGAAGACATGGCGTGATACATTTTGTTTCGGTTAACTGTACTTAACAGAAGGTTAGCTATTCAGTCTAGAAGGCCACACAGGTAGACACCGCCACAGTGTATTTGTTAGCAGATTGGTTAGATTTCAGAGAAATAGCAGATGAAAATACACAGATACTGTAGAAATATTTTGCGAACACAAACATATAGATAGCAAATATTACATTTTTAGAGATCTGGGTTTCTGTTCATTAAAATAAAATCCTTGCTGAAGATCAGTTAAGATGTAAACCTTAAGAGTATATATTGACTTTCAGATGTGAATAGGTTGTTGGCAAATAAATATTCAAATTAATTTATATTCTTTGATGACTACTTGTAGTTCTTTAAGTATCTATCATTCCAATAGGCTAAAATTACAAACATTTCAATTCTAAACTTATTTTTTACTTTTCATACATGAAAAATTTCCTAGTACAGAAAGAGAAACTTTTGCAACCTTTTGCTAGTCAATTTTTATAGCTTGATAAAATCTGGATAAAACTGGAATGTCGTAATACACAATTTAACTCAAGTTCAACTGTATGGTTTGCAAGCTTGTTTATTAAATATCTATGGATATGATATTTATTAGATATCTGTGGGTTACATATCTAATAAACACATTAAACGGAAGTCAAAACCACAATGAGACACCACTTCATGCACCCACTAGGATGGCTATCATAAAAAAGACAGACAAGAACGAATGTTGATGAGGATGTGGAGAAACCAGAGCCTCATGCACTGCTGGTGAGAAGGTAAAATGTTGGAGGCAATTTGGAAAGTTTGGCAGCTCCTAAAAAAGTTAAATACACAGTTACCATATAATCTAGCGATTCTACTTCTAGGAATATACCCAGGAGAAATGAAAACATATGTCTACACAACACATATATGAATACTCATAGAAGCATTATTCATAAAAGTCTCAAAGTGGAATTAACCCAAATGTCCATGAATTGATGAACAGATAAACAAAATACGGTATACCCATACAGTGGAATATTATTATTCTACGAAAAGTAATAAAGTGCTGACACGTTAGAGCATAGACGAACTTTGAGTAACATTATGATCTGTGAAAAAAGCCAGGCTTAATCTCATTTATGTGAAATGTCCAGAATAGGCAAATCCACAGAGACAGGAAGTAGATTAGTGGTTGCCAGGGGCTGAGGGCGGGGGCAAGGGAGCAATGGTGAGTGCCTGCTAACCAGTATGGAGTTTCTTTTTTGAGTGATGAAAATGTTTTGGACTAGTGGTGATGGTTGCACAACTCTGTACTATACCAAAACCACTGAATTGTGTACTATAAAAGGATTAATTTTATGATATGGGAATTATATCTCAATAAACCTGTTAAAAAAAAATTTATGAGCACCTAAGATACTTTTCAAAAATGTAAAAATAGGGCATTTGTGGTACTAATCATATTTATAATTCTTGCAAAATAAATCCTTGTTTGATTTCCAGATATTGTAGATCAAATGTTTATTTTGATGGGTCATTTTTTTTTTTTAGATATAAAAGTGAATGCTACCTATGTCATTACCTGTGAGCTAAAATGATTTCCTGGTCTCCTAGGCTCGTGAGGCTCTGGGAAGAACGAGTAAGCTTAAACAAGCTAAAAGAAAAGGTCATCAGGGAAGACGGAAGAGTCATTTTGAAGATAGAAAAAGAGGAATGGAAGGTAAGCTTTAAAGAAGTATTATTTGATTTTCTACATTTTGCTTTATGCGGGAGAGTTGAGAGAATGACTCCAAGACTGTGGAAGACTGGAATAGTTAGCAATTCTAATTTTAATAGCATATCAAATAAATTTGGATAACATGAACAACTGAAAAGGGACATAACTTTTTTTTGCAAAACTTCAATTTACTTTAACTCTGCTTAAACTTAAGTTGTTTTTTATATTTCTTCTACTAATCCTTTAAATAAGTAATTTCTCATTTTCCATAAAAAGCTGACCATCTGCCTAATGAAAATCCTATAGCTTTTCAAAAGCAAATTTTCAGTTACAACTTCACAAAACAGAAATGGATATTTTTTTTCTTAGATCCACCACCTACCTGATTAGTATCCTCTCTCTCTCTCTCACTCTCTCTCTCACACACACACCCACATGCATGCACACATAGACATACAGCTGTTTAATTACATTAGGTGTAATCTAATTTGTACAAGGGCCTCTATCCCTTGGGTCAGTGTTTGCTTTCATGCAAAGAGATATTTAGGTTTTTTTAATTAAGTTTATTGGGGTAACATTGGTTAATACAATTATATAATTTTAGGTGTACATTATAATTTGACAACTATATATTCTATTGTGTGATTACCACCCAAAGTCCAGTTTCTTTCAGCTATCATATATTTGATCCCCTTTACCCACTTCACCCTCCCCCAAATCCCCTATATTTGACCCTCTTTACCCTATCTCTCCCCTCCTCCCCCACCTCCTGCCCTCTGGTAACCACTAGTCCATTGTCCATGTCCCTGAGTCTTTGTTTGTCCTGTTCATTTGTTGTTTTTAGGTTTATATCCCACATATAAGTGATATCATGTGATTTTCTACTTTTTCTGTCTGGCTTATTTTGCTTAGCATGATTATCTTGAGGTCCATCCATGTTGTCGCAAATGGTAGTATTTCATCTCTCCTTATGGCTGAGTAATATTCCATTGTATATATGAACCACAGCTTTTTTATCTAATCATTTATCATAGGACACTTCAGCTGCTTCCATGTCCTGGCCACTGTGAATAATGCTGCTATGAATATTGGTGTGCAAATATCTTTTCAGATATTCAAGTCTTTGGGGTAAATACCCAGCAGAGGGATTGCTGGATCATATGGTAGATCAATTGTTAGTTTTTTGAGGAACCTCCATACTATTTTCTATAGTGGCTATGCCAATTTGCTGTCCCACCAGCAGTGTATGAGAGTTCCTTTTTCTCTGCATCCTCTCCAACACTTGTTAATTATTACTTGTCCTGTTGATTATAGCTATCCTAACAGGTGTGAGATGGTATCCCACTGTGGTTTTGATTTGCATTTCCCTAATAGCTAGCGATGTTGTATGTCCTTTAAGAAGAAGTGTCTGTTCAGGTCCTCTGCCCATTTTTTGATTGGATCATTTTGTTGTTGTTGTTGTTGTTGTTATTGAGTTGTATGAGTTCTTTGTATATTTTGGATATTAGGCCCTTATCAGTGAAGTTGCTTGCAAATGTATTTTCCCATTGAGATGGTTGTCTCTTTACCTTGTTGACTATTTCTTTTGCTGAGCAAAAGCTTTTTAGTTTGATGTAGTCCTATTCATTTATTTTTGCTTTTACTTCCCTTGCCTTTGAGGTTAAATTCATAAAGTCCTCTTTAAGTCCAAGGTCCTTGAGTTTTGTTGTTATGTTTTTTTCTATGCATTTTATTGTTTCAGGTCTTATATTCAGGTCCTTAATCCATTTGGAGTTAATTTTGGTGTGTGGTGATAGACAACAGTCTAATTTCATTTTTTTATTTTTTGCAGGTGGCCTTCCAGTTTTCCCAGCACCATTTATTAAAGAGGCTTTCCTTTCTCCACTGTGTTTTTGGCTTTTTTGTCGAAAGTTATTTGCCTGTATAAATATGGGTTTACTGCTGGACTCTCGATTCTGTTCCACTGGTCAGAGTGTCTGTTTTGTTGCCAATACCATGCTGTTTTGATTACTGTTGCTTTGTAGTATAATTTGAAGTTGGATAGAGTGATGCCTCCAGCCTCATTCTTTTTTCTCAGGATGGCTTTGGCAATTTGGAGTCTTTTGTGCTTCCATGCAAATCTGATGAATTTTTGTTCTATAAAATGTGCTGATGGGATTTTGATGGGGATTGCATTAAATCTGTATAATGCTTTAGGTAATTATGGTAATTTTAACTATGTGGATTCTTCCAATTTAAGAACATGGTATATCTTTCCATTTCTTTGTATTTTCTTCAATTTCTTTTCATAGGGTCTTGTAGTTTTCATTATATAGGTCCTTCACATTACATTAAATTTATTCCTAGGTATTTTATTCTTTTTCTTGCAATTGCAAAAGGAATTATTTTTTCCACTTCTTTTTCTGATGCTTCATTACTAAACTATAGGAATGCTATGGATTTTTGAACGTTGATTTTGTATCCAGAGACTTTACTGTATTTGCTTATTATTTCTAGTAGTGTTCTTGTGGAATCTTTAGGGTGTTCTATATAGAGAATCATGTCATCTGCTAATAGTGACAGTTTGAGTTCTTCATTTCCTATTTGGATGCCTTTTATATATTTCTCTTGCCTGATTGCACTTGCTAGGACCTCCAGTGTTATACTGAATAGCAGTGGTGATTGTGGACAGCCTTGCCTTGCTCCTGATCTTAGAGAGAAGGTTTTTAGTTTTTCACCAGTAAGTATAATGTTGGCTGAGGGTTTGTCATATATGGCCTTTATTATGTTAAGGTACTTTCCTTCTATACTGATTTTGTTAAGTGTTTTAATCATAAATGGATGCTGTATCTTGTTGAAGGCTTTTTCTGCATCCATTGATATGATCATATGATTCTTATTTTTTAATTCGTTTATGTGGTGTATCACATTAATCGATTTGCATATGTTGAAGCCATCCCTGTGCTGCCGGGATGAAGCTCACTTGATCGTGGTGTGTAATCTTTTAAATATGTTGCTGTATTCGGTTCGCTAGTATCTTATTTAGGATTTTTGCATCTGTGTTCATGAGAGATATTGGTCTGCAGTTTTCTATTTTTGTGTTATCTTTACCAAGTTTTGGTATCAGAGTAATATTAGCCTCATAAAATGAGTTGGGAAGTATTGCCTCCTCTTTGATTTTTTTGGAAGAGTTTGAGGGGAATAGGTGTTAAATCTTATTTAAATGTTGGTAGTATTCACTGGTGAAGCCATTTGCTTCTGGACTTTTACTTTATGGTAGTTTTTTTGATGATTGTTTCAATTTCTATACTGCTGAGTGGTCTATTTAGATTTTCCAGATCTTCTTGATTCAGTCTAGGAAGATTGTATTTTTCTAAGTACTGGTCCATTTCTTCTAGGTTATTAAATTTGGTGTTATATACTTTTTCATAGTATTCCTTCATGATCCTTTTTATTTCTGCGATGTCAGTCATAATTTCCCCTTTCATCCCTGATTTAGTTTATTTGTGTCCTTTCTCTTTTTTCTTTAGTGAGTCTAGCCAGGGACTTGTCAATTTTATTAAACTTCTCAAAGAACCAGCTGTTTATTATATTTATTTTTTCTATTGTTTTTTGTTTGTTTGTTTGTTTTCAATTTCATTTATTTCTGCTCTAATTTTGATTATTTCTTTCCTTCTTCTGACTTTAGGCCTCACTTGTTTTCTTCTAGTTTTTTAAGATGAAACGTTAGGTTGTTTATTTGGGCTTGTTCTTGTTTTTGAAGATAGGCCTGTAATGATATGAACTTTCCTCTTGTGATTGCTTTTGCTGTGTCCCAAAAGTTTTGATACGTTGTACTATCATTATCATTTGTTTCTATGTATCGCTTGATCTCTTTTTATTTCTTCTCTGACCCGGTTATTCTTCACTAGCATGTTGTATAATATCGATGTATTTGTGGTTCTTCCTTATTTCTTTCTGCATTTGATCTCTAGTTTCAAAGCATTATGATCAGAGAATATGGTTGGTATAATTTCAACCCTCTTATATTTGTTGAGGCTGTCTCTGTGTCCCAGTATGTGGTCGATTCTTGAGAATGTTTCATGTGCACTAGAGAAGAATGTATATGCAGCTGTTTTGGGATGGAAGGCTCTGTAAATGTCAATTATGTCCAGTTGGTCTAATGTGTTGTTTAAGGATGTTCTTTCCTTATTGATTTTCTTTTGGATGATCTGTCCATATCTGACAGTGGGGTATTTAGGTCCACTACTACGATAGTGTTTTGGTCTGTTTCTTCCTTTAGTTCTGTTAGTAATTGCTTTACATATTTCGGGGCTCCCTGATTGGGAGCATAGATATTATGTTTCTTGGTGCATGATTCCCTTTGTCATTATGAAGTGTCCCTCAGTATTTTTCTTTACCTTTTTTTATTTTGAAGTCTATTTCATCTGATATTAGTACTGCTACTTCCACTTTTCTCTGAATGCCATTTGCTTGAAATATCGTTTTCCATTCTTTCATTTTGAGTCTATATTTGTCTTTGGAGCTGAGGTGTGTTTCCTGGAGGCAGCATATGGTCAGATTTTGTTTTCTGATCCATTCTGTGACTCTGTGCCTTTTTATTGGTGAGTCAGTCCATTTACATTTAGGGTAATTATTGAAATATGAGGTATTCTTATAGCCATTTTATCTTTTGCTTTCTGGTAGCTTGGTGTTTCCAATGCTTCCTTGTCCTTGTGTTTCTGTTTTCTTTATTGTGGGTTTTGCCTCCAATTCTTCTTGTTTTATGTTATATACTTCATTTCTAACTCTATGGTATGTGGTTACCAAGACAAATACGAAAAAGATAGTGTATATGTGTATGTATACACATATATATACAGTCATCCATTTTCTTCTATGTGTGCCTTATCTCCTTTCCCCTTTGCAAATTTGGATCTTTGAATCCTCCCCTTTTCAGTCATTGTTATCTCAATTTGTTTCTATGTATGCTGAACATTCATTACTATCCTGTTATAGCAATTCTCTTATTATTTAAGCTTATAATGACCTGTTCTTAGTAAGGGTTGCACTCCTCTGCTTCTATTGCCTGATAGTCACTTTACTCCTAGTTATGTATTTTTGCTGCTGTTATTTTGTTTTAGGTGAGCTGACCCCTTTCAGAATTTCCTGTAGTGCAGGCCTCGTAGTGGAGAATTCCCTCAATTTTTGTATGTCTGAAAAGGTCTTAATTTCTCTTTCATATCTAAAGAAGAGCTTAGCTGGATACATTATTCTAGGCTGGTAGTTCCTTTCACTTAATAGTTTAAATATTTGATTCCATTTCTTTCTGGCTTGTAAGGTCTGTACTGAGACGTCTGATGATAATCTATTAGGTTTTCCTTTATACATTACTGTTTTCTTCTCCCTGGCTGCCCTGAGAATTATATCTTTGTCATTGATTTTTGATAATTTTAATACACTGTGTCTTGGTGAAAGCATTTTTGGGTTGAGATTGGGTGTTGTGTTGACTTCTAGAATTTCAAGTTCCAGCTCATTCCTTAGATTTGGGAAATTCTTGTCCACTATTTGTCTGAAAATGCTTTCTAGTCCCTGCTCCTTTTCCTGCTCCTTTTCCTTGCCTTCGGTAATGCCTATTATTCTTGTTTCCTCTCCTGATGGTATCAGCTAGTTATTGTATTTGTCTTTCATTCTTTTTCATTCTTCAGTTTCTCTCTTTTTCCTTCTGATTTATTTCTAGATTTCTGTCTTCGATATCACTGATCCTTTCCTCCACCTGGTCAACTCTACTTCCCAAGCTTGCTATTTCATTTTTCGACTCTTGCAGTGTGATTTTTTTTTTATCTCCAGAAGTTCTGTTTGGTTCTTTTTGAGGGTTTCAATCTCCTTGCTCTGCTCATCTAGCTTTTTTTGCAATTTCTGAAATTGTTGATATGACTCGTTTTGGAACTCACTGAGTTTTTTCGGTACTATCCTGAATTCTCTGTCACTTAAGTTGCATATTTCTATATCTGTAAGCTCATTTTCTGGAGATTTTTCTCTTTCTTTCTGAGATGCTTTGTCACCTTGGTTTTTCATGGTGTTTAATGGACTATTTCTCCGCCTGGGCATTAATAGAAGTGTATTCTGTTGTTTTTCTAGAAAGAAGACTTATTATATAAAGGTTTCTTTTTAGTCTGCTGCAAAGAAGGCGCTTTTCTTTTGGTTTCAAGTATGTGGCATCTAAATCTCTTGGATCCCTGCTTTATATAGAGCCTAAAGTTTTTTATTTTCTCGTAGATTTAAATCACACTTGCTACTCTCAGTTTCAGTGCCTGTCAGTGTTAGCAACAGTTTGGGTAGCATTTGCTCAGATTCCCCTGGGGCTCTGCGGTGAGCGGTCTAGGAGGGTATGGGGGTGGGACACTCTGAGTTGGGAGTTGGGGGCTGCAGCTCAGCCTTGGTTTTGCAACTGGGGCCGGTAAAAATCAACTGTTGGTTCTCTGCTGTCCTGTCCCACTTTTCTGCTTTCTGCCCTGATGACTGAGCCCTGCTGCTGGCTGCATAGAAAAGTCCCAGCACTTCCAGGCAGGGCTGATCAGGGAAGCTGCCACACCTTCATCCCTCCCACTCCTCCTATAAGGAGTTCTCATGGCTGCAAGAGGCAGCTTCCTTATTTGTCCCGGTCCACTGCCTGACACCTGGGCCTCTGACCTACGGTAGCTCTTACGCGCAGATCCCATGCTCAGATGAGCTGGTGTGCATTTTGGGTGTTTTTGTTCAGTGTTAGATGTTCAGCTTATTGTTGTTTCAAGGGGAGTGATCTAAAGATGTCTCTCACTCCACCAAGTTTTCCTAGAATCTGCAAAGAGATATATTTACCTAGGGGGTTGACTCCTGTATTTCCTCTTTTGGCTATTTTAGGCTGAAAGGGAAAAGGCAGCAAGTTCAGAATAGTTAAAATTCTTTAAGATTCTTAAAATTAAAAAAATCCTCTTAAAAAACTGTTATATTTCAAAACAGAAAAGAGAGAAAAGTTTGAATTATTGATTAAAATAATTTTTCAGTTTCTCTGTGATATCAATTAAGCATCATATTCTCATTTTTAATAGCATATGTACTCTAGGGAAGTCTACTGCAACAGAATTTTGAGGGCATAGTTCTATGTATATGCACTATTGAGCAAAATATGTTATTTTTGTTTATTCTATTATGATTGGGGTTTGAAGGTTTATTTAGCCAAAAAAAACGTCTTAAAACTTGGAAGTAACACAAAGCACTGGGAAATTTAACCCATTAAGGAAGAACTATTACAAAGTTCTTTTATGAATCCAATAACACATTTATAATCATACTTTAGTGTGGCAGGGTCCTAAAGTAATTTAAGTAATATAATGACTCTGTTATTCTTTTTATTTGAGTTTAGACCCTTCCTTCTTCTCTATTGAAAATGAATCAGCTACAGGGATGGCAACTGCATAGAACTGGTTTGTTGAAAATTCCTGAATTCATTGGAAGATTCCAGAACCTCATTATATTAGATTTATCTCGGAATACAATTTCAGAGATACCTAGAGGAATAGGTAAGGAGGGTTGATTTTATTCCTGTGCTATTTTATCCACCTGCAGATGTGCTTGTCTCTAAGATTTTTGATACATGGAATAAAGATCTTACCTTTATATAGCCTCAAGTCTTGAGAAAATGTAAAAACATCTACATTGATGATGCAAGGAGATCCAAGCTTCCGGATTTACTGAGGTGATTCAGGATGAGATTTCAATGCAAGAAAAGTCTCTTTGGAAATATTGTGTAGATTCTAAAAACAACACTGCTGGTTTAGTTATTCTTCCTGTAAGAGAACAAGTTGAAGGCAAGAAAAAAAATAGATTTCTTAAATGAGAAAAAAAAATCCCTAAATGGAAAAGTGGTCAGCATAGAGCATAGATATAACAGAATTTTAAAAAATGTATTTTTGCCTATAGCACTGATAAACCTGACCCTTATATGAAGAAGGGGCTAGAGACACATACTGGGAAAAGTTAAGAACCTGAGAAGTGTAAATTTGTTCACGTCAGACTGGCAAGTAAATTATGCTGTAATACTTTGTAACTGGAAACATTACTTTCCATCCATCTGCTCTCTTTTTGTATTATTTGTTATAGGACTGCTTACTAGACTTCAGGAACTGATTCTTAGTTACAACAAAATCAATGCAGTCCCAAAGGAACTAAGTAACTGTGTCAGCTTGGAGAAACTAGAGCTTGCTGTTAACAGAGATATATGTGATCTTCCACAAGAGGTCAGAAAAATATAAATGCCTGTGATTAAATTTCTATCTACTAGTGGTTTACTTCTCAATTGTGTAATCATAAAAAATAACACTAATAAAGAAATGCTATATATTTTATTTTAGAAGATATTTAATGAAAACGATTTCCTATTATTTTGAGTATAATGCATTGTCTTAACAAGGGAAGCATCTATATAGCATAAAAGCTACTTATATTTTTGTCACGGTACTGACATCCTTTGTTGACTAGCTTGTGATCTCCTTGAAGGCCAGAATGAGTCTTACTTATTTCTATTCCAAGAATTGAAGGCACAGACTAGGTTGTAGTTGTTACTTAAATGCTTATTGAATGGATAAATAATAATAATTATTTTTTAATTAAGTTTATTGGGCATAACATTGGTTAATACAATTATATAATTTTCAGGTGTACATTATAATTTGATATCTGTATTTTCTATTTTGTGTTTACCACCCAAAGTCCAGTTTCCTTCGGCTACCATAATTTGATCCCTTTTAGAATAAATAATCATTATAAAGCACAGACAATGTGGTGATAGGAAAACCCTTTGGTTTACTAGCTGGTTTTTATAGAGGGATCAGTTTTTGAGATAGAGGTTAAGTAATAAGACATGAATTCTTGTTTACAAAGTTTCCTTTTTAGGAAAAGTAGCTTCCTAGGCTCTATCAAGTAAAAGCAAGGCAACGGGCTTGGAAAGCCTTCAAACTGATGTCTTGTTATTGGCAAAACCAAACTGATCATAATGATATAGACATTTGTATTACTGTTTTTTGTATTTAATCCTCTTAGAATCAGCAAAGGAAATTTTCATGATGTTTTGCCTTGAAAACAATCACTCTGCAAGATAAAAGTTACAAAAAATAATAGAAGAAATATCACTTAATTTCCCAAACTAGTAAGCATGTTGCCAATAATTGTTGCTCTTGCAAGTAAAATGTAGATTCTATATCTTTATCTCCTCTAATAACAGTTCAGTTTAATGAAATGTATATACTTGTTTATGATGAAAATAATGATAACGGGAACAATTCTTTTTATACCTGCAACAAGGCCAATAAATATTTTATTTCTAATTTCTAATTCTTGTGATTTGTTTCTAGGATTTGTTCTGTCACCAAAAAGCTTTGTGAATTTGGGCATGTCTATTAACATGTCTTTACCTTAATTTCTTCACTGGGAAATAGGTTTTACTAGAACAAATAGTGAACTGAGATATTGAGCCTGGGATTATTTACAAAGGTGGCCTCTAAGTAGCTGTGTGGCCTTGAACATATCACTTTAATAACTAGATCTCAGTTTTCACACATGCAAAATTAAGACTCTTAGGTTATAATAGTTTCAATATCTTTTCAATCTTCTAAAATCAAAGGGTTCTAGTACCACTGAGAAATCAGCAATGCGAGCTTATCTCAGCCATTAAGGTGCACATACTGTATACACACAAACATTATGCTAATGTAAAAACAATTTTTTTATACTCTATTCTGAGCCATTTAAAAAATTTTAAAGTCTGATGACAGATTTTGAATCAGTTTTATTCATGGCTGAATTCTAAAGCTGGAGAAACATCACTTAGAAAACGAAACCCTCCTGCTTGTTTGCATTACACACAAAACACGATTTATGCATTTTTCTATGGTGTTAAAGTTGTGGAATCTGATAGAGATAGAATGTAGAATTAAATGGAGAGGGTTTTGTTTTGTTTTGTTTGTTTTTTAAATAAAAGTTCACTGAATTCTCACATCTTGAATCTTTCACTACTTGAATCTTTAGGTCCATGAATAATTGAGTGCACATCATAGCTTTATCTTTTCTAGTCACATGGCCTATCTAAACCATTCGGTCTATTAAACAGAAATCAGACACTTACCCACCTGGTAAAGCTGATGTCAGAATTATCCATTAATTTAAGGTACAATGCTGGATGATTCATATACTCACAGCTTTCTCCAGCTGGCGGTTGGGAACACAGATAATTACAGGGATATTTTAGAATGAATAAACTATAAGAATGAATGCATTTTAAAAACCGATATTGAGAGAAAGAAGCAAGTTAAAAGATAAGTATGCAATCATAAGCCTTAAAAATATAAAAATATAAAATATTAAATTGTTTATAAAAACGTATGTTAAAATAAGATGTATATGAATAGAAAGAAAACATATATTTATGTATAGTAATAACAGCATTAAAAACATGCATGGGAATGACAGACACCAAATCCAGGATAGGAGTTTCCTCTGGAAAGGAAGAAGGGAGGAGTGCGTAGAGGTACAGTTACGTAAAAAAATTCTTAAACTGAGCACACTGGTGTTATGTTATTCGTAATAAATTTTTGATGTTTTCATTTAAAAACAAAATTACCAAACAGTAAATTTTTATGACTGAGTTAGTGTATGGAAAGCATCAGGCACAAAGAATGGGGTTCAATAAAGATAACTATTATTTTAAAATTTGGGTTTTCCCATGTAAATCTCAATTACTAGATAAAAAAGCAAAAACAAAATAAAATGAAACACTCTGCCAGGCAGGTTCTATAAACTCTGGAACTTGGTTATTTGGGAAGATACGTTTTCTTTGAATAGATAACATTTCTATGAGAGCTTTCATTTATCTGGACATTACTTAGGTTTGTTTTTATTTCAAATATAAAAAATATAAAAATGTTGTGGACTACTATGACTAAATAAAGTCCAAGCATAATGTGAACATTCCTTGATGTGAAATGTCTCCTTTATCAATGTGTGTGTTCCAGTATGTTACACTGCAGATCTTTATTTTGAAAACATTGCTTTCCTCTTTAGCTCGGCAGTTTGATAAAGCTTACTCACCTTGATTTGAGTATGAACAACTTCACCACAATGCCTTCTGCTGTGTTGAACATGCCTGCCCTTGAGTGGCTTGACTTGGGAAGCAACAAACTAGAACAACTTCCTGATGCTATAGAAAGGTAAAATAAGTAACTTTTTATGCTGCCAACAGATGTGCTGAAGCTATGTATGAGTAGTGAGAAATAACAAAACAAAGGGGACCCCAAGCAGAATCAATCACAATAGATACATTTAGTTCTAAATATGCTACTATTTAACAGAATGTTTTCATTTATTCCAAATAAGTAAAAGAGTTACTTGGAGAGAAAAACTGGCTATCTAATTTCAACAAATTGACAAGAACATACCACAACAATCGGAACATTGCATAGTACATGCCAGACACTTCTGGGTGCTTTACAAAAAGAGGAGGAAACACAGAGATGTTAACTAAATTGCTCAAGATCAGTTACTAAGTGTCCAAGCTAGGATTTTAACCTAGGCAGCCTGGCCCCAGAGTCTTGGCTGTTAACAATTATGCAAACATGCCTTGCCCTCAATAGGTATATTAATAATTTCTGACTTTTAAGACTCTAATTTGGATTAGATAACATTTACAGCAGTTCTTCTTTAAGAAATTCTATGAGAATAGTGAAGAATTTTGGAATACAATGATTTTATTTCTACCTCCACAAGATGAGGCTATACTGTAGAAATTAACTCCCCCATGCAGTTTCCCTAATAATCAGGTAATGTGAAGTCAGTTAATCCAATAGGTATACTGGTTAACGGAGATGTTAAAAAAGATGACATTTCTTTGATTTTTAAGTTAATAAGAACCAGGGTTTTCATACTATGTGTGGTTAATTGCAGAAGCCTCTTTTAATTCTTCAGAATGCAAAATCTACATACATTATGGCTGCAACGAAATGAAATAACATGCTTGCCGGAAACTATCAGCAATATGAAAAATCTGGGTACTCTTGTTCTCTCCAACAATAAACTGCAAGATATTCCACTGTGCATGGAAGAGATGACCAATCTGAGGTAAAAAATTTTTCAACATAATTGACACGTTCCTTTCTGGCTGCAGAACAAAGTAACGCAGAGAAATTACTCTGAATAGATTTGAGTTCTCATTAATATGAATAAATGCACTTAAAAATCTTTTCCAATCTTAAAATTCTGCCATTTATAAGTAAGATTCCTATAATACTGGTCTAAATTATTTAAGAAAAGTCTATAAAACTCAAGCAGTGCTGATATTTATTAACTTCAAGGAACACCCTCTGTTGGTAACATTTTCATGAAAATCATCTCTGTAACTGCTAACGAAACTTATCTGTAATATAAAAACCCTAAACATAAAAATTGTGATTATTTTCCTTCTAAATAACTACAAATAGATATTGGCAATTGTTACAAATTTAACTTTTTACTAAGTTAATTACTATCAAACTCTCTCAACGTCTTCCTTCCAAAATCTAACTTCCTGACAGTGAAGATACCAAATCTCACAACTTCCATAACAATATCATTCATTCATTCACTTATTCAGCAACAACTAAGCCCTGTACCAGATGAAGATACAATGAATGATAAAGAACTGTTGTCTATAAAATATGCAAAAACTTTAAGTTCATTGCATTAATTGTACAGTCCTTGAACTTATAATGGCTCAAGTTATGATTTTTCTAGCTTTCTGATGGTGCAGAAGTGATACACATAATGAATTACAAGATATTCAACCCTTTCTAATAAAGTAGGCTTTGTGTTAGATGGCTTTGTCCAACTGTAGGCTAATGTAAGTGTTGTGAACATGTTTAAGGGATGCTAGGCGAAGCTATGATATTCAGGAGGTTAGGTTTATCAGATGCATTTTTGACTTAATGATATTTTCAAGTTACGGTGGGTTTATCGGGACCCCATTGTTAAATCAAGGAGCATCTGTATATTTGAGATGCATTAGAATTGCTCTTGGAAGTTAAGCTGCAGCAAAAATAAGTTGTCAAAAGCTCATCTTTTTCTTCTATGAAAGAAATTTCAAGATTCTTAAGATATATCACATCTCCCTAAGATCTTCACTTACTGAAACCGGTTAAAAAAAGAATTTAGTATATTATCATTTGGTATTTCTCCAGAAAAATAAATGTACATTTTTATGGCACCTATGAAAATACTGTTTTTTTGGTAAACTGCTAGGTTTGTCAACTTCAGAGACAACCCACTGAAATTGGAAGTAAAACTTCCTCCCAGTGAAGGCATAGAGGAAGAGGAAGAGGAATTATTTGGTCTTCGGTTCATGCACACATACATACAGGAGTCACGGAGTAGAGCAGGTATGAGATTTGTATATTATCCAGGTTAAATATTCTTTTTGGTAGGGCAATATTTATACAGATTAATTCCTTTATAGATTTCTCATCCTATCTTACCTTTTTGGTCAAATTCTAGTCTCTTGGTCAATATCATGGGAAGAAGAAAAGTGAAATTCAAATTGGTTCACAATTTTGATAAAGGCTTAGAGAAAAAGACTGGATAGGTATTGAAAGTCTTTCAAGTGGAATGAGGAAATGAATTTCTTTGGTTAAGCATTTGAAGATATAATTCTTAAAACTTCCCTAACTCGTTCTAGCACTTTGTTATGTATGTCAGTTTGTTCTCAGGAATGTTATCTTTGCTGCCATTTCTTCTTTTTCTACAATCCATAATTAGCAAAAAATATTTTGCCTAAGAATGAAAAATATTAAGAGAACACAGATTTTAACCAAGTTAAAATATAGATTTCCATCACTTAGCCTCTGATAATTTAGAATTAAACCACTTTATTTTTCATACTGAGGAAGGGAAGCCTTAAACTTAAACCAAGATTAGGGGAAGAGGACAAGAAACAATTTATTTAAAAAAAGTGAAATATTATACTAATTGAAATGATTTTATAATTCACTAAAACATCGAGAATTTTTGAGTTAAAAAGTAGATTTTAGTTAAATCTTAAAATATTTGTTTCAAAGAATGAGTATAAACTGAGCAAACAATTACGGAGTGTTTCAGCTATAGGAAATAGTTTTTTTCAACACCCAAAGAAAGATGTTCAGAAAATGATTTGGTCTGTTGTAGCAAGGTCATAAAAGCAATGACATGGAGGATAGATTAGAAGAAGACATGTAAGAGCTGTAATAGTTTGGAGCCTAGTTTTGGAAAGTGGAGGACAAATATATGAAAAACAAGTAGATGACAGAATTGATAATTGCATGAAGATGAGAATGTTTTGTTTCAAGCAGCTGGATGGATGGTGATGCTGAGATGGGGAAATGAAGTATAGCAGCTGGTTTGGTGGGCAGGATAAAGTAGTAGAGTGTAAGTTAAGCTTCAGTTTTAACATAGTAAATTTGATGTACCTGTGGGCATACAGAAGAAGTAGCTGTGTAGATCAATTTAAAGCTCAAAGGGTTTGCTCAACCTGCAAATTCTACAGGTCAAGGGAGAGCTATGTATATATCCCACATATCACTTTCTTAGGATATGTTAATGGAAGTAAAGAAGGTTGTGGAAAACAATAATCTTGACCTATGGCTGGCATGTTGACAGACAAGCTTTACTTCCCATAAAGGATTTGGTACCATTGTCAGAAACTTATTAAGCTAAATGGGCCACAAGACTGTATCACTATAATTCTTGGGTGTGTGTGTGTGTATGTTTGATGAAACATAACTGAGATTATCTTTTATAATGTAGAATATCTTTTATTTCTGGGCACAAATTATTGAATAATACAAAAGACTGTATAATGCAAATTGGCATTGTCTGACCCAGTAAATCATGTTAATCACTGAATGATGTATTATTTTCATTTATGTTTTCTTGATTGGGGGATGTAACTAACTTAAAATATAATCAAACTACCTTACTTGAATAATATTTGACATAAAATATAATAACAAGAGTAAAAAGGTTACAACTTAAACAAAGAGATAATAAAACCAAGTCTGCTTATTGTTTATTAAAACCAGATTCATGAATTAGTACTATTAATAATAGATGGCATTTATTGAGGACTCACTCTGTGCTGGGAATTGTTCTAAGACTTTTACATTTGTTATCTCTTTAATGTTTACAACAACCTTGTGAGGTATTATTATTATTATCATCATCCCCATTTTTAGGCGAGGAAATTGAGGCACAAAGAGATTAAGTATGCCCAAGGTCATATAGCTGAGAGGTGGCAGAGTTGGGATTTGAACCTAGGCGGTCTCACAAAACGTATGAGATTAAACTAAAATGGAAAGGTCAATAATTAAAAATAGGCTAGGCTTCTAATTCATAATTCATATAGTCATTGACCTATAGGATAAAAAGTTACCTAAGAATATCATTATACTATCTAAAATTGGTAATTCTGGATCTTTGTCTTGGCAAATGTACCAGTGAGATTACTACAATTTTTAGAATAACAGTCCTACAGCCATGTTTGGTTTAAAATTTCTTGTGCATAGAAATGAGTTAAATGAGGCATAAATGTAAGAAGGATTTTGGTTTCACTATCTAATTTCCACTTTATTCCAAATTATTTTCCCAAAGAGGAGAGAATATATTTATATTTTCACTTACACATGTATAAATATTCTGTTAAAAGATATGAGATACCTAATTAACTTCAAAAGTTCTTTGCACATTTTAACTTATTGTGAATCAGGCTTTTAAGCATCTTTTTGGAAGTTCTAACTAAATAATTATCTGATAAAATGAAATAGTTTTCTTTTCCTGGAAAACATCTCTTTAGTTTTGGTGTTTGTCATGGAAAATTCTGATAATATATAAATACAGGTATGACACTGGAAATCTGAAGGTGAATTCATTAATTGATTGTGATTATCTCTGCATTTGCATGAAAAAAAAAATCATAATCGATTATCCTTTCCAGATCTGCATGGAAAAAAATCCACACATAAGCCAAATTCTCAAATTAGCCCTTGTCAGAAACTGACAATTGATCATTACGTCTTGAACTTGAGAAATAAAAAGTATTAAGTAAAGCCAAAGGAAAATAAATTTCTAAAATTAATGCAAGTAGAAACTTAATGTGCTCTTTATCTGGTGACATGTTATGTGTTTCAGATAACCAAGTCATCTGTTCGACTACTTCACCAATCTCTATAAACATGGATAATATAACTGATGGATAATATAACTCCAGATGCCCTGCTGAAGATTACTTTGGAATTTGGTGAATTCTCTAATGTTTGGACTTCTCAAGTAAAAAACAAAGCTATTACCAAAGTTCGATGAGGTCCCAACATTTTTTAAAGTTCATATTATCTGCTATTAAATTATATTTTCATGAATATAAAAATACAATTTAAAATATTATTTTTTTGGTGGAAGACAGATGATGTTCAAAATTTCTTTTCCATTAAGCAGTTGTTTCTGGTGATGAAGAGTGATTTGGTAAAGCAGTTAACAAGACATTTTCTAAAGACACCAGAGGATCTGTATAGTACTGCAGAGCAGGACTGAATCTCTTCTGTTGTAAATACTCAATTCGGCCTTGGTCAATCAGCAATTTACAAAGATGCCCTATTTTCTTCTTTTCTTCAACAGTCAGAAACCTAAATTGAATAAACACACATAAAACACTGTTAAAAGTTTGTAAAAGTTTATAAAAAATTATTTTAGTCCCTTCTATTTGTTAATAAGCTGCTAGATAACCCACAATACACTATATGCTATGTCCCATGCTTCTAAGATACATTTTATTTACGACCACAATAAAAATGTGTGTATTTTAACTTATTCTAAAATAAGATAGTTAAACACATTTTCATGAATATGTTTTTGGTAATATTCATCAAAAAGAAAGTACAGCAATAATAAAATATTTCTGCTGCAGCGATGTACATTTCAAAGTAGTCACTTACCCAGGCAGACTCTCAACACTGTCATCTGTAATTCTGTATCCCCCATCATCATGCTCTTCACCATCATCATTCTGATGATCTTTTCTCGTTGTGGTAATATTTGAGGCGTCCAAAGATGTTTTCCGCATCCCACAAGTCGCCCAACTACTCATTCGTTGGAAATAGTGAAATTCCACTGCTCCAAGGCCTAAAGCCTTAAAATATTCTTTGCCCACATAATGTCTCCAATCGCACCTGTGGTGACAACAGAGTGCAATAACAATGCCAGCCACAGGGGTCCACTTCTCTGGGACACTTTTTTCATTTCCTTCTTTGGCCAAAGTGTTAATTTCTTTTTCTGTTTTATCATTCTTTATGCGTTTGGCTAAAGGTTCTTCATTCCTTTCCTCACAACTGGCAGCATAGGTTTCAACCAAACATCGTAAAGCAAGATCTGCAAACACAATTATGTGGCCCCCCAAACCACATTATCTTTAAAAATAAGTATTTTTTGCATTTATTAGGCAGTACGGTTTTAAAAACCCCAAACCAAAAACAACAAAAACCTACTTAGCTTTCTACCTGTAATAATTCTTTTGTGAATTATCAATTTGTTCATATCTGCTCTTTTCTCATTATCATCTTTCTCTAATGATTTTTTTCTACATTAAGTCTACTTCCTAATAAAACTATCTGAAGCTTAAGAGCAACAATTTGCAGAACATTTTGGTCCAACTACTTGAAATGACTCTTATTTCTCCTATCCTGGCTGAGGAAATGATTTGTACAGAAAAAAAATTTATTAACCTACACTTACATTCCAGGAAAGCTTTGATCTTAAGAAAACCAAAGAAAGAAATAAAGAGGAAAGGCATCCTCTAGGCATCTGCTTAGGTTAGTGTTAGGTGTCAGTCCTGAAAGGTAAGATTTTCACAGAAAATAGTGATGAGCTGAAGAGTTAACAAGATAAATCAGACTGCAGAAATGAATGAATAATTGTGGCCACCGGTATTATACTCACTGTATTATACATTCATTCAGCAGTTACTAAATGCCTTTCATGTGCAAGACTTTGCAGATATAATGATTAAATACATATAGGCTCAGAGGTGAAGGTACTCCATATTAAAATGAAAATTTTATAGTACATTTAAAAACTCAGCAAATAGATTTTTGATAATTACAATGATTTATCTCTGAAGACTGCTATATTGTTGACAATACTGATAAGACCCCAAATAAATGCTGTAAAACCCACATTTTTCTGTCCAATTAGATTGGTATGCTGTGCCTGTTCAATCAAAAACATAAATTTTAAATTTTTACTACTTTAAGTATCACTAAGTATTACTATTAAATAATCTGATATTTCACTAGTAAATTTAATTCAATATATGAATTTAAATCAACAAATCTTACTAGGAACTTGATTGGAGAAAGTGATAGTTAATTTATTATTTTATAAACTTATTTTGTGACAAAATATATTTAGTCAATGTTTTATTTACATTGGATTGATTTTCAGAAATATAAATAACCAGAAAAATTATTAAAAGAATGAAGTTCTTTTAGAACCAGAAGGAGCTTTGGCGATCTATCTTAACCTTTCCCTTACAGAGAACTTAAGAAAACAAAGCCACATACCTAGATAGACAAGGAAACATAGCAAATTGGTGGCCAAGATTATTCAAACATTTACTGAGTTCTTATATATGTCATTCATTATGTTAGCACATTTCCTATGCTCAAAAAATTCACAGCATAGTGGTTGAATTAGATATGTAATTAAAATATAATAAGGTAAAGATATGCAGAGAGTATTAAGAAACACATGAAGGAGGAGTATCTTATTTAAGGAAGTTCCCTGCAAGTGGTGACAATAGCCAAAGGGTAAGGACAAATTGATCAGTTTTTTGTTGGGTGGGTGGGTACAATATAGTATATGGGAAAGCATTCAGGGTTTGAATTTGCTGACCAGTAAACCTGGAGGCAGGAAGTGGCAGAAAGAGAAATGCAGAGGCCAGAATGAGACTAAGATATCATGTTAAAGAGCTTGGACTTCATTCATGCTGTCAGTGATTGGGAGCTACTGAAGAGTTCTAAGAAGGGGAAAGGCAGATTAGGTGTGTAGCAGATGGATCTGAATATTAGTACATAAAGGACAGGCAGTGGAAGGAGCCCATGAAAGACACAGAGAAAGAATGGCAGAGATGGAGGGGGAAGAACCAGGAAAGAGTCACAAAGGAGAAGGAAACAGAATCTCGAGAAGGGTAAGCAACTGTAGTAGAGATTTTTTCAGTAAGATAATGATAAAGTGATGAAGGCAAAATTCAAATACAGTGAATCAAGGGGGGAATAATGAGTGGAACACAAGAAACAGCCAATATGGATTATACTTTTAAGAAACTTGGGTTAGATACATAGAAGTAAAAGAGTTTGCTTTTTTCCCTCCCTAGGACAGAACTGGCTTACTTAAGAAGGCTTTTATGAGGGTTAAATGAAATAAATAAGTAAAAGTCATCTAAAAACTGTCAAGGATAACACAAATATATAATCCTCAAAACCATTTCTAGCCAGTTTGAATAATGTCTTATGGAAGCTCCAAGTTCCCCACGTAGGTAGATGATGAAACTAGCAGGAGCCAGGAAGATGTAACATTTATTGAGCACCAATATGTACCAGACACTTTACATGTACTATGGTAAATTATACATTATTATCATCCTCATTTTACAGATGAGACAACCCAAGTTCAGAAAGGTTAAAGTAATTTGCCAAGGTCACACAGCAGAGTTGAACCCCGGACTCTCTGATTTCAAAGCTCATGCTCTTTCCACTGTACCATGCTAAATCTGGTGGATCAAAGTGCTAAGACAAGACATCCTAGATTTTTTATCTACTATTACTTTTCCCGTTGCCCTAGAATCCTGACACACGATCACCTTCAAGTGGGAGAAGTTTCAGAGTCCCTGCCAAGCAACTCCTCTAAAAAAATCAGTAGCTTCTGTGGTGAAATCATACAGTTTCCATAAATGATTCATTTCCTTTTTGGTTGAAACATAATCCAAAGAATCTTAAGGTTTCGTATGACAGAGCATTTACACACAAAACCCTTGATTCATCCTACAAAATGGCCAAATGAGCGGATCACTAGGAAAGCTGCTGTGATATAACACTGGGTCAATGCTACTACGAAGATTAATGAATAGTGAACATAGTGATGTACACTCCTTGAAAGAGATTATGTAAATGGTTCAGACCATGTTCAGCTAAGACTTCATGTATTAATTTAGACATTATTAGTATATTTACTTACCTGTCGCCACACCACACAGATGCTTTCCAATTCCTACCACAGGCAGTTTTTCTTTGCTTAGTAGAGGAATCTTGTCTGAAATAAAAAGAAATGAGAACTAATTTCTCATGTGAACTAAGGCCTTAATGTGGCCTCCCGAAATAGAGAACTAATTAGAATTTTTGAATTTTAGGACTGAAGAACCTAAACAATTCTTACTTTGTAGCTTAGGAATAAGAGGCTCAAAGATGCGGTGGCTTGATAAGTAATACAGATGGCTACTGACAGAGTCAGCATTAGAGTTGAAGTTTCTTGACTCTTAGGGCAATGCTATCTCTTCTACACTGGCTCAGGACGTTCCTCTGCCAAAACCTTATTTTGCTAAATGTTATTAACCCATTGATAAAAGGACTCAAAACTTTCCCCACTAGAAGATTTATTTTGCATAAATAATAGATGTGATAATATATAAATAATATAACAATATATTTAAAATATATTATAAAATGCTATGTTCATTATTCTAATCAAACTATAGAGCTCTTAATATACCTTTATGATCACAGGTAAGCTATCTTAGCTTTTCACACTGTGGTGAATAAAAGTGAATATTCATAATAGTGCTACAAAAGTAAAAGAAAATCATCTATAATGCAGTAAAATGTACTACATCATAGTTATAGCTTCCATTTTTTCCCTTTCTTCATGTTCCTTCCTGTGAAATTCTGAAATAAAAACCATGCTTCCCCTTTATAAAGCCAGCTACAGCACCTAGCACAGTGAATTGTCCAATGGAGGTACTTAGTAAGTATTTCTGCTTTTCTGTTGCCTGCATTCAAAAGGGATTCCATGATGACAGAAATTGGTAACAAGTGGAATAGTTGGCCCATGCCAGGGAATACAGAGGTTTGAATTAGGTGTTTCAGGAAACTGATCATCAACTAGGGTGAGGAGAAAGGATGTCTGAGAAAGCTCTTCTGCTTTTATGCTTGAAAATTGCCCCATTCTCTTTCTCCCCCATTTCTCTGGGCTTGGGAAACAGAGCAGATGAACTTCTGGGAAAAGATGGCAGATCAAATACAAGCATCTAGTTTGCTACCTCCTAAAACTCTATCAAAATAAAAATAAAAGGATTTTTTCAAAGGTATAAACTCACAAATTCTGAAAGAAAAGGAGACAGAACGTGTAAGATAATATGTGGAAAAAGAAGTTCCAACCTAGGAGAATGAAGGGAATCCTGAGGGTGAGACTGAAGAGGGTTTTAAGTTTGACAACTGTGCCCCAAGAACAGAGAGCACCCAGTTTGGATTGGAACAGGTTTGAAGGATTCAGGAGAGACTTTTTCAGGAAAATGGAAACTGACAGAACACTTGATGTATGTATTATGCCAAATACATTTTTAAAAGATTAAGTAAACAAAATTATAAATTATTAACTCTACAAACAATAAAAATAGTACAGAA
The DNA here is from genome assembly GCA_028627145.1 of Eidolon dupreanum. Taxonomy (NCBI): domain Eukaryota; kingdom Metazoa; phylum Chordata; class Mammalia; order Chiroptera; family Pteropodidae; genus Eidolon; species Eidolon dupreanum. The sequence goes on along the minus strand of CM053517.1, from coordinate 26,968,734 downwards.
AAAAAGGGAACTTAATTTACTACATGGCTCAGCTGTGAAAAATCACTTAATCATTTAATGCATATTAGGAAGATGAAGAATGAGAAGTGTACACATTTGAGGTGGAGCAGGGGTAGAAAATCTTATCTCCTATAGGGAAAAATCAATAGACAATGTTTCAAAAAACAAGAAGCAAAACATAAAAGCCTGTTGTTAGAGACTAGGTAAGCACAAAAATTCACCTACAAGAGGTGTATGTGGTTGTCTCTGAAGAGAGAAATGGCAAGGAAGGAAAAAAGCTGATGTTGTTTTTATAACAACTTGTAGAACCTGTAGAACTATCTGACTATTAACCACACATATGTAACTTTAATAAAAGCCCCTCAGCCTCCCAAAAAAGAACAAAAAACAGAAAGAAAAAAGGAGAAAATGCTCACAGTAGACTTGTTCAATACTTCCTATTCTTTCTCTTCCCCTAAAATGATTAATAGTAAATTCCAACCCTGCAGAAAAGAAGTCCTCTAAGTAAATGCCACCTCGTATTCATTTCGAAAACTACCTTTAATCATTCTGTATGTCATTCAATGTCTTTTATTTTAAACACCAAAAAAAAAAAACAAAAAAACTCTGAAGTACAGAAATCAGGAGATTACAATAAAAAATTTCACTTGTGGTTCTCATCTTGAGTAGGTCACTGTTTAGCACATGAGAGAGATTTTCCAAAATTAATGCAAATTCTAAGGTTAGTATTAAACTAGACTATAAATATTTGCCCAATTATTAATCTCTCTTCATTAATCCCTATTCGTTTCTCTTATTTTATTTAAAAAATATGGGATGGGGGCACATGGTAGGCACAGAAGAGTCATAGGAACTATTTAAGAAATACGGTAGGCCATTTTTCATTTAATAAGAATTCAATTCATGGCATAAAAATTTGTTTAGAGTTTACAACTTCAGAAAAGTAACATATTTAGTTGAATAATTTTAAATAGTCATTTATATATAAATACTAGGTTGCTTTATGAGCCTGCATTAAAATTAGTGGATGAAAGAGGTTGCTGGGATATTTTTGTATTATTTTCATTTTAAATAATATGAAAAACAATAAAAGTTATAGAAAGGACACTATGGAGTACGATTAAAGTTGTGTGTGTGTACGAGTTCCATAGCGATGAGTTAGTATTTTGTCTGGTACAATTTAAATTTCTAGGAAGCATAGTTTACACCTTAGCTAAACAGAGAATTATCACATTTCTTTAATATTTTGAGTAAAGTCATGTTAACTATAGGCAAAGGTTAGTGTATGGTATGAAAAGACTCAATAATTCATTTAAACATGACAATGAGGTAATACGAGGACATGCTATCAAAAATTTTAAACTATTCCCTAATATGACACTTCATTTCTAATTGATACTGAAAGACAACTTTGTTAAGTTTCAACCTTAATTAAATTTATATCTAAATATACAGCTAACTTCTCAAACCATCTATCTATCAAACACTAATTCACTTTTCAATATACACACTTAATATATAACATTCTATATTAGCAATAGATTGATTTACTTCGTTTTCCTTAAAGCATTGTTCTGTATGACTGAATTTCTAAACAACCCTCAGAGTTTGAAACATCTATGATTTATGGTATAGCAACTACTGAAAGTTATGCAACTTACTCAAACACAGGTGCTGAATATCAATTTGAAGTCTTTCAAACACTGAATTTTTCTTTCTGTGTTTGCCATCTACCTGCATAAACATAATATTATTATAACGATGACTTTTTATGTTAAAAAAAAGCTTTATGAAAAACTTCTATTTGTTTTCAAAATTCAGAATGTTTCCATTTTACTTTTTAATGCTTAAAAAGAGGATCATTCATTAAAAAATTTAAGATTGTGTATTTGATAAAAACTTCAAGTAATAGTATCCCACATTTTTATAAGGCTTGAAAATTTTATAAATTACTATGTATACATTATTTCCTTTAACTCTAAACATTCCCAGTTCACTGATGAAGGAACTAAGGTTCACTATTTGCCTGCTCCTTTATCTCTCTCAGCCCCTAACATTCCATTTTTGGCTCGCTCTTCATATTCTCTCCAAAAAATCACAGCCATTCTAATCTATATCCACATGCCTATGATTTACAAATCTACATTGCGGCCCAGATCTCTCTGATGAGCATCAGACACATATTCAATTGCAAACTAGAAAGCTCAACTTCAACAGCAGACTCATTCAGAACCGAACTCATTCTTTCTCTCTCCAAATCTATTCTTTCTCTTCCTATATTCTCTTTCATGTGACGTATGTCAACTAAAATAACTCCTTCTCTCTCATACTTTATAAATCATAAATGACCAAATCTTGCAGCTTCCAACATCTTAACATTTCTCACACTCTCCCCCTCCTCTCCATCCCACTGGCACACTTTAGCTCTGATCTATTTCTTACTTGGATAATTAGATAATAATGATCTTATAATTAATCCCCCTACTTCAAGTTTTAGACTTTAATATAGCTTTAATAGTACTGCTCGCATGAACTTTTAAAAACTCTTTTTTATTTATTTCACCAACTCATATATTCTTTGAGTCTCTTCTCAGCTGTCACTTTCTCTAGGAAACTTTCTGTGACCCATATTAGATCGAGGCTGGTGTTCCATCTTCATGCTCCTATAGCGTCTGGTACTTACCATTATCATAAGACACTTAGTGTACTGCCCCACTACAGTAAGCTTGAAGATAGGAACTAAATCTTGTGTCCATTATATCCTCACAACATAGCAAGATAAAGTCATACTCCTTCCACAGCACAAATGAGACCTTCTATAATGTAGCCCTCCTTTCCTCTCATCATTGCGGAACTCTACTTCGCACCATGTCCTCCCATCACGTAGCAATGTTTCCATGTCTCTTTGCTGTTTCAGGCATTTGATTGCACTGTCCTTGCTTCCTAGCATGCTTCTCAAACCTTCTATCTAGCAAACACTAACTCACCTTTCATTATATAGCTAAAGTATCACTTTTTCTGTGCAGCCAATTGCCATCCTTTCCCTGCAGTGAAACTTGTCTCTTTGAACCCACACTAAACTCTGCAGATCTTTTTTATACTGTAACACTTCCTATAATCATTTGTTGATTTGTCTGTCTCTCCTTTCTATATATAAGTAATAGAAGACAGGGACCTTGTCTTATTTGACTTTACCTACCCAATGTCTATCAAGAAATGTTTACTGAATGAAGAGTTAGTAAGTGGCAGAAGTAGGATTAGGACCCAAGATTTTTAACTCCTAGCTTGAGCTTGGCTCTTTCCACATATTTTCTTGTCTCTGCAAATAATTTTAAGAACTCAGATCAATGGAGTATCAAAAATTAGATTAAAAACTTTACCTTCAGTTTAAGCCAATGTAATTAGAATAAAAAGCTATAATCAAATAAACAAAAAATTCATTTTCTTTAATAGACATGTTTCTGAGTATCATTTTTTCCTTTTTCCTTTTTTTTTTTTTTTTAACAAGAAAAGTGCAAACAAAGTTCAATTACCAATATACTGGTTTCACGTACCTTGAATCTTGTGGTCACCTTTTCTACTAGGATGAAGTGAACTTTTTCAGCATCTTTTAAGGCAATATCAACCCAATGAGATAATTTTCCCTTTCCTGCTCCAAACTCAACAAAGCATCTTCTTGGACCAAGTAACTTTAATTTTTCAATGTTACCTAAAATAGAAGCCTGCAAACTTCACGAGATTATTTTATAAATTAGAGCAAACACATTTGGCTCAAATGGGAAAATAGCAAGGTACTTTCTACATAAGGCGGCACGTTCACATTGATAATCTGGCTTTAAATTTTTTCTCTTGCTTTAAAATATCTAACACACAGTACTCAGAACCATATCCATGCCAAATTTTTTTTATATGTTTATGCACATTTTTGAAATGGAAAGATTCTGTACCCTGAAAAGTAAACTAAACAAAATCTCATTAATAACTATATTTATAAAGAGTAGAATGTTAGCTTTTGACAAATGAACAAAAAAACATTTTTAGCAGTGTTACTATGGACTAAATGTACCTGCTGTTTCAGGTGTTTGGTTGCAGAATCACCATTTTTAGGGTCATTAAGGGCATCATGCAATGCTGGATGGGACATAATTTGGTCTTTAACTGTAGAGCTCAGACCTGTGCCAAACATAAACACGACCATTAAGCAACCAAACAAGAAACCGCAGGGCTCTGAACAATGGCAGCAAACATCTTTTAAACCACACTGGTATCAATTCATATATCACCTCATTGTCCTTAAAAACTTGAACTTGCAACTCCAGGTAGACTTACCTTCACTTGCTTTTCTCAATTTCTTGATTAAAATTTCCAACTGCTCTTCAGAGAGAGAAGAAATTGGAACCTATATACAAAGATGGGACATGAGCTGGTCTAGGAACTAACCATCACTAAGAATATCAATTCTACATAAAAATGAGTTATAAATTCAACACATTTATTCCAAACAAAAATTGGAACACAGCTTATTCACAATGTGGAAATAACGTAAATACTTTTTAAAATATTAAGTCAAGTACTTACTAATTGTTCAGATACTTCTGTTTCATCTGGTAAGCCTGCATTAATATCTTGAATAAAGAAGTCCTTAATAAAAACAAAACCATAAAGAACTTATTAATGTGAAAAACTTATAAAAATTATGCTGAAAACCGATCCTTCCCTTCTTGCCACACTCTATGCCCACCATCCTCCCTTTGGCCCATTCATTTACTCATTAATTATTGAGCACTTACTGTGGTCCTTGATTTGCTTTAGGTGGTGAGAATTCACCACAGCAGAGAACATAAGAGACAAAAATCTGTTTGTGGATCTTATATTCTAGTAAGGTAGTTACGTGAATAAACATTTGTAGCCAAACAAATTCTTTAGTAATTTTTATTATAGTTTTTATCTTCCTACAGCACAGATTGAGGACTGTACCAGTTTTGTTTATGGTGTTAAAGCAAAAACAACAAAGTATCAACTACACATGGCTGCTTCTCAGACAGGCAGCATGGCCAAAACCAGAGATAAGGTATAGATATTATAATGGTTTAGGTCTAATATCGTCTATTTAAAATACTAATTAAAATCGAAAATAGAAATGTCCTATGATACCACAGTGTTTAAATTAACAGTGAGACCCTTCTAGTGCATCTTCAGTCAGATAGATTCTAGCTAAGGAACTAGGTCAGCAATTTTCTATACCTGCCCTGGCCAATGTGGTAGTCACTAACCTTGAAATATGGCTAGTATGACTGAAAAAGTAAAACTGCAGTTTTAATTTTATTTAATTTTAATTAACTCAAATTTAAATGGTGACACCTGCTAGTGGCTACCATGTTGGACCATGTAGATAAAGATGAGTGAACTAGTACTATTTCTAAAAATCTTGTTTTAAAAGCAAAAGCAACTTTGGGACATTATGCATTGTAAATAGCTTTTCTTACACACATGGCAGAAAGCTGACATGCTGATTGTGTGTTGCTACCTTTATCTACATGGATAACAATGGAAACCAGTGATTAAATGGAAGAGGTGAAAACAGCAGGTATTAGTGTTTTGTGGGATGACTGGCAAAACTATAATGGAAAATTAGCTATAAATACTATAATTGGATATGTTCTTAGTTTAAAATGGTTGCAAAGGGTGCTCCAGGTAACCTGTGTTGTGGACTAGATTTTTGAATGTGAAAACTATATTGGAGAAACTTATTACCAACTTATCGTCACTTGGTGTATACAATTTTTAAAAAGTTGAACAGTCTTGCAAAGTAAAGCGGAATAGTGGTAAGACTTTACCTGAGTTCCTAGTTTCACACATATACAGTGTACTAGGTTACTACCATTCTGCGTTTCTTTCCTCCAACTCTTCGCTCTACTGCTTTTCTTCCTTTCCTTTCCACTGTGTCCCTGCATGCAAAGGAATCCGTGCAGGGGTACTCCACTTTTAATAAATTTACCTCTTCTCTCACAAATTTTCCCTGAACACATATTCTACTTGTGTGCTTTAACTAAAACCCTGGACAGGAAGATAACCTCCACATGTACTTGAAAGTATAGGCAACATTCTTTTTACTATAGGATAACTGGGGTGCTGGGGTGGTCATCTTTTTTCTGCTACCCATCTTAATGTAAAAATACTTTCTTTAAGTTTATGCCATCTCATTTAGTGGTTCTCAACTGGGAGGCAGTTGGAAATGTACGGGGGATATTTTGTTGTCAAAATGACTGAGAGGTGCTACTGGGAGATAATTCTCCACAGGCCTCTCCATTACCTGAAAGTCTTACAAGCAGAGGCGTTGACTACCTTTGTTCCAGACTATCATTGTTAGGACATCTGTGTACCTAGCAATCCTGGAAGACAGAAACAGTGTCTCCTTCTAGAGCAGATGGCAGGCCTGCTTATTGTACAGCATAATAAAGAAATGTCTACTTCTAGATCCAAGGTCAGGCAGGTCTCCTTAATGCCCATTTTAAGAGATCTGTATTTCCTAACCTTGGAGTTCTTTAGCTATGGCACAAGCTATGTAGAAATACATGCAATATCCACATAGGCCCCTCTGTGTTAACCCTCAGGGCCTTAGGGAACAAGAACCTCATGTTTTCTGTGCAATGAGTAATAAAGTCCTTTGCTTTTGACCCAGGAGTCTCATATCTTCTGCCAGAAGCCACAAGCCTGTTAGGTTAACTTGTTTGCTTGAAAATATGATGCCGCTCTTTCCTTAAGTCCAGCCAATATGACCATGTTTTCAAGTCACCCAACATAACAGCTCTGCTTGACCATCTTAATTCTAATGACCTTCACTCCACTTCAGCGGACTATATTTCCAAGGGCCCTGAAGACTCTGACATTACTGTGAACCACTTAACCTCTGAAATCTTAAACTCCATTAACCCACTCTCTGACTATAACTTTGTACTGTTAGTACAAAGTATAGTGATTCTCTTGCTCCTAATCATATTCTTCTACCTTTTAAAGACCTCGATTCATTTTTCTCAGCTAATTTCTGGTGTTCCTTTCATGTCATCCAGTCTGGCTACCCGGTACCATTATCATCATTATGGTCCTTCCTGACCCCTTCTTCATCTCTTTCACCCCCTATGTTCTCTCCAAAAAGGGTCAGGCTCTCTTCTTTTATACTTCCATAGCACTCTGTACTTAATCTATCTTATTTGCATTTTCTAAATTTTTCAGTAACATTTAATATTATATTATTTTCAGGTGTATAGCATAATGGTTAAACATTTATATATGAAGTAATCCTCATAGTCTAGTACCCACCTGGCACTATATATATGGTTATTATATTATTTACAATAATATTGTTATATTACAATATTCCCTATACTGTACTTCACATCCCCGAAACTATTTTGTAATTACCAATTTGTACTTCTTAATTCCTTCAGCTTTTTCACCTAGCTCCCCAACCCCACTTCCATTTGGTAATTACCAGTTTGTTCTCTGTATCTATGAGTCTGTTTTTGTTTTGTTTATTTTATTCTTTATATTCTGCATGTTCGTGAAATCATATTTGTCTTTCTCTGACTTATTTCACTTAGCATAATACCCTCTAGGTCCATTCATGTCATTGCAAATAGTAAGATTTTATTTTTTTTTTAATGACTGAGTAACATTCCATTGTATATATGTACCACCTCTACTTTATCCAATTTTCTCTTGACATTTAAGTTGCTTCCATATCTTGGCTACTGTAAATAGTGCTGCAGTGAACATAGCAGTGCATGTTATCTTTTCAAATTAGCATTTTAGCTTTCTTTGGATAAATATCCAAAGTGCAACTGCTGGGTCAAAAGGTATTTCTATTTTTAATTTTTTGGAGTGACTGCCAAACTGGTTTCCATAGTGGCTCTACCAATTTGCAATCCCACTAACAGTGTGCAATGGTTCCCTTTTCTCCACATCCTTACCAATACTTGTTTTTTGATTTACTGATGATAGCCAATCTGACAGGTGTGAGGTGATATCTCACTGTGATTTAATTTGCATTTCTTGTTGACTAGTGATATTGAGCATCATTTCATACTTATGTCCTCTGGAGAAATGCCTATTTAGGTCCTCTGCTCATTTTTTATTTGGATTGTTTTTTTAGTTTTGAGTTGTATGACTTTTTTATAAATTTTGGATATTAACTCCTTATCAGATATATTATAGGCAAGTATCTTCTCCCATTCAGTAGGCTGTGTTTATTTTGTTGATGGTTTCCCATTAGTTTATTTTTTCTTTTGTTTTCTTTGCCCAAGAAGATATATCAGAAAAAAAATATTTCTAAAGGCAATGTCAGAGTTTATTACCTATGTTTTCTTCTAGGAGTTTTATGGTTTGGGGTCTTACATTTCGGTCTTTGAGTTTATTCTTGTACATGGTATAAGAAGGTATTCCAGTTTCACTTTTTTGCACGTATTTGTCCAGTTTTCCAAACACCGTTTATTGAATAGTTTACTGTTTTTACCTCATTGTATATTTTTGCCACTTTTGTCATACTTAATCTGAACACATAGGTGTGAATTTATTTCTGGGCTCTCTATTCTGTTCCATTGATCTATGTTTCTGTTTTTGTGCTGTACCATGCTCTTCTGATTACTATACTCTGTAGTTTGAGATGAGGCACTGTGGTACTTCCAACTTTGTTCTTCTTTCTCAAGACTGCCATGGCTATTCAAGGTCTTTTATGGTTCCATATATATTTTTGGATTATTCTAGTTCTGTGAAAAATGCCATTGGTATTTTAATAGGGATTTCATTGAATCTATAGATTGCTTTGGGTAATATGGACATTTTAACAATGTCAATTCTTCCTATATATGAGCAGTGTATGTTTCCATTTATTTGTATCTTCTTCAATTTCTTTCTTCAATGATATAATCTTCTGAGTACAAGTCTTTTACCTCCTTAGTTAAATTTATTCCTAGGTATTGTTTTCGATGCAATTATTGTACTTAATCTATTTTAACATATATAATATTGCATTTTTCATCTCTCTCAACAGGTCATAATGTTCTTCTAGGCAGGGGGCTTGGTACAATGTCTATAAGTACTTGGTTACTATCCATTGAATAAACAAATCTCCCTCCCAATCTCTTACCCTAAGTAACTTAAAAATTCAAAGCTTCGCCTATAACCTGTATGTATTTAACTTCCAAATCTTGATTATTTGCCTAACCTCTCTACTGAGTTTCAGACTCATGTGTTCAATTCCAAATTTCCAGCCACTATGTTTTACTGATTCTGCTACATAAATAATTTTTGTGTTTATCCTCATACTTTCCATCTTCTTTAATTTAGTCTCCTATGTTCCATCTGGACTTCAGCAATAGACCCCTAACTAGTCCTTCTGATTCCAAGCCATTCTCTTATGATCTTTAAGAGAAAGTTTTCTAAGAGGTAAATCTGACTGCACCATTCCCTAGCTTAAAATATTTCAGTGGTTCCCTGTATCTTTCAGAATAAAGATCAAGTTCCTTAAAAGCATCATGTGGTTTCTCAGTTTCTACCTTTGCACATACAGTTCTTTCCACCTAGAAGAACTCTTCTTCCTTTTCTTTGCCAAATCAAGACTCAGCTCAAGTGTTATTCTCTCTGGGAAGCCTTTCTAGACCCCTTGGATTTAATTTTAATTTTTATACCAGTATATGCTCTTATCACATGTGTACTTCTTCCATTGAACTTATTAAATAATATCCATTTATTTACAAGCTTATTTACCATTTTCAAATAAGCTCTTTCAAGGTTGGGATATTTTATTGAAATAAATTTAGTAGGTACTAAGTAAATATTTTTGAATAAATAGTGAAATTATTCTCTGAACAACACTCTTGTTGTATAAAACTCAATTATCTATAAGTGGATTCACAGTCTGATATAGTGCTGGTCTTTACATACTCAAATGTAGATATCATATTCAAGCCTTCTGAGACAAGTTTTATTAAATATTCACATTTGTAATCTACTAAGTATATATAAACATTATATATAATGTTTCACCATTCAATTTTACTGATCCAATACTCACAGGTTTTGGCTTCTCTCTTGAGTTACATTTTTTCAAATGCTTTGCTAGTTGATCTTCATATACTGTGCTAAATTTAAAGAGAAAATTGTTTAAAATAAGACAATTACTGTTTCCAGCACAGAAAACCCTTATCTGACCCCATACTTACTGTTTCGGATCTAAAGGACACAGGATTCTTTTCCGAGTATTTTCTTCCTAGTAAAGAAAAAGAATGTATTTATTTGTAAAAAATATCAAATTTATTGCTTACAGATACTAGATATAACTTCAGTGTAATCATAAATTTATACATTCCGAAAATATGGCAAGGAAATCTTAAAAGGACATTAATAAAACACTGGAAAAATTAGGTCATAGGATTTAACAACAAAAGTTTCTAATGTAGCTGCTTTATGCACATATGAGCAAATACTGCTTTGAAGAACAAGTGTCTATAACTTCAAATAGGTTATAAAGAAGGCCTACATATGAAATTTTGAATCTATTACACCATTGACTAAAATATGCACTATTTTGGGCACCACTAAAAATAAATACTGCCAATTTAAATTATGATATGTCATTGATTTTAAGATACATTCTGATTTCAGAGATGTTAAAATGTGAAAAAGTCTTAGAAACAATGAAATATGGCATTTTAACCATCTGGTATGTGGCTACATTCCATTGGCTTCATAACTTTTCAGAAGTGCAGAGGAGAAGTGTATCCTGTCTGTTTCTAAATTACAAGTATTTAACTATATGGATTAGGAAAAATTAAAGGAAAATTAACAGTGTTGGCAATTCTACCCAACATTGATATGAATCTTTATGTTAACAGGATAGTATAACAGTTAAAACTACAGGTCAGCCAGACTGCCTAAATATGATTCTCAGCTCTATAAGCTTCTAATTCTATGATCTAAGAGACTTATTATCTTAACCAAAACATGGAAACAGTAGGTCTTAGCTCCAAAGGTTTGCAAAAATTAAGTGATCTAATAGTTAAAAAAAAAAAAAATACTGCTTACCACAGTGCTGCCCATATAGTAAATGATGTGTTCAACTGTTATTAAAAATTCTTTCTCCATTTTCAGTTCTGATCTGCCTCCCACCATATCCATGATACTATGTACACAGATACTGTGTATACTATGAATACTGTACATTATTCTTTCTTATATGCAGACTTTAAAATCTAACCTCCGTGAGAAAAGACTCTATGCTAACCCCTCAAAGCCTAGCCATAGAATCCTTGTGGGGGAGCACTTTTAAAATATATTATTTGGGTTTAGAAACTGAGTTGCCCAACCTTGGCTCTACTGACATTTGGGGCTAGGTATTTCTTTTTATTGTGTGTGTGGCGGGGGGCTATCTTGTGTATTCTAAGATGTTTAGCTTTATCTCTGGCTACTAGATGTCTCAGCTGTGACAATCAAAAGTGTCTTCTGGGGTGCGGGGCGGGGGAGTCATCTCCACTTAAGAATCACTGGGTAAAAATGAATACAAGTCTCAGCTATATATGATACTTAAGAAAAAAAGATGGAAACATATCATAAATTACAGATTCAGCAGGATGCCCACAATTGAAAACCAAATTGTAGTCATGGAAATTATTCCCATTTGGTGTTTCGCAGTCTTTCTTCAAGGGACAAATAACAGCATCATGTCATTCCTCTCCAGGAATATCCATTGGCTTGTAAGGATCTATTCACATTCTACTAATATCATCATATGCAGTCACCTTCAGATGTGTGGTTAAGTTAAAGTCTAAGTAACAAAATCTTTCTATTATAAATCTCATTCACTCAAGGGATGTTTGCTAGTCCCCTCAAAACCAGCCAATACAACTGCGAGCATATTTTGAAGAGTTGTCACTGTAAGTCATAGGTCTTCCCCATTCTAAAACAAGAATATGCTTGTTTCAGTATGCTTCACTCTAGGCAAATATCAGCCATATCAAAATATGGAGCAGAGCCACGACCCTGATGGACAGTAGCAAATGAAGGAGCTGTGGGGCTGAACTGTACCGGGTATTGTCTAGAGGGTTAAATCATGGGACTAACAAAGAAAAATAATGTAAAACAGTAGTGGATATCCAGAAGGCATAAAATCAGATACTTATCTATTTGGTTTAATCTTTCTAAATTCTACTAAACATACTCTCTTTCTACAAGCATAACCCTCCTCTTGGTCTAATTTTTCCATTATATATATCCTAAAGAAATACACATACATAAAAACACGTAGACAGTACAATTATTCGTATAACCGTATTATCGAACAAAATTGGATGTTGTTTTCATTTTTTAAAAGAGAGTCAATTCTTACTTTTTAAAATCTTTCCTTCCCCTTTCCAGCAGTTATAAGTTGCTTTCAAGAGATTATGTGTCTAAGTAAAATTTTAAGAAGTTTCTCTCAACCGCATTCACAAGAAGTGATTATCGTTCACGAAACAGAACACCATAAGTGAAACCTCGGGGTCTGTGATCACTATTCTTTCTGAACTACCACTTTCCAACAGGAAAGCAGACCGTGGGCGAAGTGCAAGAAAAGGTAATTTGGAGTAAAATCAAGCGCTACCATGAGTTAGTATCTAGATAAATGGGTCAGTGCTGGTATTTTACTTAGTACAAGAAAACTGCACTTCACTACGGCTCATGATTGCTCCACATGGAGGACAGAACTGCGTTTATTAAAAGAAAGGCTGGAAAATCCAGAGGAGAGAAGCAGAAATCTGTCAGAGAGAAGTGCAGGACCAGGAAACTTATTTCCGATTCTCGAGACGGTAGGGCGATACCAGACCTCCGCGGCTCCAGCGTGTTCACCACAGAATCTCTTTCCTGCTGCCACCACCAGCCTGCAGAACCTCTTCTTCTTTTCCACATAGTAACCGCATCGACCCTCAGCTGGAAAGCCGGTCGCAAGCGGCGTCGGCGCAGAAGACGCCATAACTCAGGGCTCGCTTCGGGAGACGAGCATCAGGTGAAGGAAGGGAAAGTTGTCAGCTTCCTTCGGGTCTCTTTCCCTTAACAAAGATGGCTGCCTCGGCTCCCGCCACGCAAGTTAATACCCGGAACTACAGCCCCACCCCCTGCAAAACCGGAAAAGGCTGATGGTGGCTGGCGGGGTCCAAACCTCCTTCGTCTTCCATCCTTTTTTTTTTTTTTTTTTTTTTTTTTTCCCCGCCTCCTCAGCGGAAGCCGAGCGCCAAACTCAAACTTTAGCTGGACCCGTACACCTTTCAGGCCAGTCCCGCCCGCCGGGTCTGTTGGACTTTTCCGCACACCCGCCGGGGCAGCGGTCCAACATGAGCCAGGTTCTGTTCCAGCAGCTAGTCCCGTTGCAGGTGAAATGCAAAGACTGCGAGGAGAGGTGAGGTCCGCGTTCCCGGGTGCCCGCGGGTGGCGGTTGGGGTCGGGCCAAGGGGGGAAGATGGCGGCTCCGGCCAGTGAGCACGGGTCTGTGGCTGGGCGTGGGGCCGGTGTCCTCGGGACGCCGAGACAGACCCAGCTTGGACCTAGTGGTTACCTCTTTGCCCGAGTCGGCCGTTGCGGAGGGTACGGAAGGGTGTGGGGAAATGGGAAGCTGACCCGCATCGGGTCAATATCAAAAAAACTTAACTCTGAACGGAACCGTGCAGATTATAGCCTTATTTACTCTTTGCTTTTGACAGGTAAGAATTCTGACCCAGAGAAGTTAAGTAATTTATGCGAAGGCCCGCAGCGAGTTCACGGCAGGGCTGGCCCTAGGACTCAGGCCTTGGCCCTCAGCCTTTTTTTCACTCTCCTTTGAGTCGTACTGGAAGTAAATCTAAGCTTCGATTTAAGAAAAATTAGTTTTATGGTGTCTTGTCTCTTCACATTTAATAAAAATAAAATAAGTTACATTTATTCGGCTACAGAGAATAGGGAAACCGGACATTTCATTCATTTATTTATTCATTCAGCAAATATTGCCGACTTGCAAAACACCTTGCTGGGCAGTGGGGATACAGTAGTCAGGAAAAATAGTCCTTGTCTTCGTAGAGTTTACTGTCCAGCGGGATAGGAAATAAAGGCCCAGCTCACAAGTAAACGCAGTTACAACTTTAAGGCGGTGGTATAATTGGGCTTAAGTAGAGAGAATTGACTGGGAGTCAGGAGATTGCAATTGTGTCTCAATTGCACCACCCAATAGCGGTCTCTTCTCTGAACCTTAAGTTTCCTCACTTGTAAAGTTAATAACATGCCTACCCATGTGAGGATCAAATGTGAAAATGAACGTGAAAACTAAATGATGTGGTATATGTGATGTAAAAAATGAAGACATTGATTCATTGAGTTGCCAGTAATGTGAAACTAGTATATAGTTTAGTTCCAAAATCCGTTGGCAAGTCAGGCAAGGAGATAGCACTAAAACCAGCACCTGGGGATGGAGATCTGTAGGTTATTTCAGTTGGTCATTCTTTTGTGCTGCCCACTGTGGGAATTGCATGTGGTTGTTGGACATTCGAATTGGAGCTAATCCGAATCGATGTGCCATGAGAATAATATGCACAAGGTATTTAGAAGACTTACTATGAAAAAAAAAATGCAAAATATCTCAATTTTTATATTAATCATATGTTAAGATGACAACATTTGCAGTATATTGAGTTAAAATATTTAATCTAATTTACTTGTTTTAATTTTTTTAATGTGGTTTGTAGAAAATTTAAAACTGCATATGTGGCTCATGTGGACAAAAACCTTTCTAGAATGATTATAAAAAGATGAAAGAAAGGTGGGGCTATTGTTTCTGATTCCAACATTGAAACTCCTACCTCTTTTTCATCTCATTACATTTTAACTTACATAGCTGATAGTCTTTTTTTTAAAAAAACAAAAAACAAAGAGTGTATTTGACCATTGCTAGGAAAGAAAAAAAAAGACCAGGTGGTCCTGGGGCATGAAGTCTAAGCTACTAGCTACAGCGCCAGGTGAAAAAGCCATCCTGGAGTTGTCAAGTTTTTATACATCAAGAAGGGGGAGGAAAGATGTAAGTTGTTTTTAGAATTTCCACTGGCTATAGATACAGGGGGTGGGAGGTCAAGCAGGGCTAAGCAGAGTCCGAAAGGAAGAAGCGTCTGTCCTGTGGGTTATCTGGGGGCAACAGATTGGAAAGTTCATGTGTAAGCCAGAAGTGGAGGCTTCTTGGGTTCAATGGCACCTGGCTATTCTCTCTTAGATAATTGCAGAAATCATCACCTGGAAGTTAGTCATAAATTCCAACAGACATACAGGAATGTGAGCAGTCTTTTTTTCAGCTGGCCCACAGGTATTAACTGGTTGCTTATTCCTGTTTCTCTTACTCTCTGGCTACTGCAATTTAATTTAGAACACCTCAGAATTTTTTTTTTGTCAACATTATCATCACAGTTACCTTTTAAAAACATAGCTTCAGCCTTTCACTCTTCCTGTTTAGGAACTTTTCATATATTCCTGTCACCTGTAGCCGGAGCCAGCAAACTAGAACCCATGGGCCAAATGGCCCACTGCCTGTCTTTGTAAATAAAAATTTATTGGAATGCAGCCATTCTCATTTGTTAAAGAATTGTCTGTGGCTGCTTTTGTACTACAAGGGCAGAGATGGGTAATTGTGACAGACCTAATGGTCTGCAAATCCTAAAATATTTGATGCCTGGCCCTTTACTGAAAAAGTTTGCTGACCCCTGACCTATGGGAAAAACAATGCAGACTCTTCAGTTAAGTATTCAAGGGCGGTTCAGCTCAACAAATAAATTTATGAATACTTAACTATGTACCAGGAACTGTCCTAGGTGCTGAGATTATAAAGCTTCCTGCCGCCTCACCCCCTCCTCCCACCAACAAAAAAACGTTTTCTTTCTGGTCCTCAAAGAACTCACCCTTTAATAGGGGAAACAAAAGATTTTCTTTCGAGGAGACAGCATAGCACAGGTTTGAGTTCAGGCTCTGCAGCCAGACTGTCTGAGTTTAAATCCCAGTTCTGCCATGTATTGACTGATTTTATACAACTTTTTTTTTTGCTTAACATCTCTGCCGTTTTTAAATTGATAATAAAAATACCTGCCTCGTGGGATTATTATGAACATGAAATGAGTTAATACATGTAAAGTGCTCACTTAGAACAGTGCCCAGAGCATACTAAGCATTTACTAAACATTATTAAAGTATGGTTAATGCATGAAGCAATATAAATGTACCAGAGTCACAGAAAAGAAAGAAATCAATTGAAGACTGGTGATGCTCAGAGAACTCTGTCTGGAAGAAAGTGATGCAAAATTTTTAAGCCTGTGATTTGACACCAACCTGCTTTTTCATTTTGTTACCCAGCTCCTCGCCCCAATATACTAGTCAGACTAGACTACTCGTTAGCCTCTAAATGTACCTGATAATCTCTCAGTACCATAACTTTACTCCTGCTCTTCCCTCTGCCTCAAATGCTTTATCTTTCATAACCTTCAAGGGCTGTCTTAAATCTCTTCACCATAGATACCTTTTCAAAGTTGCCTACGTTGAAATTAATTACCCTTATTCATTTATTAAATAGCATGCTGTAGGTAAAAGATCTGAGTTTCAATTTGGGCTCTGCAATGTGACCTTAACCGGGTTTGTAACTGCACCTCAGGTTCTTTTGTAAGACAGAGATAATATTTACGTAACAAAATTGTTACTGTTAAATAAGATGATATATTTAAGGGGCCTGGCAGGTACTCAGTAGTGTAGGTACTTAGTTATAGTGATCCTTGCCTCCCCTGTTTTGAAGCCCTAAAACACAATCAGAAGCAGGTCTGGAGTAAAGTCATTTAATCTGACCTCACTTTGAGGACATGACTGTGTTTACTTCTGTTTGTATCCCTAGCACCCAGCACAGTACCTGGCTTAGAGTAGCCTTCGTTTGTTTGAACTGAGAGTTTAAGGCCACAGCTACTAGGTGGCAGAGGTGAGCTGGAATCCAGTTCTGCTCATGCCAAATTTAACTGACAGAGAAGATGTTATTATGTAGATTCATGCATTGTTGAGTGAGACATTTATTTTGAGAAATAGCATTTTTAATTGAGTTTTTATTTGTTTTATATTGTTCCTATTTACATTAACCATTACAATGGAGAAAATAAGACTTGTAATTTCAGATAGTATATTCTCTGAAAGCTTAGATTTTTCTATAAGATATTTTGGGGCAAGGATTGAAGTAAACATGGAGAATAGGTTTAATTTATGGGCATTTCCTCCTTTTTTCCTCTCAACACATAATGCATATAGATATTTGGAATATATGCAGCAATATCATTAATATGATGGGAAAATTATATT
The DNA here is from genome assembly GCA_028627145.1 of Eidolon dupreanum. Taxonomy (NCBI): domain Eukaryota; kingdom Metazoa; phylum Chordata; class Mammalia; order Chiroptera; family Pteropodidae; genus Eidolon; species Eidolon dupreanum. Next base: position 26,951,367 of record CM053517.1, on the reverse strand, counting down.
AATATTACTTCTAATATTTAAAGAATACTTTATTAAGTGTATGCTTCTTGAATTTTTTTACAAGTTTGTCAAGTGTGACAGGACTTATAAAACTGTAACTCACCATAACGAATTAGTTACCAACTACAGTGCCATAGCACTATGGCAGTATGTACTAGAAAAAAACTTCAAAAGATTAAAACCAAATATAATGACATTATAGAGCTGAAAAGGCCCTCAAAAACCTCAGTTATCTTACAAATTAGGAAATTGAAAGGATTCCTCCCATCAAGAATGCTTAAAGTGTGGAATTGGGATAGCATCTAATCTGCTTCACATTTATTGCCCTAGATACTAGAAATAGAAACAAAACAGTCTCTTGTTTAAAAGACAGTTCTTCCTATCTTTGTGGTTTTCACCAGTGCTGCTTGTTCTTTTTCAGACACCAGACAAGTCAGAATTTTAAAAAATCCAAACCATTGAATCTAGCCTTGGTCAACTATCACCAAGTTTTTCCATCAATTCTCAGTAGTAGATAATTAGTAGTAAAATATGAAAAAGGTTTGAAGCACATCTTTAGAAGAAAACTTAAAAATAGAACAAATTCTTTTTGTTTTCTTGCACTTCAGGGAAAGACCATTGTTTAATTCTAGCAGAATAGTTTGCCAGCCACTTAGGCAGAGATATTTTTTTTACTAATTTCTCCCTTTATTTCTTAATTATTTCAACATTTTTGTTCAATTTGATTAATGTTTATGGGCACCATTATTTGTATGCTTCTTTTTGATACTAGATTCTTTAAGGTGCAGTGTAGAATGTGGAAAGCTATGGTTTCTTCCTCTTAGGGTTTAGATTTACTTTAGAATAAGGTAGATGATAATAAACGTGTCGACAATAGTCCTGTGGATTATATTGCATAGAAAGTATACTGAGCATATGTTGTCTCTGGATCTGAAAAAAAAATTGTATATGCATAAGGGTAGGAATTATTTCTTTGACTCTAAAAGTTCCAGTATTTTAATATTCACATTTTAAGTTTTTCAAATGCGTTTTTTCATAAGTCATTTGATTATTTGAATTGGTAATATTTTTAATGTGCAAAGTTATTAAACTGATGATTTGTCTTTCAATAAATGCTATTTTAGAACCAGGGCAGTAAGGTTATATACCAAGCTAGTACTAGGCATTGCAAATCATTTATCTCATTTAATCCTCACAGGAACCCTGTTTTACTGGAGATAAAAATTTACCTCAGGTTAAAAACCTGATTACTACTTGTGGGAGAACAAGACCTTAAACTTCAAAACCCTTGTGGCCAACATCTGTTCATAAGTTAGGGAATACTTGTGGAAGATCTTGTAGTTGAAAGTGGAAAACTTAGCTAATACAAATGACAATGATTACTCATTTCATGTGACTGTTTCTGATAGTTGGGCTTATCTTCATACAGGAGAGTAAGTGTTAGAGTGAGCATTGAACTACAATCAGTTTCTAATCCAGTTCACAGAAAGGTTGGTATTCATTTCTTTTTTGAAATATAATTTCTGTACATTATAGGTAATTATTTTTGTTCTTTAAGTATGTGAGATCTTGTTACATCCATCTATTTAATTTTGGGCCATTTTGTAACTTGCAGATCCGTGGTGGTAAAACATACTAAGATAACAACCGAGAGATTATTATACCATATATTTCTAAAGTATACAAAAATGGGGATTGAGAGAACAGATTCTTTAGATTTGCCCAATATGGTTGTGAATGCTAGAATGTTTTTGGCTACCCTATAGAACTGGCCTTTCATGGTTTAAATTTGAGAACAGAATGATTTGAAGCTCTGCAGGGAGGTATTCTTGAATTGTTACCTTTGGAAGAGGCATTTAGAGCATCAGTCATTTGTGGTCTTCAAAAGTATGAGTCATTAACATGTGAGTACAGAATAGAGGGCTGAGAAAGAGAGCATGTTTTCTCTGTGTAATAGCTTTCCTTAAACATATTCAAGGATCTAGTAGCATTAGTAGCAGTTTCACTTTTTTTTTATAGCACCTTGGTGTGGATTTCAAAAGTACTTTCAAGTGCAGCACAGAGAATATAGTCCATAATATTGTAATAACCATATAGTGCCAGCGTGTACTAGATATATGGGTGATCACTTCTTAAGTAATATAAATGTCTAACCACTATGCTGTACACCAGAAATTAATATAATATCGAATGTCAACTGATTGAAAAAAAAATTAAAAAGTACATCAGTGGAAGCTGCCCTAGGAAAAGGGCATTCTGAGGCAGAGCAAATATCTAGATTGCTAATTTTCCAGGATAGAGATTATTTATTACACTTCTTTCATGTTATTTCTTATGCCTACTATACCTCTTCATGTTCTACCTTTACTGGTTTAGATTTTTCTAGGACCCTTAACAATTCCTCAGTACCCACAAATAGATTTCAGGTGGACACTTATTTTTAACATGAATGCTTATTTCTTTATCAGTCCTCCATCATCTCTATGTTAAACCTGTTTTCTTTACACCACTGTTCCCTGAAGTAAATAATTTCTATGTACTTTTCTGTCAGCTTTAGCTACTATGATGGTCTGCCACACTGTAAACTTAAATACCTGGAAAGTGGTCTTTATGAATGGTATTGAATTCATTTGAAACCGAAAACAGATGGGGTTCCACTTCAGTGGCCACCTGGAGTAGGAGAGAATGGGCTCTTAGGAAGAAGCCCTGGCAACATGTCACCTGATACTACTTCCTCTGCCTGAGAAACAAACGCTCCTTTCTTTTCTAGGGTGGTTGATTGTTTGTAATTTCTGCTGATGTACTTGCCACTTTTGAAATACCAGACAACTAACGAAGGAAACTAAAAATATAATTGAATATGTATAGTCAATGGTAAAGAATGTTTTTGTCCTGGTATCATAGTTCAGCAAGGGCTGAGTTTTCCTAAGCCTCTGCTAGGATGATATTCCTAAACTTAAAACTCATAGCATTTACTTACCTTCGTAGACTCCCATGTGGCTCTCAGAAACAGAATATCTACCCCTTTTTAAGATTTTAAGTCTGTAAAGACTAATGAAAACCCAGCAGCACCGGAAAATAAAGTCATCTGAAATATAATTATGATACATTAAATGTTATTGGATGATTTCACTTCTAAAAAGGAGGAAATTACTCTAAAAGCCAGATTTACTAAAAACATTAAAAATTAATCTTTCTTTTAGGATTTAGTTATCCGTCTGACTGATGATACTGATCCATTTTTCCTGTATATCCTTGTTATATCTGAGGAAGATTTTCAGAGGTAACTAAATTTATTTTTCTGGTCTTATATTTAGTAATAAGTAAGTTTTTAAGTTTTATGAATGTATTGGTACTATTCTCTTTGAAATAAATACCTATAGGAACAATTAAGTATTTTGTGAACATCGAACTATTTATAATTATTCAGAATGTTTTTGAAAATAAATATTTTATTGTCAGAGTTTTGTTTAAAATATCTCAGAAACAATAAAAATATCTCAGAAAATTGGAGCTTTAGTTAAATTTATTGACCTTTTCCCTTCTATTGAATAAATTTTATAAATATAAAAGTTCCTTTGTTTATTTCTTGATTATGGGTAGTCAGTAAATAAAAAAGAATCAGGATGTCGAGTATAATTAAAAATAATAATTACATTTAAAATCTTTTTCTGTCCTCTGTACAGTTTAAAGTTCCAGCAAGGTCTTCTGGTAGACTTCTTAGCTTTCCCACAAAAATTTATAGATCTCCTTCAGCAATGTACTCAAGAGCATGCCAAAGAAATTCCAAGGTAAGTCTCGGGAGAGCACTGCATTATAAAACTTCTCTTAAGACAAACTCTTCTTCATTAGACAAGTGGATGGCGAAATATTTTTAAAACTGGGATTGGGCTCCATTGAATCTCAAATTAATGAATTAATCTCGTGATTAAAATCAAATACCCCTTAATTTTCATTTTTTGACAGAGCTATTAAAATCAGTACTATTAATAGCAGCAAGTATATATTTTTATAATGAATTTGGAAAAAGGGAAGAATAAGATTTTGTGTATATGTGTGTGTATTGATATTCATGCATGCTAATTCCTCACCTTTTTATTGTAAAGTTGACCAACATTTTATCTATTGGTCCATCAACCGATGGCTGTTGGTTGAATTAATTATTTCATTAAGAACTACAAACCTATACTTTTCTAATTTCATTATTTTTTTTATATAAGGTATAATTCTTCTATGAAGAAGAACTTCCCCTCTTCCATTAGGGCTATTTGATTACTCTGAAAATTCATACAGGAAAGAATAAATGCTTTATTCTTTTAAATTGTCAATTTTCAGAGTAAAGAGTTGTAACTCTAGTTATTTTTGTTTTCAGTGATTTTTTTAATTTATTTTTTAGTTTTTTGCTTTCCCTCACCTCATTTTGAACTCATGGACATTTATATATTCACTCTTTTCTTGTCCATTTATACATTTTACTATTTACACCAATTTACCCAGTTTTATCACTGGGAGTTCTTTGATATTGGCCCCTATGATTCCAATATGCCCCTCTTCCTGATCATTCTAATCATTGATGATCTGTTGAATCATGGCACATGATTTAATGGAGTTTCACTATCTCATGAATGTGTTATAATGTGATACTTTCTTTCCAAAGGTTTTTGTTACAGTTAGTTTCTCCTGCAGCTGTTTTGGATAACTCTCCTGCCTTTTTAAATGTGGTAGAGACAAATCCTTTTAAGCATCTTACACATCTCTCACTAAAACTTTTACCTGGAAGCGATGTGGAAGTAAAGAAGTTTCTAGCAGGCTGTTTGAAATGTAGCAAGGTAAGATTTAAATTTAAGTTATTCTTTTAAAATAAGTACCACAGGACTCTGATAATTTGTTTTCTGAATAAAGATATCCAGCAAATTTTTATAACATGTAATAAATTTATTTTATTGTTTTTCATTTGGCCAAGGTACAACAAGGATAGAACTGGACCAGGAATTGAGAAATTTAGGTCCCAGAGTTTTTACTAATTTTCAGTGACCTTGGTCAGGTCACTTAAACTCTTGGTGTGATGTTTTAATCAGCTGGTAGTTATGTATAGAAATATCTATTCTATCTTAAATGAAATAAAGTATATTACTGTAACTATATGAGGTGTAAGGCATGGGGAAACAACATTGGGTTGCCTCTTAAAAGAGTTTTCAGAAAATCTGTTTAGGCAAATGTTATAGATTGGTGCATCTCAAAATGTAAGGGTATGCAAATTTTCTGGGGATCTTGCTTATGCAGATTGTGACTCAGAAAGTGTGAGGTGGGTGGAACCTGAGAGTCTGCGTTTCTAACAGACTCCCAGGGTGATGCTGGTGCTGAACTTTGCTACACTTTGATTAGCACAGCTAGATGATTAAGTTAGATTGTAAACTACATAATTTAATTTTTTTATAAATAGGAAGAAAAATTATCATTGACGCAATCACTAGAGGATGTTACTAGGCAACTGAATTTCACACAAAAGGTAATTCAAATTTCATTTTGTTTTTTGTAAGTCATCCAAACATTTGCTCTGAATTGCTTCTTGAATCCAATCCAGGCTTTTGTGTACTTTTCTTTCAAAGCATGCTACCACAGAATTCCCTCTCCTTTTTGCCGCCCTTCCCCTACCAGTTAATTATCTTAATCCAATGCTTTTTCTCTTTGATAATTTGTTCCATCCACACATATCTGTTATCCTCAGTGTGACACATTCCCTCTGTCTTCATTAAATAAGGTAATGTTTCGTATCTGTCACATGTTAGTTCTCTGCTCCTCATTTACTTACCTCATTCTTCTTGTCTAAAATGGCCTTTCAGCTCCTGTCTTGTAAACTTTTCTCTTCTTTTGTTATGTTTAAAATTAATTCATCTGATAGGCTTATCATCATTTCAGTTATAGCTACTACCTTTTTGCCTCTAGTTCTTGAAATTGAGGACCAAAGTACCTAATAAGCTACATGACTTCAGGCAGAATATATCCTGCACAACATGGACCATCAGGGTACTCTGTGTCACTATGTGTCACTAGGTTTTATGTGTATAAGTGAGCTACTTCTTAGGACTGATTTGCTCTACCCTGGGTTGCTTTACTTCTAAATGCCAGAGGAGAGGATTGGGTGGTTACCAGCCAGATTTAACTAAAAGATTAAACATAATTACTTGACCAGTGGGACATTTAAGATGTAAAATTGCTTGCATTCTAATCTTAATTTCCTCAACTTCAAAAATCTTTGAATATGTGTTGAAAGCTGTGATTCCATTTTCTTTAATATCCTTGTAAATATTGCCATGTTTTAATCTGATAAGCTATTCAGGAGACTGTCTTAATATTTTGTATTGAACTCTAATACAGACATTATCAGAAAAAATCCAAGAATTAGATAAGTTACGGAATGAATGGGCGTCACACACAGCAGCATTGTCAAATAAGCATTCTCAGGAACTGACAAATGAGAAGGAAAAAGCCTTGCAGGTATGAACATTAAAAAAAACTGGAAAAATATTTTGTTATTGCTATTAGTCATTTTGTTAATTATAAAAGTAAATATATGCTTGCTTTAAAATTTTCAGACTTTACAGAAGTATATAAAAATTAAGTCTCTCCTTTAAAGTCTTACTACCCAGAAAAAATCTGTAAACATTTTGATGTGTTTTTTCAGACTTTTTTGTATATTTTTAAATAACACATTTATAGATACTGTTTATAAATTTTGAAATATGTAAATTATATATAATTATAGATATGTACATACATAGTAGGTTTCGGTTTGTTCTGTACTAACGAGGTTCTGTTGGATATAGACTAACTTTTTTCAGCTAACGTGACATAGCTATATCATTATCAGTTCAGATATTTCTTTTTAGTGGTTGCAGAGTATATGTTATTTGGATATAACAAATTATTTATGCAACTGGTGGGCATTTAAATGCTTCATAATTTGATTATTGCAAATAATACTGCAGTGAACATTCTTTGTTCCTAGAAGTGAGATTGCAGTATACCCATATAAAATATTAATAGATATTGCAAATTTGCCACCCAGAAGTGTACCAAATGGAATCCCAAAACAATGTTTGGCAGTACTTATATATTCATACTCTTGTTACTATTATTAACCTTCTTAATATTTGCCACCTGATAGGTATTATAGTAGCATTAGTTCTAATTTATATTCCATAGATTTTTAGTAAAGATAAGCATCTTTTAAAATGACTCAGCTATTTTTATTCTGTAGATTACTTTTTAATATCTTTTGCTTTTTCTGTGTGACTATCCTTTTCTACTGCTTTGTAGTATGGATTTATTTTTTACCTTTTATATTATAGCCTCTTTAATATTAAATTTTATTTTTGTTTTTATGTACTTCACTAGATGTTTGCTTTTAGGGTACAGCTTGATATTTTTGTGTGTGTAACTTTCATACAAATTAAGATTCAGAAAATTGTACCATCTCTCAGGGTTCCCTTATTTGCCTTCTCAGTTGCTATCATACTCCCACAGGTGGTCCTTACTCTTCCCACTTCTGTCATCATTGATAAGTTTTGCCTGTTCTTCATACATATGGAATTATACAGTATGTACTTACTTGTGTGTGGCTTCCTTTACTTGGCATGGTATTTTTGAGGTTCAGTTCTGTTCTCGTGTATTTCATTTTATTGTTGTGTTGTATTCTGTTATACAAATATACCATAATTTATGTATTTTCCTGTTGGTAGGCATTTGGTATTTCTGATATTTTGCTATTACTAATTAAACTGTAAACATTCTTGTACATGTCTTTTTGTGAACACATGGACTCATTTTCCTTGGGTATATATTTAGGGTTGGAATAGTTAGGTTCTAGTGTAGGCCTATGTTTAGTGTTAGTAGATAAAGTGTAAATACAAGTTTACATTGCCATTCTGTGGGTGTGTAATAGTACCTTAAAATGAGACTTAATGGTTTGACTGTTTTTTAGTGTTTTTGAAGAATCACTTTTTCATTTCAGTAATTGGTTTTCAGGAACTGAGAACTATTTTACCTCTCTTTCATTAAGTGCTGTTATTTACTACATTATACTACATTTTGGGGTTCTATTTTCAAACAAGTTAGGTTCTAAAAGTCTCATTGTAAGTATGTTTGTTTATAACTTCAAATTAACTGAAGGATTTGTTTGTATTCCTTACTATATTTTTCTAATAGGATTGTGAATTAGTCCTCTGAGACTTTAAAAGCAGGCCGTTCTCTCCACTTTCTGCTGATATTCTATAGGGCAGTGATTTTTAAAACTTTAATGTACTTCATAATTACCTGAAATAAATAAAAAATGTAAACATTGTAATCCTATCCTTCACTCTTTCTTTTTCTTTATTTTTAAACAAAAACGGCAAAATTTTAACGATCACTTTATTTCTTTTGGCCTCTGTTGCTTTTAGTTTGTTTGATTACCCTGTTAGACAATTACAGTTAGCGTCTTTGCTAGATTGCTTCTTTCATCTTGATTGCTCCTTCAGTGTTTACTTCAAAGGTTGCATTTTCAGTTTTATATGGACTCTTTCCTGTTTTACTTCTTTTGCTCCCTTCTGCTCTCCTTTTCTGTTTTCCAAAAATGAGGGAATCCTTAAAGTAATAATGTGCAATTCCCAAAGTATTTTATGAGAGAGAGAGTACCCTCCACTTGTGGTAGGAATTTTTGAATGGGGACACTTTTCTGGAGTGTAGTTTTGGAACTTGTATCAAGCTTTATGTTTGTTTACATTCTTTGACCTATAATTGATCATAAGGCAAAAATCTGAATTTAGGGAGTATCTGTACAAAAATACTAATCATAGTTTTAGTTTTATTTGTAATTGTGAAAAATTGGAAACTTACTGTCCATAGTAGGGCAGGGGTTAAATGAATTAAAGTATAGCTATAGGGGGAATATTGTGCAGCTACTGAAGTGTTTACAAAGAGTTTTTTAACAATATGAGAAGGTACGAAGACTGAGAATAAAAAGCATGATTAAATTATATAAATAGCTTGATCCTAATTTGTTAAATTTACATATGCATATTGTGGGGGGGGGCGTGACGTCAATTTAAATGTGTAAATGACTGGAAAGGAATAGTCCTGAATCTTTAAAGTAACTCCCTGGATGAGTTCATGATTTCTTTTTTTGTGCTTTTATAAGACCATGTATAACTTTCATAATCAGAAAAGTATACTTTATTTTTAAAAAGTATTTAGGATTTGATTGTGTTCATCAATAGAAAATTATTAAGATAGGTTTATGGTTTGATTCAAACAGGCACCAGAGATTATACCGTTAACACCATGTTTAAATTTTACTTTTGATAGAATGTACTAAATGTAAGATTGAACTAATGAACAATACCTTGCTGATTTCACAACTTTAGGTATTTATTTTTTCATTATGAAACTTATACACTTGTAAAAAACTGAAACAGTACTATAGTGTTTAAAGCAATACTGAAAGTTTCTTATGTACTTACTAATATTTTTTTACACAAATAGGTTCATACTATATGTATTGCTTTGAGATTTGCTTTTCAAAATCATATAAACTTTTTTTTATTAAAATTATTGGGGTGAAATGGGTTAACAAAATCAAATAGGTTTCAAGTGTACAATAATGTCATATGTATATTGGATTGTGTGTTCACCACTCAAAGTTAAATTTCCTTCCGTCACCAAATATTTGACCCCTTTACTCTTATCTACCTCCCCTGCCACCCCAACCCTGCATTCCTCTGGTAACCACTAATCTGTTGTTCGTATCCATGAGTCTCTTTGTTTGTCATGTTTGTTTGTTGCTTTCAGTTTTATCCCACACATGAGTGAAATCATATGGTTCTCAACTTTTTCTGACTGAATTATTTCTCTTAGCACGATAATTTCAAGTTCCATCCATGTGGTTGCAGATGGCAGTATTTCATCTTTTCTTATGGCTGAGTAATATTCCATTGTGCATATGTACCACATCCTCTTTATCCAGTCATCTATTGATGAAAACTTCGGTGGTTTTCTTGTCATGGCCACTGTGAATAATGCTGCTATGAACATCAGGGTGCATATATCTTTGCAGATAAATGTTTTCAAGTTTTTTGGGTAAATACCCAGAAGAGGGATTGCTGGGTCATATGGTAATTCTGTTCTTAGTTTTTTGATCATATCTCACTCTTCCCTTAATCTGAACACTGTTACATCTAAACATATGTAACAGAAATTATGAATGAGACATAATGAACAAGGAAATCTTACAATTATATAGAAGAATAATTGTTTTTTCTTCAGTTCTTATATATGTATTTCTGTTTTTTTCTTTGAATTTTGTTATGTAATAGGCACAAGTTCAATACCAACAGCAGCATGAACAACAGAAAAAAGATTTAGAAATCCTACATCAACGAAACATCCAGCAGCTACAGAACAGATTATCTGAGTTAGAAACAGCTAATAAAGACCTAACTGAAAGGAAATATAAAGGAGACTCCTCCATCAGAGAACTAAAAGCAAAGCTGTCTGGTGTTGAAGAGGTATTGAACATTGGGTTCCTTCCCCTCTGCCCCAATATAAAAGAATGTTTTAATATGAAGGTTTGGTTTTAATTTGGTGGTTTTATTAGTTGTGCGGGCAGTGCCCCTCTGGATCTCTGCGAAGATCTGTCTGGTGGTAGAGTGATCAGTTCAGACGCTGCAAAAACGTTGAGAATCTGAAATCTGATCGAAAGGGCTAATTACAAACAGAACAGAAGTAAACTTGGATATTTTTGGATAGGGGCTTGAAGAACAGCTTTGGCACAGCCCTCAGACTTTTCAGCGCACTTCGAACAGCACAGTTTCTATAGCTCAGGGTACTCAGTGTTGACAGAGTTAGTTCTATCAGCCTGCTCAACATATCAAAAAAATGAAGTTTAGTATCTAGTAATAATAATGATAATAATAGCAATGATAATAGCTAATGCTTACTGAATATTTTCTATGTGACAACCACTGTTTTATATGCATTACATATATTAACTCATTTGATTCTTATACTCATTCTGTTAAAGTAGGTACTATTATTGTGCCCATTTTACAGATGATTAAACTAAGACAGAGAACTTAAGTAACTTATCCAAGGTTATATAGCCAGTAAGTGGAAGAGCAAGAATTGGAACCCTCTATTATTTGCCTGTCTTTACTATTACTGCCTTGTTCTTTCAGGCAGCAGAGAAATTTTAACAAATCTTGCTATGGTGTCACATTTGTTGATGCTTTGGCATTGATGATGGACTCCTTCCTAGCATTACTATACATTATTGTCATATGAAATATCAGAAGATGTGGATTTTCTTGTCTATCATACTTAAATGCAAAGATCACCATGTTATTCTAACTCACAAAAATTCCTTCTCTTTCACCAGTCTGTTAGGCTTGGAAACTCTAAAGCCTAATCGATTTTGTCTTCAGATCCTGATAGCATTCTCCCCCCAGAATAGATGTCTTTAGTTAATCCTCCTTACCTTCTTCACCTTGAAGTTTCAGTGGTCATACTACATTAGATAGTCTAAATACTTCACTATAATGCTAATTCTTCTATCTTAGCCCTGAAACTGGCCAGTGTATAAACAGTGCTTCATCATGTTGATTTATATACAATCTAATCAAAACATTTCTTCAAAGGTTTGCATAAGACTTGCAAATGAGTTCTGGAGACTCTTTAACCTCTGAGTACTATTACCTAATTATGTAAAATTACACCTTTTAGGCATCAGTATACTAAAAATAATTGCTACCATTTATTGAGTGTTTACTATGTGCGAGGCAAAATGCTAAGCAATTTACATAAGGGTTTTTGTGACGATTAAATGAAATAATCTATAAGTATTTTATTTTACAAATGAGGGAATTGAGATTTAGGGAGATTAAGTAATTCCCAAGATAACATGAAATAGCCAGGATTTGTATTCAGGTCTGTTTGATACGAAAGTCCATGCTTCTAAAATCACAGTGGTATAACACTGTGAAATTATTTTGTAAAGTTTTTGTTAAAAATTTTCTAGGAATACTATATACTTTTTTATACCAGCAAAATTTGGTTTGGTTTTAGCCAATTGGGAAGTGATGTTTCAGATTTTTTAAGTCAATTTTTAATTAATAGTTATTGTTTGCTTGTTTTGCTTTTAAGAGTGAACCAGAGAAAGGTTAACATATTTGTCAATGTGGAAACATTTGTTTTATATGTGTGTATGTTATATATATAAATATGAAGAAGATAGATTATAAGACTGCATGGTGTGAGCCTTTTATAAAAACCTGCATGTATGAGCAACAGAGATAAATGTTAACTTAAGATGATGGTTCTCGCCCTTGGCTACCCTTAGAATCAATTTGAGAGCTAGTGAATGTCCTTGTGTCCAGGCTGTACCTCACACTAACTAAATCAGAATCTTTTGGGGATGGTACCAGGCAGTGGTACAGGCATACCGTGGAGATGTTTTGGGTTCGGTTCCAGACCACTGCAATAAAGCAAGTACAGTGGTTTACAAAACTTCCCAAGTGGTTTCAGTATGCAGATTAGATTGAGAGTCACTGCTTAGATAGTAGAATGCTAGGGTTTATAAATGTTATGTATTTTGAAATTCTGTTATAACGAACATTTATTACCTAAGTAAGTTTTAACAACTAAATTTCAAGACATCAGAAAATTCTTGTTACTAATTTTTGAAAGTTGTAGTAATTTACAAATCAGTATTGTTTTATTTTTCCTTGCTATTGAATTAGTTATTAGTGTATTTTACAACTGTATTCCAAATCTTAAAGAGATTTTCGTGTCCTTTAAAAAAACATTAGTACTAGAACTTTATTTTTTTATTTTTTATTTTTTGCGCCAGTGGGCCTTTATGTTATTTTATTATTTATTATTATTTTTGCAGTTATTCATTCATTCATTCATTTATGGCGACATTTGTTAACAAAATCCAGCAAGTTTCAGCTGTACATCTTAATAGTAAGGCATACATATATTTACATTAGAACTTTAAAATTTTTAAACACTTTATATGTTAAACATCTTAATCATAACTATGTCAGCCAACTTCCCTTTTTCACAGTGCATCTTTTTTTTTCAAAACTCCTCTAGGAGCTCCAGCGGACTAAGCAAGAAGTTCTCTCTTTGCGAAGAGAGAATTCTACACTAGATGCTGAATGTCATGAAAAAGAAAAGCATATTAATCAGCTACAAACAAAAGTGGCTGTTTTAGAACAAGAAATCAAGGATAAGGACCAGCTTGTATTAAGAACAAAAGAAGCATTTGATACAATCCAGGAACAAAAGGTTTATTTTAAAATTTTGTAAACAAATTGATAATCACATTTATAAAGTGATGCTTTTCCTAAACAAATTTCCTAATTATTCATGTTTTTAAAAATATTTATCAGGTGGCTTTAGAAGAAAATGGTGAGAAAAATCAGGTACAACTAGGAAAACTTGAAGCTACCATAAAATCATTATCAGCGGAACTTCTTAAGGTTTGTTTTAAAAATTTAATGAAGCATTAATATTTTCTCAGACTATGTAGAACTATACATATGATGCTCTTTTACAGGCAAATGAAATTATCAAGAAGTTACAAGGGGATCTGAAAACTTTAATGGGTAAATTGAAACTGAAGAATACAGTTACCATTCAGCAAGAGAAACTCTTGGCTGAGAAGGAAGAAAAATTACAAAAGGAGCAAAAGGAGTTACAAGATGTTGGACAGTCTCTTAGAAATAAAGAGCAAGAGGTAGTTAATACTTTATATTCCTGCGTGTGTGTGTAATTGCAAAGTATAACAAATTTCCTCAGATATATTTTTGAAAATTTTACTTTGTTATGTTTAAGAATGGGTTCAGCTCTTTTTATTTTTCAAAGAACATGACTAGATTCAACAGAAGTTAACCTATTTTTGTTTGAAAAGTTATGACTCAAACACCTTGAGTGTTCGTATGTATGTCTATTTGTATGTGTATAGGCACACAAATATATGGGTGAGTTGATTCCTTTAAGAGTAATCAACCAATTAATAGTAATACATTTCTTCGGTTTTTTAGCCTTTGTTATACTTATTAAGATTGACATATTTCAGGTATGCAGATTACAAGAACAGTTAGAAGCTACAGTTCAAAAACTTGAAGAAAGCAAACAGCTTCTAAAAAATAATGAAAAGTGTAAGTATGTTATCTTTTTATGGAAATGAGGTTTGCAGTTTTAAATTGAATGTTATATTTGAATTCATAGAAGTCTGGGAAAATCAGGATATTGCTATATACAAATAATTTCCATTTGAAATCTACCTTATTAATGTCTTTGCTATAGTAAATTATATCATCTGCCCTGTAAAACAGTAACCATCATTTTTAAGAAAACCGTATTACATGTGTCAGTAACCCAAAATTGTGTTGAAAATATTAACCATAATTTACTTTTTAAATTTTTCACTTTTTTTGTTGCTGTTTTTACCTAATAGTAATAATAGAATTATTTGAAATTAAAATATAAAATTAAGCCTTTAACATTTTCTGAGTTTCTAGTATTGGTTGTCAGACATAAAAGTATGAACTTTAAACAAATTATTCTAGAAATGAAAGCCTTCAGGGAGATCCTTGGCTAGCAGAAATACATACTTCTGATAGTAATAGAATGAGTCCTATGTGGCAGCCGCTAAAGCAAGAATCTTTAACGACAAAAATTTAAGTTATCCTACATCGTTCTCTGTGATATAAGATAGTTTTAAAACTTAAAAATTTAAAAACCTCAATATAATTTTTAAATGTTTAAAATTATTATTGGAAAAATACAAATAGTCTAATAAAATTTTTTACCTTGTTTCTTGTTCTTTTATGTAAGTAATCACATGGTTAAATAAAGAACTAAATGAAAATCAGCTAGTGAGAAAGCAAGATGTGTTGGGACCTTCTGCCACTCCACCTGTGCATTCTAGTAGCAACACAATCAGAAGTGGAATTTCTCCTAACCCTAATGTGGTAAGATATAAATTAAGATGTGAGTGGTCTTAGTAAATTTCCTAAAACAAAAAAATATTCCCAGATTGTTAGGAAGTCTCCATCACTAAAAGTACTGGTACTAATACGACTAGAGTCCTGCAGTTATTAGCACTGGAGTAGAGTGTAAGTTGCACTTTAATGGAACTTTAGGTGTACTTGCTCTTAACAAGGAGGCTGTAGTCCAAGGGCACACTTCTTTGTAAGATTTTAATAGATATACAAATCATTTAGTGTTAACTAAAATAATGCCTACTGCTCTGAAAAACCTTAAAACACACACAGTATAAAAAAGGCTTCAGGAAGGGATAACGAGGTTTAGGCTCAAGTTCGGAACTACAGTGGAAGGAAGCTAAATGGGAATTCTATCAGAAAAAGAAAAAAGTACTGTTATCAGGCTTGTCAGCTCTAGATGCTAAAAAACACTGGCAATGAGAGAGATACTTTCTCTTCCAGGTACAGGTGTTTTGCTTTTTCCTTGCAAGAAATGAGAGGAGAAAAAGAAAAGCAGCCCCTTATATCTGGGAGCTGGCTTGGTACTATCAGGTAGACCTCAGTGTTGCTAGGAGCTGGGCTAGCACTCACGATTCGGTCTGGGGGCTCTCCTGTTGGACCTAAACAATTTTACAGAATGTCAACGTGAAACAAGGCCACCCTGTAACTGTGATGGATCAAGACAAAACAGGATCACTTCATAATCATGTCTGAGCACAGACAAAAATGTAAACATTGTCAAACTACAAAAATGGGCAAACAGCCTCCAATCCTTAGTGACCTGAATGACTACTGCTTTATTACCAGTTACAGCTTTGGCCTTAATACATTTTTCTTGCCTTATTAGATAAGATTTATTCAGATACCAGTAATTTGTTATCTCCATTTCCTGCTAGCATCCAATCCATAGCAAAGCCCCAGTTTCTTAAACTGTCCCTTAAACATCTAACACATGGCTAAGTCCAATAAATTAATCCCTTTTGACACCCTCTTACTGAGACATCCCATGGTTCCTCATTGTGTACAGTTTCCCTCGTTACATGGGGCAATAGTAAACCCAGTGTGAACAGCTGTAGACATGTTTCTAGCAATTATTGGCTGGAGAGCATTGGCAGAAGATTTAAAATTCAAATGCCTAATTGAATTTTTAATGTATCCTGGTAAATCAGAGTACTTGGTCTATAAAGAAGGGAGAGGATTTATGCTGAATTGGAAAAGGTATGGGGAAAAGTGCCTGATACTGGATAACAAACTTGAAAAAACTTGACAGCTTACCTTTAATGACTGATGATAAATAACTGTGAAAGCCAGTGAAGTACACAATTGCTCCTTAAGATTTGTGTTTTCAGTTGGCCTCTTATTAAAATAAATTGTTTTCATGACATTGGTTAATGGTGGTGTTACTATATTGAAAATTATTGTCAAAGCAAATAATTAGTTCATTTAAGAATACTGGTTTTGTTGATGATTCTGTTTCTTCTCAATCTGGCAGAAAATAATTTTTATTTTATCCCTGACTGGCCTATTGATCTCTGACTCTACCCCGCTACCCCCCTCTTCAGAAATGAGGGAGCCATAGTGAATCAAGATGGTTCAGAGGTCTCTGTTTTAACTTAGTTCAAAGGCAGGCCTAGTGATTTGTTTTGTTTAAGCTTGTCCAGCCACTCTGAAAAGCCGAGGTATCCCAGCCTCGTGTGATATGATAGAGTTTTGTGGTATCATGATAAACAAAATTGGCCTCTGAGATAGTGCTTTTAACTGTTAGTTATTGTAGCAGATGCAATTGCCTTCCGAGTCAGTATATACTATTTAGAACTAATTTCTCATACTTTTTTCGGTTTTATTTTTAGGCTGATGGTAGACTGGCTTACCCAGCTTGTGGGATTGGTTATCCTGTCTCCTCTGCATTTGCTTTCCAGAATACCTTTCCTCATCCTTTATCTGCCAAAAATGCCATCCACCCAGTTTCAGGACCAAAGGTAGCCAAATTAACTGATACTTTTTTTTTTTCTGAGAAATATTTAAATGCAATTTATTAACATACAAATATTTTTCATCTTTTAAAAAATTTGATCAGTTGCTAACAAATATGTATTAGATGAATTTATTACTATGTAATAATCTAGTATATATGCTTACAGGAAATACTATTTGTATTATGAAATGTCCTGAGTCACTGTAATTTATAAATCTGGGCATCAGTCTGCTTAGACTGTATTTATTCCTTTTCACCCTTTCCATTTTTATTCATTCTGCTACTTATATCTCCTACAACTCTCAAACCTAACTAGGATTACTGACTTCATACTGCTAGTGTGTTAGCTGTGGTAACATTTTTGGATTCCATTGCCAGGTCTGGTAGGACAGGTTCATAGCGAATTCTAAAATATAGTTCTGACATTATTTCAAATAGCATATGCTTAGCAATCCTTCAATCCTAGATTTATTTGCTAAGACTTTTTTCTACTCATTTGTGTTCTTCATTATTGTTATTACTGTTGTAGATTTATATATTGTTTTCACATGTATTATTTTCACATTGATATAATCCAGCTAGACCAACTAGTGATTTCATTTTCATTCCTAATTTCAGGTCCAAATTGATATTTTTTTCCTACATCATGGAGACAAACATTTTCAAAAAGAATATTTTATAAAAGATAAAATTGAGGACTTTGAAACTGCTACTATAAACTCTTAATCTATTAGTTTTGGGCTACCCTAAAAATAAGTTGACTATGTTGCTTAGGCTTGTGTTTCTCGTTAGCTATAGTCTTATTATCATCTGGAGCTCTTCAGGATTTTCAGTGAAATGAGAAACCTGAGTTTTTATGTTTAGAATATTGTTGTGTAAAGAGTAGATGCATTTAATTGACGTTTCTTTCATTTTATGGGTTATGTTTCCTCTTCTTTAAAATTTGTTTCTTTTATTCATTTTTGTTTGGGGTACTTAATCCTTATGAAATGATGTCCTAAGTGTTCTTTATATATTCTAGACACCAGTCTGCTGTTGATTTTATGTATTAACTTTATTATTTCCCTATTTTGGGCTTATTCTTTTAGTCTTTTCATGTGCCTTTTTTTCTTTTTAATTTAAACCTTTACTAAGATATAATTTATATACCATAAAATTCTCCAATTGTTCAGTTTACAGTTCAGTAATTTTAGTTTATAGAGTTCTGAAACCACTACAACAGTTTAGTTTTAGAGCATTTACATTTTCCTAAAAAGTTCCCTAATGCTTTTTTTGCAATTAATCCATACTCTTGCCACATCCTAAGCAACTAATGATCTGCTTTCTGTTTCTATAAATTTGTCATTCTACATTTCATCAAAATAGAATCATACAATATATGGTTTTCATTGTTTTTTTTTTTTTTTTCAGTATAACACATTTGACATTTATCCAGGTGCGTTTCAGTAGTCCTTTCTTTTAATTGCTCATTGTGTTTTATTGTACAAATAATGCCACACTTTGTTTATCCATTTTCCATTTGATGGACATTTGAGTCATTTTTGGTTTTTGGCTATTACAAATAAAGCTGCTATGAACATTTATGTACAGCCTTTGTATTTCTCTGGGGTGAATACCTAGGAATGGAATGGCTGGTGGTATATATTTTATTTTTAAGAAACTACCAAATTTTTTCAAATTGTTGTACCATTTACTATCAGTAGTCTGAGAGTTCAAGTTGTTTTACATCCTCATCAACCCTTGGTATGGTTAGTTGTTTAATTTTAGCCATACTGATAGGTGTATAGAAGTCTTTCACTGTAATTTTAACTTACATTTCCCCAAAAGCTAATGAGGTCGAGAACATCTTTTCATGTGCTTATTTGACATTAGTGTATCTACTTTGGTGAAATATCTTTTTAAATCTTTGGCCTGTTTTTAAATGAGGTAGTTCAGCATCTTTTCATGTGTTTACATCAGTATATCTTTGTGATGACATATCTCTTTGAATCTTTTGCCCATTTTTGAACTAGGTTGTTTGTCTTATTATTGAGTTATAAGGGTTCTTCATTCTGGTTAAAAGTCCTTTATTAGATACATGATTTGCAAATATTTCTCCCAGTCTGTGGCTTCTCTTCATTTTCTCTTTTGAAGAACAAAAGTTTTTAATTTATTAAGAATCCAGTTTATCAGTTTATTTTCTTTGTGAACCATGCTTTCAGAGTCATATGTAAGAACTCTTTTTTCAACTACAGGTTGAAAATAAGATTTATGATCCTTTGTGGGTTAATTTTTTTGTGTGATGTGAGGTAAGGGTCTTAAGTTCTTCATTTTGTTTTTTTTTGCTTGTGGCTCTCTGATTATCTTAGTACCATTTGTTAAAAAGACTATCTTTCCCTGTTGAATTGTCTAGGCACCTTTATTGAAAATCATTTGACCATAAATGTAAGAATTTATTTCTGGATTCTCAGTTCTATTTCACTGATTAACTAACTGTCTTTGTGCCAATACCACACTGTCCTGATTACTGTGACATTATATTTTGAAATTGAGTAATGTGAATCCACCAACTATGCTCTTTTTCAAAATTATTTAATTATTTTAGATCCTTTGTTAATTTCCATATAAATGTTTGGATCAGCTTGTCAATTTCTACAAAATAATCTACTTGAATTTTGATAATGGTTCATTGAATTTATAGGTCAATTTTGGAAGAAATGCCATTTAGGCAATATTTTGTCTTTCAGGCCATGAATGTTAAATATCTCTTTTTAGGTATGTGATTCCTCTCAACAATATTTTGTGGTTTTCAGTGTATGTCTTGCATTTCTTTTATTAAATTATTCCTAAGTATTCTTTTTGATGTTATTGTGAATGTAATTGTTCTATTAATTACTTTCTCAGAATATTCATTGATGCTGTACATAAATGTAATTGATTTTTGTACTTGTACAATCCTGAAACTTTGCTGAACTCATTATTAGTGGCTTCTTTTTGATTTTGTTGGATTTTCCACATAATCATGTCATTTGAAACTAATGATAACTTTACTTCTTCCTTTTCAATCTGGTTGCCTTTTATTTATTTTTCTTGTCTTATGGCTAGAACCTCTAGCACAATTTGAATAAATGTGAGAGCACTCATTCTGGCCTTGTTCCTGACCTTGAGGGCACAGCATTCAGTCTTTCACTATTAAGTATGTTAGCTGTAGTTTTTTTCCCTAGATGCCATTTTTTCAAATCAAAGGATTTTTCTTTTATTCCCAGTTTAATGAGCGTTTTTATCATGAATATATGTTGAATTTGTCAACAGCTTTTTCTCCATTAACTGATACGCTCGTGTGGCTTTTTTTTTCATTAGTTAACAGTTGGATTGTGTTGATTTCAGATATTATATCAGCCTTGCATTCTTGGAATAAGCCTTACTGATCTAAATCTTAGTTACATCCAGTTGGTTGATTTTATTTAGTTCTTCTATATCCTTGTTTACTCTCTTGTGTACTTATTTTATCAATTACTCAGAGAGGAGTGTTGATATCTCCAGTTATTATGGATGTTTCCATTTCTATTTTTCTAGTTTATCAGTTTTTGTTTCATGTATTTTGAAGCTTTTTTATTAGGTACATACATCTTTAGAATTTTTACGCCCTCTTAGTTAATTGGCCCTTTCTTTGTTATATAACTTCTTTTTTTATTTTTGGTATTTTTCCCCACTCTAGTCCACTTTGTCTTATATGACCATAGCTACTCGACTTTCTTTTAAGTGGTGTTTTCATGGAATATCTTTTGCACCTGTGTATATCCTTTAAAATAGTTTTCATGTAAAGGCACATCTTGTGCCCTCTGCTTTTTATTTCTTTGTGTCCTCCTTTCTGACTTCTTTTGGATTATGCAAACATTTTTTAGTATTTCATTTTAGTTTTTCTGATTTTATTTTATCTTTGTATAGTGATTTTTAGTGGTTGCTTTGGGGAAAGGGTAGTGGCCCCTGTGGGAAACAGCTCAAATTGGCCTTTGCTTGCTTCCACTAAAGCACAGAGGATGCTAAAGGATCAGAGTTTGTAGACCAGTTGCTGGCTGCGAAAATGCATGCCAAAGTACCTGGACCACTATCCCCAAGACCAAGAGGAGAAGAAGCTGGCAAAATTTTTAGAGGAGAAAGTTCCCACTGAGGCCAACGCAGCCAAAGAAGAGGAGGGGTCAGGCTAAGTGGGGGCACATGACACTGGGCTCCAGGCTTTCTACCTCAGAGTTATATGAACCTTTTGCAAAATGACTTTCTGTCACTCTCTAAGAAAATGTCTTTCCTTCTGTTGTTCTGTGCACTGTAATGTACCAGATATCTTATTTAGATGATCGGGGTCTTGGCCCCTTGACGTATACACTGAAAAAAAAATGTGTGTATGTGTATTCCACATAAATCTATCAGTGAGTGTGTAGCTGCCACTTTTGAATTCTCAGATCACTCCTAATCTTCCCACTTTGAAATAATGTGGTTATTTTCAGCAACCAAAAATTATTATCTTTGAATGTCTGTCTCTTGTAAGTGAGCTGATTTATTCTGATTCATTATCTCCCTTTTAGATTTTATACCTGTTTTGGGAAATGAGAACTCCTTTAAAATTGCTGGAGTGGGGCCATTCCTAATATAAGAGGCCAGATAATCACATAATTTTTTCTCCAAAACCCTCTTGACCTTGAGTATATGAGGAGGTAGTATACTTCCTTTCCAATACATTTAGTTTGATACATTTTACATTGAGCTCCACATTTTCTTTTTGGGAAATGAAACTTTGGATCTCTGATGTAGAATCCTACGTAAATGAAGAGAAAGGCTGGCTTTTGCTGTTCTTGTTATTCCAAAAGCCCCAGTTTGGGTCTTGTGTTCACACTGGCTCTGTCTCTGCTTGTTCAAATGCAACGTTCTTGAGAAGTAGAGGTCTAATTTTTACCAAAGTAGCAGCCAAGAGAGGAAATGGTGTGAATGAAGTGGTCAGTTATAGGGAAAATACGGTTTTTACCAGAAAAAAAAATCAGACAATGCTATAATTTTTGCTGTCATACATATTTAAAGTACTTGAGTGGAGAAGCATAGTCCATTGTGTTTATCCACTATTTGCCATTTCTGCTGTCCATATTTCCATCTGATACCATTTCCCTGAATGACAGAACATTCTTCAGCATTTGCCAGGAGGTCTGACCATGTGTCTGGGTCTGGATTTCTTTTTCCTTTTCCTGTTGGGAATTCACTAAACTTCTTGAGTCTAAATTGATATCTTTTGCCAAATTTTGGAAGTGTCAGCCATTATTTCTTCCAATGTATTTTTTTTTTCCCCCCACACCACTCTTGTCTTTCTGGGACTCAGAAGACATGGAACTTAGACCTTTTTCTGTTTTTCCATAGATCCATGAAGATCTTTCCCCCCATTCTTCTTTTTATGTTTTTTCAGACTTGATCATTTCTATTGATCAGTATTCAAGTTTACTCTTTCCTCCATCATCTCCATTCATTGAACTTTTTTGTTTTTAAATTTTCTTAACATCTGTTTTTTTTTAGTGAGACTATTCACATTTCAAGACTATTTTACTACCTAGAACGTGGTTATAAATGCTTTTAAGTGTTTTTCTAATCCAGTATTTTTGTCATCTTAGAGCTGACACACCTGTTGCTTGTCTTTACCCTTGTGAGTTGCTTAGATTGTCCTGAACCTTTGTTGAGTGATCTTGGATCATGTCTTAGATTCAATATTGAATATTATGAAACTCTAGATCTTGTTTAAATCCTAAGGAGAAAAATTTTTGTTTTAGCAGTCAGTCAATTCAAGTCCAACTTGCCTTTTGTAGGCTGTGATTGCTGTGTTGTCATTAAAGATGTCTCCTTCCTATTTGGACGCTTCTGTGTGTATGCCATCTAGTGGCTGTTTTGTGACTTGGGCAGTGGTTTTCCCCGTATTTTAGTTTTGAAAGGCTTTGTTGTGTTGATAAATCAGATCATGCATGTTCAGCTTGAAAGTGAATTCAGGAGTTCATACACAATTTTATGGGATCTCTTTTTTTGAGTTTCTTGTATGATTTTCCCCATATTTTCTGAATCTCCGGGGTTCTTTCTTGGTCCGCTGGCTAGAAAGCATGGGCCTTCGTTCTGCTCTGCCATGCTGTTCCTGCAACTATACCTTCAAATGATGCCATACGTTAGGACAAAAAAGAAAAAAAGTGATGAGAAGTTGCTCCAAGCACTTGAGACCACAGTGCCTCTGGTTAGAGGGTGTGATTCCCTTCTTTCAAAGTTTTAGGTGTCTGCCTGTCCACTGCTGCTGTCACCATCACACGCGTTATCTCTGCTTCCATGGAGTTGTCTGGGGTTGGGGCAGGAGAGAACTTGGAAAAAAAAAAGATTTTCCTCACTCTCTTTGACCCTTAGGGGTTCCCTTTTTCATTTCTCAGAGCAGAAAGGAGAATCTACCTTAATATTAGTATTGTACTCTGGCTTTCTTGTGGTTAGTATTTACATGAAATATCACTTTCTACCCTTTTATTTTTGCCAATCTGTGTGTCTTTATTTAAATAGGATTTCTTTTAGATGTTTTATAATTGACTCACATTTTTATCCATTCTGACATTGTCTTAACATTTTAAAATTTAATGTATATATTGATAAGGTTTATCTTTCTATTTTCTCTATATCCCATCTGTTATCTCCTTTATACTTTTCTTCTACCTTCTTTCCAATTAATTGTTCATTTTATTTTGCATTCCATTTTATCTCTACTCTTGGCTTTTAATTTTTTTGTTTGCTCTAGTTTATAATATACATTTTTATATTATAGTCTATCTTCAAGTAATATACTATTTTCTGTAATATAAGAACCTTACAATAATATAATTCCATTTCCTCATTCCTGTCCTATTGTCAAAATTTTACATTCACTTTTGTTATAAACTCTACTGTCTTTTTTTTTTTTTTGCTTTAAACAATTAAGTGTCTTTCAAAGAAACTAAACAAGGAAAACTTTTCTTTCTACACTTTCATATAGATCCGTGTGTTTGTCTAGTATCATTTTTTTTTCTCGTAGATAACTAAGATTTTTCATAGTGCATGTCTGAGGACAGTTCTTTCTGCTTTTTGTCTTGTAATATTTTTATTTTTATTTCATTTTCTCTGCATATAAATTTCTAGATTTACAAGTTTCTTTTATCCTTTCAGCATTTTGAAGATGTTGTTCCATTGTTTCCTGGATTGAATAGTTTCTGGCAAGATGTCGAGTCATGTTTATCTTTCCTCTCTAGAAGGTGATGTTCTTCTCTGGGTGCTTCCAAGATTTTCTCTTTATCATCGATTTTTCAACAACTTATTTATGATATACTTTGGTGCGGTATATGTGTGTTGTTATCCACTTAGGGCTTTTTATTGAACTCCCTCATTCAATGTGTTTATAATGTGTTCATCAGTTTAGAAAATGCTGGCCATTTTGTCATTTTTTTTGTCTGCAGTCTCCTTTTGATACTCCAGTTACACATGGTTTAATCACATGATGTTGTCCCCTTGAGACTGTTCATTTATTATTTACTTTATTTTATATGGATTCTAATACTTTATTTTAAAGTTCACTAACCTTTTCTTCTGCAGTGTTTGATTTGCTGTTCTATCCAGTGAGTTTTTGTCATACTTTTGATTTCCATTATTAAATTCTTGTTTGTGGCTATAAATTGTTATAATATCTGTGTTCTTGTTCTATCATTTTTGGATCTGTTCCTCTTGACTGATTTTTCTTGGTATGACTTACATTTTTCCATTTTATTATCATTTCTAGTAATTTTGTATAGTGTGTGGAACTTTGTCAGTTTTGCTGTGTTGATTATCTGGATTTGTTTCCTTCCTTGAAAGAGTGGTAGGTATTTAAGTTACTTGTAGATACCTTTAATTCCTTTGAGCTTTTTTTGGGCTCTTTTGTTTTTCCTTTAGCTTTATTATGGTGCATCTGAAGTAGCTGTTTCTCTAGGGATAGTTTAGCCCTATTACAAAGCTGTGAACCTTCACGGCTCTCCACTGAGTTCCTGAGATGATTACTGAGGACTCCACTTTGTCTCCCTGATTGTGAACCTTGGAAATCGTTCATCTTAAAACTCCCCTGTCCTGCCCAGTCTTCTGGAGTTTTACTCTATTCATGTGCCTAGTACTCAGCAAAAACTCAAGGAGGCCCCTGTGCAGATTTCCAGAGTTTGTTCCCTGCATAGCTGCCTTCTTAGCACTCTGCTGTGTAACTCCAGCCACCCCAGCTTCCCTAACTCTGATCTTGATTGCCTCCATTTAGCAGTTATTTCTCCCTGTTTTCCTGCAATCAGGAAGTGCCTCAGCAAGCTCGGTTCATTGTAGAGATCACACTCTTTTCAGAGATCGTGGTCCTGCACTATCTATGTTCAGTATTTGAGAACATCTTTTTTTGTATTTCATCCATTTTTCTAACTATTTATGTTTGGTAGCTGGAAGCTATATTATCTATTAATATCTGTACTCATAATTTTCCTCTTGCATGTTTTTTATAAAGAATATTAGAAGCATCTTTTAAAAAATCCTATTTGTGTTTAATGTTATGTTAAATGTGTAGATATAGGGAGATACTGCTAATAGGGAGAACTGATACCTTTAGACTGCTGAGACTTGATAGCCAAGTCCAGCAGCATTTATGTTTCTAATTTACAATTTTATACTATTATGCTAGTATCTGTCTATTCCTATTTTACTAGGGTTTTTACCAATAATAGATATTTGTTTTCTTGGGCTTTTTTTTTGTGTGTGTGTGTGTGTGCAGGTGGTCATAATTTTTCTTCTTTGATCTGTTCGTGTGGTGGTTTTATGTTTATAGATTTCTTAATACAGATTCTATTTACACGTTTCTGGTATGAAATCCACTCAGTTGTCATCATGGTTACTTTAAATATACTGCTGTATCATCTATGCTGATGTTTTGGTTTGGACTTTTACATAAATTCTTGAGTTACTTTTGATCATTTAGAAATTGAAAATCCTCATTTAGAATCTGTAAATAAATATAGCATAAGTTTGGAAAGTTCTTAAAAAGGGAAGAATTCTCAAAATGCATACGTGAAATAAATGCCTCATTGAAAACTTGGTTCCTTTTAAGCACTATAACACTTGTTTCAAAATAATCATTAAGGGAATCATTTTGTGCTGTTCATTTTGCTTGTATGACAGGAACTTTTTTGGCAAGGAGAAATAAGATTTTTTAAAATTAAATCTCAATAAAATGTGTTTATGTAATAAACTGTAGTTTGAACCTGTACTTCTATGGTATAGATTTATCAGGAAAAAAATTTAACCACCTGTTTTCAAATGGAACTGTCTCAGTTCTCACTGTTCAGTTACGTGAGATGTTTCTCTCTTCACAGGTTCAGTTTAACTTGCAGTTTACAAAACCAAATACATCACCAGGAGATGTTCAGTCAGGAACAACTGTTAGTATGCCTCGCTCAACTGATAAGGAAAAGTAAGTACTTGTTGACATAAAATTTAATGTTTGCAATTTTGAAGGTCATCTTAAAGAATTTTTATCAGTGCTTGAAAGCTCTGATGCTGCTGTGTGTATTTGTGACATTGTAAGTTGATGGTCTCTGAACTTTTAAGTGAGTCACTTTTAGCTGTAAGAAAGGTTTTTCATATTTTTTTAAACGGTAGGGTACAGTTGGACATATAATAAAGTTTTATTTTTTAAAAAAGATTTTTCTACATAACAGAAGATCCCCTTTCAAATATTCTTGGGCAAGTAGATAGAACTATTTTTAACTTTTACTAGTCATATGTTCTTGTTTTCCTGTATGACTTCATCTGCCCTAAGCTCTCCATTTTTCCTGACTTACAGCTTCCAGTGTAAAGTAATCTGAGAAATTAACTAATTAAACTTGCTAAAATTCTTTGGTAAATAAGAGTAAAAAGGTTTATGAGATTGTCCCATGGCTAACATAAATGAGCCCCAATGTCAATTTGTGACTTCTGTTATGTCTACTCAGAGATTTGTTCCTGTTTTTTAGATTTTAAGCAGGTTTTTTTATAGTGAAATTTATTGAATCAATGAGTTTTGGCTGATTTAAGCAACTCATTATATGCAGATTTATTTCCCTGGTGGTCTTCCTATATGTATTATTGTTTTCTTATGTTTCCTTATTAAAATTTAGTGGCTTTAAGGCCAGTCAGTTGGCATTTGCTATCCTGAGCTGTCACCCTCCCAATATATTTCAAACTAAATTACTAATATGGCTCAAAGAGGCTTCTTACCCAAACTTTCTGGCTTTTTTTTATTAGCTCTTCCAAAATTGCCACCAAGATGAGTATT
Source organism: Eidolon dupreanum (assembly GCA_028627145.1). NCBI lineage: Eukaryota > Metazoa > Chordata > Mammalia > Chiroptera > Pteropodidae > Eidolon > Eidolon dupreanum. The sequence continues at coordinate 26,924,036 of CM053517.1, read as the reverse complement.
AAAATAGTTAATGTTTGTGAGCCTCCTTATTTTAAAAAAAAGTCAGAATTCTTTGAGGTCCTGAAATGTATGTATTTGTTATATTTAATCTCACACTTGTACAAGAGGCAGATCACCTAGAATTTATATTAATGGTAAAACACCATAACGTTTATATATTAATTACATCATACACACCAAAAGCGATTTTACTTGTGGAAAATATATTTACAGTACAAAATCAAACATAATCATGTGTCCATAAAATTAGGAATTTTAGGTATTTTTTGAGTTTTTTTTCTGTTTAGAACTGCTTTGTTGTCAGCTAGTAAAAATTGGCAGTGGGTATCAAATGTTAAAAAAACATTAAAATTGCAAAAAATACCAATTCACCTACTTAATTCTTTTTTGAAAATTGGGAAAAGACCATTTAATTTTAAGGTTATAATGTCATTGTTTTACAAGAAGTTTTAATTTCTTGTAAGTATACTACTAGAGAAATTGTTAACACTGGATAGATTTGGAAAGGAGAATAGTGGTAGAAAGGGGAAAAATACTACACATACTTTTTTTTTCAAATTTCCTATTTGTGTTTATCTGACCAGAATTTATTGTTACATGTGTATTAATATTAATGACAACTTTGAAGCACTCCAAAAATTTGAAGAGCTCTTGATCAAAAGAAAAAGAAATCATTCATTTAAATTAAGATGAGATAGGAAATAATATTGATATTCTCAAAGTGTGCACGTGTATTTTTTTTCCATCTTGCATCACTTTTGTGCTGTTTTAAAATTTTATACCATTCATGGAATGTTCATTTCCCCCACATTTTTTATCTCAGCTCTTAGAATTTTTAGTTTTACTCATAATTTACTCTTTGCTGTGGAAAAGGGGATTTTGGCTTATGTATAAATTATTTGCTTAAGAAAGCAGTGAAGAATGATTTGTTTTGAACAAAACTGGAATGTATCTTATGTATAGCATGTATATAGATTAGATAAACATTTAAAATTAACTACTGAAGAAAAAATAAGACTTTATTTTTAAAAAATAGAAAATAATTACTATTTTCTTTTAAAGTGGTGAAAATTTAGGGCTGGAATCCAAATATCTGAAGAAAAGGGAAGATAGCATTCCTTTACGTGGACTCAGCCAAAATCTCTTCAGTAACCCAGGTGGGAAGACATATCTGAAATAGATAGTTCACTGTGGTTTAAATAAGTGTGTATATGAAGACTGAAGCAAATACAATTTTTGTATCATTTGCAGAGCATCAGAAAGGTGGCCCATTGGGAGCATTACAGGCAACCTCAAAGCCAGCGGCGCTGCCTTCCACATCTTCAGCGTATTTCCCAGGACAGTTACCCAACAGTTAATCCTAGACTGGTGTCATCTTTTACTTCTTATTGACATTTTGGAATTTCAGGTGGTTTAAAAATATATTAACAGCATAGATGAAATCCTAAACAAGCAAGTTTCAGTTTACTTGAGCAACTATATTAGATTGCTTGGATCTTTTAAATACTGCTGTGATTTATGGCAGGCAGTTTAGAGCAGCAAATTTGTACTTGGGAACTGGTGAAGATTCTGAGTAAATGACATTCTTTAGTTTGTGAATATGGTGTTTTATAGAATAATAGAATGAATTTTCTTAATCCTTAGAAATTCTCACAAGTTCTAAGGAAAGAGTTGATCTTTATAAGGGACATTCTAATCATATTGACTGTCTTGGTAAATTAAAACCTGTTCAGATGTAATGGGGAACCAAAGAATGCTAATAATTAACATTTTTATTTTCATTGGCAAAATAAGTTTTAAATTTGCCACCTAAGAATTATGAGGGAAAGACGATTATCTAAGATATCTAGATTATCGATATTTTAAAAGGGAAAAATTACCTTCACTTCTTCATAACAAGTATTTTCCTTGAAACCTTTAAATTATATATTGAATGCCTATTAATTTTGATAAATTATAAAGATAACTTAGTGTATTTACATGGCCAGATTAGGTATAAAGTGCTTTAGTCATTTGAGCCACAGAGTTTACAGGATTTTATTGCTTCCTTGGAAGTCGATAATCATCTATTTTTTCTTTCATTTGGAGTTCTATTTTTTTTTAATGCAGTTAAATTTGTATTAGTGGGACTTTGTTTTAAAAATTAGCACTATACAAAAGCTTTACTATAAGAGCATCATGAATATTCATTGTATGTGCTTTTTTATTTCAAAATGGGTTTTAATTTTAATGTTTGCTTAATAAAGTAGGCAAAATGAATAACTTAGAAGTTAAAACTTTTTCTTCCCTGTAAGTTTCAAGAATTATCTCTTGGGAAAAGTTAAGTGATTTTTAAAATTTTACCCAGAATCAGAGGGCCCCATTTTTTCTTGCTGACAACCATTCAGTAGAGTAGCATTCTCTTAAGAAATGTCCAGATCAGTTTTTATTTGCAAAGATGGCTAATGTTCATGTGATCTTTAAAAAATTATTTTCAAGAACCATATTTTATAGATGAGGAGACTTTTCAAGATATTGATGACATGCCAACAATTCTATGGTAAGACAAAAGAATCTTTGCTAATTTTTTTAATGAAGCCATGATATTGATACTTTGAAACTATGCTGGCAGTTCAAGCTGTCTTAAACTAGGGAACCTAAAAAATTTAGTAACCATTATCAGGCAGTGACTTTTTATGCATAGTCCTTTTCTCATTTAGATATTGGTAAGAATACTTGGTTACAATAACTTGAAAGTACTTAATCTGGAAAGCAGCTTCTTGGTGGTAATTTGCTTTCTTACACGTTTTTTATATATATATAAAATTTTATGGACAAGGTTTGGATAGGATACATGACATACAGGTAGCTCTTATTGTTATTATTTTTTTTAAATATAGATATCCTCTTCCATATCCACACATGGAAATTAGAATTTCCAAAAGATAGGATAGTGATCACTTTGATGTTAACTTACTAAAGACTTTTTTTTATCAGATGTATACATACAGACTTTTGAGTGTGCTAATTTTTTGCTCTACCTCTTAAAAAGTTTTATTGGAAATTGTTTTGCGGTGTAAATTGTACATGTGTTAATAATTAAAATGTTACATTTAATGTATTTCTGTAAATTGAGCTTGGTTAGTAAATATTAATATTTTGAGACTATGATATATAAAAAATATATAAAAACAAATAGGATTGATCTACAACATCTCTGCTTAGGAAATCACTTCGTTAATTTACAGACTAAGTTTTCACTTCTTTTATCTTCCTACACGAGTATTTTATTGTGAAAGAAAAATGGACTCAAAGTGAGAAGGTAAAGCTTTGATTTGTTACTGTAAAAATGATTATGGTAACAAAGCCAAAACAGGCTCTATAGGGAGTCACAGATCAAGACTTTCTTTAAAAAAAATCATTAAAATATTTAATTTTATTAACAATATTTACATTTAAGACCTTATTTAACCATGTGAATGTTCCAAGTTTAAAAAGCATTAAGCAATAACCACACACAAGATGAAAACAGTGTAAACTATACAATACTTTATGTACAATTTTTACAAAGTAACACTTTTTTAAATAATATAACTGGACACAAAAATATACACTTTTAGAGAAATTCACATCAGTAATTGTATAAAGCTCTCTTCTAGGGTCCTGAAAATTTAGGACAAACATTAGCTCTGTAAATAAAGTGTTACTGTGACAGTCCTGAAAGGCCACTATATATATTTATCTACATAATAGATATCACATTGACATTTTCAAGGCTACCAGCTTTACTATATAATTTTTAGGTTATGTATTCAAGTGTTGAGGTTCTTATGATTATGCAAACATTAAAAGAATAGTGGTGTAAGTAGCTGGGGAACAAATTCGAGCCAACATTTAGATTTACAGGCTCTAAACACCCCAACCTAAATTCTACATGACTGATATTTTCTTATCTAAAAAAAAACAGTGAATGTTTAAAATAAAATTACTACAAATAAGCTCGAAACATGATTCAGATTTAGTACAATTTTCTTGAGATTTTTTAATGCAAACAATTCATTTACCATTTCTTTACTTTAGTGCATCTGCATTAAGGCTTTGAATTATTTGACCCAAGTTTTTACAATAATAAAATCTGACTCAGGGTTTTAAAATGTTAAAACAGGTCTACAACCTACTCTGCCTCACTGTGAGTCAGTATAAATAGTTAAAGCTCAACACCTGAAGGAAATGGTAGCAGAGACAGTGCTAGTATCTAAGAAGTTACATATATAGTTTTTAATTAAAGGATGTATACTAAAACAAACAGCTTAGTGGCAAGAAATTGTGCTAATAAACAAAAGGTTTCTTTTCAAAAGAAATTGTAACATCTTTGGAAAACGTCCGGTTCGGTTCTTTTTTTAGTTCCCACGGAGTTCATGCAGATACATTTCTTAAGACAATCTTAAAGTACGTTGTAGATGGAAATGGAATGTACATCCAGAACTACAAGTGAAAACTAAGACCTGGGCGCTGATAGAAAGTCTTCCTGATTTCGGTCGTCACACGTTTGTGTCCTGGAGTAAAGGTTCTTTGGCCTCTCCTGGTGCTTGTGTACTGTGAGGATGGCTGTGACTGCCACAGTGCTTTCTCCAGCTGCTGGACCGTAAGCTTAAATTGGTATGTTCCGGAATAAACAAGGCAACAAGGAGAGCCAGCAGTACTGAACAGGCTCCAAAGAGAAACGGGGGACCAGGGATGATGGAATTCTAGGGACAAAAAACAAAATTAGGACTTTAATGCACAAACATCTTTGCTCATAAGAGGAGATTGCTTATCTTTCAGTAACAACTAGTTTCTGTGAATTATAAGCCAATGACAACTCTCTCTTGTCATTAAAGCCATAGTCAGGAAAAGCATTCCCTTTTCAGGAGGAAAGGGATACTGTCATAGCCTCAAAATAACAAGTGACCTAAGAAACAGCCAAAAGATTTAAAAAAAAAACCAAAAAACTATGCAAAAATATATTGTCATTTGCCGCACAAAGTCAGAACACATTCTATGAGCCTTCACTTAATTTATTAGTTCTAGAGGAAAATAAGACAGGAAAATCTCAAAAGTAAAATCAAGTGGCATACATTATTAACCACAGTAGCAGAAACAATGACCATTTCCTTTCTTTAAAAAATTACACTCTAGTGAAAGTGTGGAAAACACAATGCTGTGACCACAGGAAGAATCAAACAGACCTTTGTTTTAGCCTCAAATTTCATTAGCAAAACCTTGCACTGCCAGTTTTACCTGTGTATAGACCACATTTTTTTTAATTTAAAACTACTTTAAAAGTTAGTGTTAAATTCTGCTAAATAAGCAAGGAAACCAATGAGCAGTTGGTACTGGCTGAAATGATGTTTGCCATTAATATTTTCAGTTGTAATGAGGGAAGTATAGCAAACAAGTGAACAAAGATGTTCACCAGCATCTGACTGACTCCTCATACCAAAGGCAGGCTTAATCAGGGAACTCTAACATTACAGAAGTCTCAGATGAAAGACTAGTACACTCCCTAGTTGTTACCTAGGGAGTTAAAAGTAAGCAGCCAATTTCACAGAGAGGTGTATATAAAAGAACACAGTCCCTTAGTCCCTTTGGTTTTTAAGTGTTTTTCATCAATCTAAAATAAGAATGTCACATAATAGCTTTCATAAAAGCCATTTATCATCTTTCAGTCCAGCCAAATGTATTTTTATCATGTGAATGCAGAATTACCTGTTCAAAGTGGTGCTGTGGGCTCGTGTTTGTTCCCAAGTCTGTTCCTGTCATTGGCAGTTCTTTCAGTTCCACATGGAATATGTAGAAAATGAATCCATAAAGAGCTGGTCCCAGACCATTGCACAGTCCTCGAATTCCTGTTATCATTCCTTGAACGACACCTAAATTGTTCGAATAAATTATCACTTAGTCCACCAGTGTTTTTTTTCCTACCCTAGAACCAGTACAAATAATCTAAAACCAAAGCTTTTATCAGACACTAACAACTTAGCTTTTATCAGACACTAACAACTTACTGTGATGTTAAAATTTACTTAGAGGCCATCAGCTCTACAAAGTGTAGTAACCTATCTGATGCAAATGTGCGCTCACATATACTCATACGTAGGTCTAACGTAGAAACAAGTGAGCAAAAACACTTTATTTCCCTTTAAAAGTTCACAAAAACAACTGTTAAAAACTGTCTCCAAGCAGCTATTTAAGTACCCGTTTAGTTATAAATATTCTTTTTATATAGTTTGATGTTTATCTCTGAGATCACCTCTCAAAATTAAAATGCAACTTGCTTTCCTGCATTTATCAACTAAGTGGCCACTGTCACTCTTTTGTCACATCTTTTTTCTTAGGACTCGATATCCTTTTCAGAGAATTATTAAGCATTTCAAGAATTAAATGTTTCCACCACAAAGCAAAAGACAATGAAAGTACGTTTTCCCTGTCCTTGGGTAACTGAACTTGGAAGATATTTAAAGGGTTATGAGTGTGTCCCCAGGTGTCTCACACATCATAGCAAACAAATAAATGGTTAGTGAATATAAGGTGGCCACAGATTCAAAGTGAGAGACAAGGCTATGCATCCTAAGGAGAGACAGAACACAGACTATTCTGCACTTGCAATAGTTACTGCTGATTCCTAGCAACTCACCTTGTTGATCAGCATCGGCTGTTCGGGAAACAAGCGCACTGACGGCTGGAAAGGTGATGCTGGACATGGCCGCCACGGCCCCCGCAGCCCACATCATCCTGTAACCGAAGCCAGCAGAACAAATTACTCGTGTTCTCCACCCTGCCTGTGTTGGGGCAACACTGGTTAATAACCATATCTAGGTTTTCTCACTAAATCTCAGGTAAATCCTTTCCCTTGCCTCCCCCCCCCCGCCGCCGCTTCCTTCCAGTTACTTAGAAGTCTAACCCTGCGTACTCTTCTTGAAAACAGAAAAACCACCACTTATTCACAGGAGCAATGTGGGGTTTTAACATGGAACTGGGATATCATGTTCCAAACTGTAAAAGGACCTGCATGATTTGGGGGTGAGGGGGGCAGCAGGGGCATTGCTGAGGGTGGGGTATGTGGAGAATGATGTATAGTACAAATAAAGAAACATCATTAAATGCTTCTAAATGTGTGAAGCCAGTAACTTCTGGCAAGGTTCCCAGACTGATTCAGTGTGAAGATATCAATGATTTCAGCAAAACTTTGGGTACTCCTGGTTTGATGTATAAAGCAGTTTTAGATAAACTGTGAGCACCTCTTGTAAAAGCTAGACTAGAAAATAAAATGTCCATCAAAACACACCCAAGTCCAAACAGCGATGATGTGTTCAGTTGTATGAAACAGCACAAACTGGAGTTCAGTCCTGTAATAACTGGGGACATGGTGGCTGTGGGAGCCTGATTCGGCATCCACATTCCCATTACCTAACTGCAGGAAGCCAGTGTTTTCTCAGCATGAAGCTGGGACCAAAATTGGATTTTGCTCAGATGCTTCTGGTCTGCCATCAGTAATAATTACTGGGGTTACACAACTTTTTCTTTCTAACCAAGAAAACAAAAATGGTAAGTAACACTGACTTTCAGGGCCTTGTTACTATGGGATTGTTTTTTCCCCCTTTTGACAATCTAGATATTAAATGCTCATCAGAGATGCAACATCTCAATCTCATTCAAAAACCCAATCTGTCACTTTGCTATAAAAATGTCATCTTTCTATCCTTAAGCCATTCTAGAATATATAATTACACAAGCAAGAGATTTGTATTATATAGATTTTGAGAAGAAAAAGCATAGTAAGACAGACTGAAGTCAAGCCTTAGTTGAGAAGCAAATACAAAAACTCAATTATATCTCAGTGAAAAATACAGAGGCAAACAAAAATTTTTGAGAAAATTAAGGTGATTATACCTACCAAGGTTCTGAACCGAAGCCGTACCATGCCAGCTGTAATATTTGAAATCCCAGACCCAATAAAATGGTATTCTTATTTCCAATTGACCTCATAAGTAAACTCAAGACAATGGTCTGGAAAAAATAACCAAAATGGTTTGTCAGAACACAAACTTTTTAAAACTACAAAGAATAAATATTTGGTGACTTTCAAGTTATAATAAAAGGACTAGTATACTTTAATACATTTTGGCTTCTCAGCCACAATTACCTGAACATATCCAGGTCAGAAGCAGATGAAAGGTCCCTCTACTGATGCAGCCAGATTCAGGGGAAAAGTTAGAAAACTCAGAAAGGAGAACTTCCTATTCAGCGCATTTCTACTGAGAACCATTTAAACCAGAAGTTAAAATAGGGTTATAGGGTTCTAACTAATGATTTGGAGATCTCTATTATGTAATAGCTTTGAAAAAGTTTTAAGTCCAGGTCCCTCTGAAATGTGTATTCCCGAACTAAAAAAACAGTATCATTACATATCCTTTACCTAATCTACTGCTGACGTCATGATGCTTTAGGAACAGTCAATTAGTTTAATCAGTATGATTTTGGAGATGTATGGTAATTAAGAACACAGCTTTTGAAAAAACAGCCTGGATCATAATCCTGTGTCTAACTGTGGTCCCAGGCAAGTCATCTCACTCTGAGACTCAGTTTTGTCTCTTACAAAGTGGCCGTAGTACCTACTTCAAAACTGTCATGTGACATAGATGATGTTTGCATAAAGTGCTTAGCACTGTCAGTGCCACACGGTAAGCATTTAATAAGTAATGGGTTGGGAAAGAAAAAAATGGCATAGATGATACATCCTTCTGGCGACTAAATCAAAGTTGTGACAGAAACAAGGAGCAGCAGCAGGGAAAAATCGCCTGGGATCTAGATGAACAAGCCGTATAACTACGGAGAAATCCAAGAAAGTATTCTGCAACGACAGAAGGTAAGACGGGGGCGAGGACACGGGGCTGAGTGAGATGGAGGCTGCGGCAGCAGCAACTTCCTAAAGGGGTTGCGTCCGCGAGCGGATTTTCACGGTGACGGACCTGCTTGCTCTGAGCACCAATGCCCTTTTGGCCACACGCGGGGGACACCAGGGACTTATAGGGAGACATTGCTAGAGTGAGGGCCAAGGCGAGACTTGCTCGATACAAAAGTGCCGGCGGTATCCATTGTTCCCTGTTGAGCCCTCCCCCATACCAGTGCACCAGACACAGGGCCCCTGTAGTTAGCAGCATCATCAAACTGGATAACAGAGGTCATTCCGCCCAGAAGATTCCATGAAACCCTGCCTCCCCCAACTCACAGTCCCACCCAAGCCACATCCAGGTGTATCTTTAGCGAGTCAGGTGCTCTTTGTTGAGACTCATTCTGGTGGAGGCAGCTGACCTGGGTTTCTGGTGTGGCCTTTTGAGGCAAATATAAGCACAGCATCTGTGGATTGCTTGCTGAATCTTAACAGGTGGACCCAAAAGGGTAGAGGCTTGGGCTAAATTTGGCCCGCAGCTGAATCCCTCTCAGGACTGTGCCACTGGACATCTACTTCACAAATCCACACTAATAAGACTTGGAGACTTAGGAGCTTTGCTTGGTACATAGAAATAGACACAGAAAGGCAGCCAAATGGGAAGACAAATAAGCAGAAATCATATGACAGAAAAGAACAGAGATCCCAATACAATGGAGTCAATCTAACAGGTGCAGAGTTCAAAACACTGGTTATAAAGATGCTCAATGAACTTTGGGAAAGTGTAGATAAATTCAGTGAGAACTGCAAAGAGATAAAGAAACAAAAATGGAAGTAGAAATTATAAAAGGGAACCCAGTCTGAAATGAAGAACACATTATCTGAGATGAGAAGTATATTACATGGAATAAACAAAGGAATAAACAGTGAATAAAGAAGAGGATCACATGCCCTATCTAGAGGACAGGACAGCCAATCCGGACACTCAAACAAAATGGCAAGAAAAAAGAGGCCAAGACTATAAAAATAATTTAAGGAGCATATGGTACCCTATTAAGGGTACAAATGTTCGTCTGATTGGCATAACAGAAGAAAATCAAGATGTTGAACAGCTGTTTGAAGAAATAACAACGGAAACCTTCCCTAACCTAGTGAAAGAAATGGACATAAAAGCCCAGGAAGCTCAGATAATTCCAAAAATCAGGGATCCAAAGAGGCTCACACCGAGACACATCATAATTAAAATGCCAAAGGTTAAATACAAAGAAAATGTTTTAAAAGCAGCAAGAGAAAAAAAAATTACATATAAGGGAATAGCCATACAACTGGCAACTGACTTCTCAAAAGAAACTGCAGGACAGAAGGGCTTGGCAAAAACTGTTCAAAAGGATGAAGACCCAGGATTTCCAACCAAGGATACTTTATCCAGCAAAGCTATCATTTAGAGTGGAAGGACAGATAAAGAGCTTCCCAGACAAAAATAAGCTAAAGGAATTTATCACCACCAAGCCAGTATTACAGGAAATGTTGGAGGGACTTCTTTAAGAAGAAAAAACATGTATCGAAAACAAGAATAAAGAATGGTAACAACTACATTCCTATCAATAAGTACCTTAAATAAAAAAGAATCAAGTGCTCCAACCAAAAGGTAGAGTGGCTGAAAGGATAAAAAAGCAATACCCCTACATATGAAAAGGAAGGGAATGGAAAAAGATATTGCTTTGATGAACCTAGGAGGTGTTTAAGTCAGAGAAAGATAAACACTATATGATTTCACTTATATGCAGAATTTAAGGAATAAAAAGAACAAACCAATCAGAAACAGACTCACAAATATAGTAGACAATTTGGTGGTGGATAGAGGGGAGGAGGGTTTGGGGGGCTGGGAGAATGGGGTGAAGGGTTAAAGAAGTACAAATTAGTAGGTGATGGATGGCCACGGGGATGGGGAGCACGGCATAGGGAATGCAGTTAACATTAATACATTGGCTAGAAGGGTCAGGAGAGGGATGGAGCAATTGGAGGGATCATTTTACTATATATAGATGTCTAACCAATGTACGATATACTTGAAACTAATTAAAATTTTTTAAAAAATGAAAAAAAATAATGGGTTGATGGTTTTCCCTGCTTCGCCTTTTCTTTCAAAGCTAATGGAAATTCTGCAATAATTGGGGGACACTGGAAAATATTTTTTGCTATTCTAATTAAAGTATTAAATATATCACAGAAGACAGTAAGTCCCTAGAGGAAGAAGTGAAAGTAATTCAGGAAACCACTATTTGATGACTGGCTAATACTCTAAACTTAGAATCATCAAGTATTAATTTAATTCTTTAAATTGAGAAATCTGAGTTAATCAGATTTAGTCACAAATAAGTCAGCAGAAAACAAATGATTCTTTGAATAATTCTTGAACAATCAGGGCTCATAACTTTCTTCTGAGATTTCCCCCTTACATCAGGTCAGCATATAAGACGAGTTCCAAAAAGCATGGAGTTTTGTTGGATTGCATTCTTCAACCACAACCATAAAAGGGAATTCAGAGTGAGCAATGAGCAAAGAAAAATCTGGGTACATGACACTCTAACTGGGGATATTGATTTTCTCCCTGAGAATGGAGACTTTTTCTCATTTACCTTTTTATTACCAGCACCTAGCATAAGTTCATAAGAAGTGTTTGTGGAAAGCATGTGTGATTTTAAATGTCACAATATTCTCAACTCACTAATAATGGAATTAGTGTACGAGGCAGGAAAAAAATTTAGTGTCCCTTAATTTGGTATAACTCTCATTTTGAACATGAGAAAACAAAGTCCCAAAGGTTAAATGACTTATGATTTAACTAAGATGACACAGCTGATTAATAGGTAACTGACATCCGTTGTGATCAGTTACTCAACAAATACTTGCCAGTGTCCTACTCTATTGAACTATTCTAGGTCTGAGGGCAATGAACTATGGGTCAGGGAATAGGTAGGTCAAAGTACTGGTCAGCAAAAGGGTTACTTAGTCAGCTATAAGCACCAGTCAATAAAGGTCTTAAATCATTGTCAAAAAAATTACTTCTTAGTGGAGAACAGACATAAGCATACTTATTTAATAAGGTAATTCCAGGTTGTAGCTGCTATGAAGAAAATAAAACAGTAGTGTGATAGAGGTGCTGCTTGAACCCAGATGGGCAGGGAAGGCCTCTCTGAAGCCACATCTGAGGGGACAGCTGAAAGAGGAGATGGTTTTGTTACTCGGAGAGCCCTCCACATGGGGGTGACAGCAAGTATAAAGGTCCTGGACTGAAATGTACTCAACAACATGGAGAATGGCAGAAAACAAGGTCATGAGTCTAGGTTTTATTCTGGTAGCAATGAAAAGTGAATTTTAAATAAGAGCTATGATTAAATTTTCACTTCACAAAAATTACTCTGCTGAGTACCAAATGAGTTATAGGGAGACAAGCATGAGAGCAGAGACCAGATTGAGGCCACTGCCACAGCTCAGACTGGGTTTCCGGAAATGGAGATGGTGAGAAATGCTCTGATGCAGAATGTATTTTGGAGACAGAGGTGACAAGAGATACCGTGTGATGGACTGGAGGTTGGGGAAGGAGAGAAACAAATCAAGAATGACACCTTGTTTTCTGGCCCCCACAACCAAGAGACCGCTAATGCCAGTGAAGGAGAACAGTGGCACTGGACGGACGAAGCCAGATTTCAGGTTCGGCCATGTCGAGCCTGAGATCCCAGGGACTGGCTGGAGCAGTTCTGAGTCACCAGCACAGAGGGGACTGCGTGAGCGCTAAGGGAGAAGTGCGCAGAACTGACCACGTCCATGCACCACGTAAACGTTTATTTAGTGCGAGTGTTATGATCCATGCCTACTTATGCCAAGGAAGTGATGGGACGTATGGCAAACCAGAGAGCAGGCCCCAAAGGGGACAACCACTTGGCTCCCACTGGAAGGGGGGTCTGTCCAGTATTACAAGATTCAATAATTTGGAGGAAGAAACTACATATCCATATTTTCATATAAACCTCCCAAATTTTTACATACTATTAATTTTTAAAGTTTTTATAACACTGGAAAAAACCAATGACCTCTAATTTAGCACCTACTGGGCTGCAGGAAGGGTGCTAAAGTGACCAAGAAAAATGTGACACAATCCTGACCACACAATCTACTAAGGCAAAAATAATCAGAAATAAACAGAGGCAAAATCGATAGTACAGTGTACTCTGTACAATGATGGAGCTGTGCCCACGTTAATATGGGCACTCAGAGACGGGACACTTGGGACAGAGGGAGGGAGGCAGAAAGGCAGCACAAGAGCAGGTGTGAACGGCAGCTCCAAGCAGCTCTGTGCTGCTGGAGAGGATGAAAGATGCTGGTCTTTCACTGGCTTGAGAGCTCAATAGGAGACAAGTCATTCTCAGTTGTACAATTCACATAAATGAGAATACAAGATAGATAGTTCCACCTTTGGAATTTAATAATTATTTAATAATTAATAATTTAATAATTATTCTTAATAATTATTAATATTTTAGTACATGTAACAACATAAAAATGCATTTACCAATATTTACATGCAGACTACATACTCCTACTCACCTGTTTTTGAATTGCAAATAATTTTCTCTTTAAAATGTAATTTTTCACCTCAAAAACTACGTTTCTATGTAGGCCCAAAACCAAAATGGCCATTTAAGTACTGTATTCCTTGTGGATTGTGTTTCTGTACTGAACACCTGCTGTGCCCTCAACCCTGGCTGGATCATGCTCCTTCCTTCCCAGACCCACAGGACCCCGCTGCAGCCGCGCTTTCCAATAGACCCCCCCACCCCACGCCCCGTATTCACGGCTGCCCTTCCAGATTCTGGTACTCCTTGTGCCAGATGCCATCTGCTGAGCAGAGGGAAAATTTCCTCTAAAGCATCTTCAGCTCATCACTTGCACCATCCACAGTGTTACTGCCTGAATTTATTAGGTGTCCACAGCTTTCATGATCAATTAAGTAGGAAAAGGAACTTATGACCTTTCAGCTATTAATCTTGATGTCATTATAATGAATGTTAGCCTGTTCTCATCACCTAAATCTGAAATAAAATATTAGCAAATCCAATCTTGGCAATGTATGAAAAAGCTAATGCATCACGACTAGGTTGGCTTTATCTTAGGATTCAAGGTTGGTTTAATACATCAAGCTCTATTTGTATATTTTCCTTTGTGTTATGCTTCAGAAAGGTGTTTTTTTAAAAAAGCAATTTAATATGAAGACAACAATATATTTCCTTCAAAAGTTGAAAAGCACTTGTCAATTAGCCAGGAATGAATAAATGCAATGTTTTTCCAGATCAAGGATTTTTGGGATAAAACTGAAATCAGAAATAGTACTAATATTCAATGCCATGGGTATGCATGTGTGGGGCCATGAGGGAGATGTATTATAGAATTTAAATTTGAAGTTTAAATTAATTATTATTAAATTAAAAAATGATGAAATCTGTAGAACAAGTCCTACTAAGAGATGGTGAAACATCCATGAGTCCAATTAAATAAACTCTACCTTCCATTTTCTCAAGAGCAGAATGAAAGAAAGCTGGAGCCTAATAGACTGGACTGAAGGTGGGGAAAAGTAGTTAGATCATCTGCAGAGTCTAGAAAATGCGAAGCCAAATAACAAGGGATGGGTGGGGCTTTTTCACAGAAAAGAGAAAGACTGGGAAAAAAATTCCGGTCACTGGAGAAGAATTTATTGTGTAAGAGAGTCTGTAGGCCATGATGAAATATCTCCTAAGAAAACCCAAATTCTTGTTTATCAATCACTGCTTACCATCTGCGTTTCCCAGATACACACCTTCATGTCATTCCTCTGCTCAAAACCCTCCAATGGCTCCCTGTCAAGTCTCAAGATGCCCTGCAAGGGCCCACAGGACCTGGCCCTGCTCTGCCTCTCAGACTTCCTCCTAATGCTCTCTCCCTTGTTCGTCCGCCACAGACAGCCTGGCCCCCCAGATGTTTCTTACATACGCTAGCTACAGTCTCCTTCGAGTTTTATTTCTGTTCCTGCCGCTTAGAATTCTCTTCAGATACTCCCATGTCTTGTTCCTCATTCCTTTCAGTCTCCGCTCAAATGTTTTCTTGTTTCAGCAAGGCATTCCTAACCCTCCCAGGTTAGGAAGAATAGCCCCCAGTCGGTATCTACATCCCCTGGACCCTTTTTTCTTTACAGTTCTCATTACACCAGCTATGTTTAAATGGACATTCATTAATTTTGTCTTATTCCACAGAAATGTAAACGCCACAGCAGCAGGGACTTAAGTTCCACTGCTCTATCCCCAGTGACTGATTCAATAAATATTTGTTGAATGAATAAATAATAAGACAACAGAATATAAAATTTCTGACTTTATGAAGCTGTATATCCAAGTATAAATCAATAAACTGTCTTCATGGTTTATACATATATTGATTAATGTGTCAGTCCCAAAAATCCGATCAATACTAGCTACCTAACAAGATTAAGTTTCTGAATATAAACCACAGATCCTGATACTGTGATCCTATCACTTGCGTATCACTTGAGGCCCTATTTGGATGGCCAGCCAGGGTCAACCCTCTATGACATCACTCTAAGCAAAAAGAAACTCACCTGTGCGATAATGGAAAGAATGCCAAGGACTGCTATGAATGCTGCAACACTTTCTGGTGAAAATTTCATTATCTAGAAGGTTTCCAGGAAAAGTTACATTAATAAAAAGCACAGCAAATACCATATTATGCAACTACTTGCATATTAACATTAAATGTCCGCCCGCCCCGCCCCAGAGCAACCCATTTATAACCAAAGAATTCTTCAGAGGAAGACTCTAGCTTTTACTGAGAATCAAAATTATAACAAGGGTAAACATGCTAAAAATAATACCTACTTAATTAAATAAATCTACATCCCTTAAGTGTTTAGATTTACTAAATTGAGATAGCTATCAAGCACTCGGAATCCATTTTACAAATAAATATTACACCGTTTTGTGCTTTTTACAAGTGTTTAATCTGTCTAATAAGATGTGTCAAGGAGAGAAAAAACTAATGCTCCTGTTGTGAATAAATGCTTTAACAATATATGCTCTAAATCACAAAGAAATTTCTGGAGCAGGTAAATGGATGAAAGCATCCCATCACCTCTATAAACAACATAGGAACAAACTCAAACCACATACTTTGACAAGGAAAATTGTATCTTTCTGCCTAAGCCAAAAGTATTAATAGAGATACATAAGGAACATCAGCCACACTAAATAGGAACTTAATTTCAGTGAGCTGTTATTTATAAATTGGTAGTCATTTTTAAAGGTCTCTGCTATTTTATAGCTCTCTCAAACTTAAATAGTTTTGTTATGGCACTAAACAATGAAAGGTGGACTCCACCTTGATAGAATAGGATTTACCTGTCTGAGGTATAAAAAAAAGCTGGAATATTGGCCTGCCTCCGGAAGGTAGGAGAGAAACACCGTAATGCAGATCAGCAGCACTATGGAATCCTGGCCTACTTTTTTTAAGGACTAGAACAAGAAAAAAATTGATATAAGACTTTACATCAAAACACTGAAGTACTCTTAAGACTATGCAGAGATTCTTTTGGCAGTGTACATACAGACACCTAGTTGTCTTTTTTTTTTTTTTTTTATTTCATCCTCCCCAAACATTTTCAAAAGCGTCTGAAAATATTTTTTTAAAATCCATCAAGATGTTTCCCTCCAAAAAAATCCATGACAAAATATCACTGCTGCACTGAATCATGTGTTCACTTTCTTTTGCCAAAGAGAAGGAAAATGTATGAACTTACCGCAAAGGGGTCAGCCTGTTCCCAAGAAATGGGTGCCCCCCATGATGCTGGCCGCATCTTCTCAGGCAACGACTCTGGCACAGCAACAAGAATAAAACAGATATCTAACAAAGCTATGGCCGTAGCCAGGACCACCACTAAGCTGTCCCCATATACTCGTCCAAGGTAAGCTCCAATTGCAGGGCTTGTTACCAAACTTGCAGCAAATGTTGCTGAAACCTGAAACAAATCAAGGTAAAAAAAAGCATCTGTCAGGACACACTGACTCCTTCAACGCCAGACTCAGGATTATGTCAGTCCTGCTACACAGTACCCTCCCCCCTCCCTTCTCCTGCCTGTGCCATTTCCTTATACTCTCTCCTCCTTCAGGAAGGGAAAAGAATTAGATTCTTAACTAAAAAATATGTAATAGCCTCCAAGACAATGGCTTCGAACTTTGCTGGAGCCCTTAGTTCAAATTAACCCCAATGACAAACTCAGTTAAAACAAATCTAAAAGTAAACAAAAAACTGGCTTAGCTGAGGGAGGGCTTGGGGCCTGGAGTGTCCAAATGTCCCCACTGTGACTGCCAGTCATGCTAGTCCCTCAGTGCTCTGTGAAAGGAGTCTAAAACACAATGCTCAACAGAAATTTAATGTCACTGTGATTTTGCCCCAGTATTGAAATTAAAATTAAATGAATGTTAATTTACCCTGACACATATTTAAGGCTGACTGAAATATGGCTTAATGACTTTGAGGTTCATCTCCTCATCAGTATTAGTGGTGAGTCTGGGTACAAACTGGTCATCCGTTTAGGTGGCAACACATCTCTAACTATGTCCCTAAAACTGAGGAAATCCATATAAGTCTGATGAAGAGACAAACTAGAGAGGACATTGGTAGAAAAAATTGTTAATCCTAGACATATCTGGCCTACTGGACAAAATGGCATGCAAATGAGTAGATGTGACAGCACATGACATGAGACAGAGACAGACCACTCTTCCGAGGATAAAAGAAATTAATGTTGGAAGTATGTGAGCTTCTGTTCTCTGCCCTGTGCTTTATTTTTATTGTTGCTACACCATTTTTTATCTTTGGATGGTGAATTTAAATGTCATAGGAATACTTATTTTTAGTTGTTTATTAATATTAATCAAGACAAGCAATTCAATTTCAAAGGTCAATTATTTGACAAGTACATAAAATTCTAATAACTTTAAATGTCTAGCTATCAACCCTAATGTCCATCAACTGGTGAACTGATAAACAACATGTAGTTATCCCATACAACAGACTGCTACACAGCAATAAAACTATCGCTACACTTATTAACATGGAAGAACCAGCTAGACACAAAAGGCTATGTTTCATATTATTTCATTTATATGAAATTTCTATTGAAAGCAAAACTAAAGAGAGAAAGTAGATTGGTGGTTGCCTGAGATTAGCATTGTGAAGTAGGGATGGATGGCAGATGGGCCTGCCTCAGGGAACTTTTTGGGCTGACGGAAATGTTCTAAAACTAGATTACAGTGCTATTTTGTTACGACACCCCTAAAAAATGCAATGGGCGGTGGTGTCAGAGGGATCTGGGTGTGCGCAGAGCTCTGGCACTTGAGTGGGGTAGGGGGCAATGGGTCTCACTGGGAATGTTCAGAGATCACAAGTGTGAGGTAGTGAGCAAAGGTCCAATCAGAGAGCAGGTGTTTCATGTCATGTCCCTTCCCCCTGATTCTCCCCATCTAGCAGTCATTTCTTTCTGGTCACAGAAAGAGGACCACAATAACTGTCCCCCCTTTTATCTGCATCCATTCTAGAAATGTTCTATTTCTAGAAGATTTATGTGTGATTTACTAGAATATGCCTCTAATATTACATAAAGCCCTCAGGTTGAAAATTATTAATTTCAAAGATTAGGCTATGAAAAAGTAAATTACTTTAGCAAAAGCAAAAACTAAATTTTGTTTTTGGACTATGGTCATGACTGAACAACTATATAAGTTTCCTAAAATTCGTTGAACCATACACATTAAATAGATGAATTTTGTGGTATGTAAATTATATCTCAATAAAGCTATTAAAAAATTCCATCATTGACTTCTTATCATTAAATGTTCTAAGTTTACAACTGAAATCATTAATTCTTTTGTAAATTTCTCACTATAAGTATTTCTCCCTAAAACCTTTCAACTCCATAATTCTTGTTATAGTGTCCTTTCAATCAATGACAGTCTCTCGTAAAACTAAGATTCAGCCTAACACAATATTCAGTCCTTATTTATCAAAAGAAGATTGTCCCTTATTTGCTGAAACTCATCACAGTCCTACTTTTAGCTCTCTGTATATTATTGTGCAAATGGTAACTATTTTATTCCTAGGTTTGGTAAGACAACAGACTACACTGTCATTAACTATTTAGTTAACCAAAACAGTGTCCAGAGATTGATCAACAATAGTCTATAGGGCTAATCTAGCAAAAAAATGTTTCTTACATTTTAAGAGATATAAACATACACACACAAGACTATAAAGAGAGATGGTATGTGGCCCACAAAGCCACAGAAAAGGTTTGCTGATCTCAGAGCTGGATGTTAGCCTATTATATTTTAGGTTGCCATTAAATATCAGTAATTTTTAAACTCATGATATATTAAATAATTCCTCAGTTTTAGTATTCTGTTAAAAAGAACTTCTACAACGTAAAAATATTCTACTGAATAAAATTATCAAAACTTAATTGGCTTTTACTGAAAAAACTGTTTAATATAGTCTGATGGAATGATTTTATTATGAAATGTATTTTAAGCCAAAAAAATTTGTAATGTAAAGGCTTGTAGTCCTTGTATAATGAGATAATTAAAAAACAAGGTGTTTTTTCAGCAAATACAAGGGTATAGAATAAACACACATACCAGTCCATAAGCCATACTTCTTTCATGTTCTTGGGTTATATCTGCTACATATGCAAATACCACGGAGAAAGTCACTGCAAAAACCCCAGAAACAGAAATAACAGCAAAGTACCACCTAGGATTGAAAGATAATTGATAAGAAATGGTTAGAACAACTACCATTACCTGAACCTTCCTTTGTTTCTAAAAGTGAATGAGAGAAGAGCTAATTTCAGTCAACAGCTTACATGGATCCATTCTTCTATAAATCAGAAGCCACAGATGTTATGAAAACATAGGGCTAGAAGTGGCCCTTCAATATCAACTCAGCTACTATGCAGGAATACTTTAAATTAGGTACTGTATTCTGGTCAATCTTTTACCAAACCGTTGAATTTTTAAGTGGCTTTGTTGTTTCTACTAAAAATAGCAACAAACTGAAGTCTATTCTAATTCAATTGCCCATTTCCCACAATACTAACCCAAAAAAACAAAATTCAGTACATAAAACCGAAGAACAAGTTACTCTATATTTATTTTGAGCCTATTTATAGAAACTAGATGTTTTTCCATAAGTTATCTTTAGCTCTTTAAACATTGGTAAAACAAATAACTTTTCACATAGAAGAAACCTGCATGGCAATGTTTATAAATAAAATTGAGAATAGTTACTATAAAGAGTGAACAAAAGATATTTTAAAAAGTAAACTACAGTTTGCTATACATGATTCCAAAATATCTGGCTGAGAATAAGAAGTTTCTATTGTAATGCTGATGTTTTTAAAATCATATGTAATCGTTTGAACTTTCAAAATATCATTCCACCAGGACGTTTTACTTACTATATTTTTCTAACACACTGCTTTCCACAACAATTTTTTTGTTCATTTCCTAGGTTCATTTGGTAATATTTCACTTGTGTCATTAGCATTCAACAAGGGTTTGGTCTTCAGAGTTGTATCTCACCTATGAGAGGACAGTCCTGCCTCACATATACCCTTGGCCTTTCCAGATACACCACTGACATACAGCCCATCTATGATGTAGAATTAACTAACATTAGTAATTAGTGGAAAAGAACATTAGTCAAAGAATGAATGATCTACAACACATTTGGGCTCAATTACCTTGGGAAAATAATTCTCTTCGTGAGCTTTCCCTCCCTTCCTCTCATTGTTAATCAGGGTGGCAATGAGCCCAGCATCATGTAATTAGGAGTAACATTTGTCTGAAATCTGCCCAACCAAATGCAAGCAGAGGCTGGGTAGGAATGCTGTAGTTTCCTTTTAAGGAAAGTGACGTGCTCTTCTTAGCCAGTCTTTCCACCCTGCTGCCTGAAGTGTGAGACATGAGCTAAAACTCAAGTAGCCACCTTGGATAGTGAAGTGACAGTGGAGGACGGCAGAGCACAGATAGAAAAGGAGACTGGTTCCCAGGAGTTAACATACCAGCTCTGGACTGCAAAAGTCCAGACTTCTCTTAAATGAAGAGAGAGAAATAAGTTTCCTCGATTTTAAGCAATTGTTATTTTGAGCTTTACTGATATATAACAAAATCTATTCCTAATTAATACAGATAATGATCCTAAACTTTGTGTTTTTAGCATTCTACTTAACAAAAGTTAGCAACCCTATCCAATACACAAAATATTATTTTGAAATTTGGGCTGTGAAATCCAAAAGCAGGCTAGCCAGTTGTCTATAAGATTCTTATTGTAACATCTAGTTCTAAAAATCTCACGAACTATTACTACTACATTTTTAAGGGCTCTCTTATCTGCATCAAAGAATAAATATTAAAAGAATAAAATTAAAGCTTATATATATAGGATGGTCGAAATGTGAAATAAATAAGGGAATATCCAGAAAACAACAAACAGAAAGTATATTTAGTTACTATAATCTGAGTATGCACATACCATGGGCTGATCTTCATTAAAGGAATTGGGGCACATGTGAAAAATACTGTTAGCAGCAAGAAGGATTTTCGGCCCCAAACATCAGAAAGAGCACCAATAAGCGGGGCACTGAGGAACGACAATAAACCCTAAAAAAAGGTAAATGAAAAAAATGTAAACTATGTATTGTGATGAGCCAAGTGTAAATCATTTTACTACCAGAGAAGAACTGTAAAACGAGTTTATTTCTAATATAAGTAAGTATACCATTAAACTTTAGACAAACAACTTATTTCTTTTCTATATATAATTTAAAAATTTCCCAAGACTGTCTAGAATTATCTGCAGGGCTCTGGTTGTGTATTAAATATGAAATATTCTAATGGATTTTCAATCACAATAACTCCTTATCAGCAATTTGGGGGGAAAAAATATCATGTTATTTGCTTTTATATCCACAGTCTATCTGTTTATAAAATTGGTTGGTCAAATGAATTCAAGAGGAAAGAACATGTAAAATAATCAAGATTCTATCATACTGATATAGTTTTTACATTTATGCCTTTTTAAAATAGTTCTTTTCTCTTTAATTTATATTCTTTAGTTTATAAAACATTCAGATCTCTAGAATAAAAATGCCAACACATAAAACACAGGGGAAATCTGTTATGATATGGTTTATCATTATACATAGCTGACTATATTTGAGTCAAATTTTATTTTAAAACCTAGTTAGTTTAAAAGTGTTAAGTAATCTCCCAAGATATACTATAATTGTAAAACACTTAGTTGATTGGTCAATTAACTAAAAATACTGGCAGAATTATACACATAAGTCCATATATGTATGTATACATGGCTGATCCTACCTTTACTCCTTGAATTAGGCCATTCATCAAAAATGTATGTTTAGGGAAGGTTTCATGTAATACCTAAAGAATAAAAACAAAATAAAAATCTCATGCTGCATTTTAGTTTTAGTAAAACATTGACATTTATATTTTAAACATCCCTTCATAATAAAATCTAATTTTATTTCATATAAATTTTCAGACTTGTATGACTATGCATGAGTAAATAACCAAACATTTATATGGCATTTACTATGTCCCAAGGCATTAAATTGAGCACTTTACATATATTATCTCCTTTAATCCCTTATGACAACTCTCCTAGAAAGCTGATACACAGTGGTCAAATGTCTTCTCCAAGATTACACAGTAAGTGGCAAAACTGAAACTGAACACAGAAGTCCGGCTTGAAAGTCCATGCTTTTAATCACTGTACTATTCTGCTTCCTACATATAACTGACTGACTTATAACCCCTTTACAGATACGTTTATATTATCTAAGATAGGAGACAGAGAATAAATAGGGAAAAGTTAACTGCCAAAAAGTAGATCTAAGATTCCATAAAGGAAAAAAATCCCAAATTATGAAAACATATAACTAGCTATTCTATCCTTTTCACAGCCTGGTCTCAAACCACACAGCAACAATTTGTCTGCTAGGTAGCAACTGAACCACTGGGAATCCTTGGTTTAAAAAGCAACCGGAGGAAAGATAAACTGAAAATATTAAAAGCAGCAGCTATTATTTACAGCCAACATGTCAGAGGCTTTATATATACTCTTTTACTTAATTTTAACATTATAAATTAAATAACATTATCACTTTATAGATGAGGCAACTGAGTTCTTGCTTGTCTTAAAGGCAAATGCTTCTTTCATTATCCTATACTGTCTCTCAATAAAGAGAATGGCAATGTGGAGAATAAAAACAGTGAGGAAATCTTAGGAAGAAAAGCTATGCTAAGGATACTTTCTGACATCTTGCAAGAAAAACCTTTGGAAGGATTAGAATGCTCTCTTTTTCAGTTACTCTCCTGCCAATAGCTAGAAATTTCATAAAAATTAACTCACATGTAAACATTTAAAAAATCAGAAATGAAATGTTTTAATAACTTTAAAAAATCTGAGAGTAAAATAAAGTCCTTAAAATATTAACTGCCTCAGGACTATCTCTGTGGCAATGGATGCTATGCCATTTACACAGAAGTGATGCAGGCGGATGTGAGAGCAGGGTCTGGGCTCCACAACTTGGACCACGCATGTAGCAGCTTGAATGATCGAACACAGTTTAGTATTTCTAGAACCATACATTTGTCAAAAAAGTAAAGTCACTCCTTAGTATTATAGATCCTTAGACCTATGTCATAAATTCAGTCTCTCAAAGTGTTAGACTTCAGTCCTTAAAAATATTTGTCAGTATAAAATTCTTCTCTGTAGTTAATGTAAATCTCCTGGTTGGTGAAGATTCCACCATCCTCTCCTGGATAGGTCTTCCACATAGAACACAGGGTTCTATAAGCAATACCAGCTTGAAACAGATAATGACAACCACATGCAGTAAAAAAAAAAAAAAAAAAAAAAAAGTGTTTTTAACTTCACATTTTTAAAACTAAGGCTATCATAAATCTAAAACCGAACCTTTAATATAATTAATGTGTCTTAAGATTGGTTATCTGTTAAATGAATTCAAAAAATATCTCTGAAATTTAAAATGTTGAAACTTAAACTATACATTTTGAAAGTTATGTATGGTGAGAGAGAGACTTAAAATACAAATTAAGTGAATTATATCTTCATCCTCATTTTCCCTTTTTAAATGAATGCTATGCTGTGACTCTCTATTAAGCAACATTTATAATCAGTTTCAAAATACGTAAGACAGAAATAGAATGTTTAAAGGTTAACAGACTTTCTAGAAACTTATAGCAAAGTGCTATAATTTGGTGCTTTCTTGTACCCCGAAGCCCACCCTTTCAGCACACCCTAACATGAGGGTTGAAAATAAGACTGCCAACAAAGTCAACAACTAAAATCTCTAAGTTAAAAGCCTCAAAATGAGCAAAACCTTTTTAAAAAGCCCACACTGAATTATATGTTAGTCCCTAGTGATATATACTAGATACATGAGAGAATCAGTGATATGCACTAGATGTATGAGAACCACTTATAAAAAATACATTGCCTGAGCCTCACCCTTGAAGATTCTGATTTCGGCTAGATGGGTTGGTTGAAAGGCCTAGGTGTTTTGGAAAAACTCCTCACATATCACTGATATTTACCTCTGGTTTAAAAAAAAAAATCACTGAATTAATAGCACATTCTAACTGCTGAAAATGTTCATCTCTGGTTGGCAAAATCACTCCTAATGGGGAAGGTAAAGCCTACCCTGAAGCCAAGAGCTCTTATCAGACTGCTCCTGGTGGCCTGGAGGGGTGAGCAGGACTCTGCAGGAGAACTTTCCTGTCCTCACACGTTTCCACATTGCTTAATGTTTACAACAGGCGTACACTGTGTCTCTAGCTATAAAAAAAAGCATTATATATTATATACAGAGAATGTATAAATACAAGTTTATACAAGAATTCCTGTGTACAGTTTTCCTTAGTGATATTTCAGATTCTTGCTGTTCCAATGCACGAAGGCCAAAGTACCTCAAAGTACCTAGAGCACAACAAACCTCAGCATTCAGATACAACCTAATCTTTACAACTCAATGCTCGTTTTGCCTAGGTCTCTGCCCCCTTCCCCAAAGGCTTCCCCATCTCATAAGAGATAAATGTAGAACCAAAAAAAACAGTAATTATTTTAAGACATGTATATATTACAGATGAGATATGACTACAAAAATGAAATCCTGGACTTAATATTCATACGTAAACTTTTTTTCCTGAGAGGATGCTTGAATTTAAAAAATATAATCAAGTGGAAAAGGTAAAGAATTAAGATAATATTAGAGACAACTCTCCTTGGTAATAACTCATCATTTGCCATTTTAAAATTCAAGTATAAAGAACGAACGGGAATTAAGAGTAACTTCTAACAACTATGGGAAAAGAAGTCTTGCTATAAATCAAATAATTGGCAATAATGTTATAGCAATTATTCTAAGAAATGTAGTTATGCTGGCAAAAAAATTCATTAATTTTTTAGTGCCTTCCATTTTCCTGACCAGAATTCAATTTGGTATTTTTTAAAGTTTTTTTTTTTTTTATAAAAGAAAGAAGGAAAGCTGCTATCCTTTTTTTAATTAACAAAAATAATTAAGACTATGCACAAAGTTAGTTTTCCCATATCTATGAAAAATGAACTGATAAACAAGCCTTTATATCTAATTAACTGAATTTCTTCATTTTTCTTAAAGAAGACAGTCTCCCTTTGTCCAGTTAGGAAAAAACCAATACTAAAGTTAGACAAATAGTTGGCATATCTAAAAAATATAAACTGGCAGCAAATCTTAAAAATGGCTATACACATATCAAATCCTGATGACAAATTATGGAAACATCACAAAAAGCTTTTTTGATGGCTTGCTAAGAATTTACACAAAATTTAAATCTCTCTACTAGGCTAGTGGTTGGGCTGCCCGTAACCTCAACAACCTAACATATGGAACCACTTACAACGAGCATTCCCAAGATTGAGCGCTGGGACAAAGCAGGCCTAGGTTCAAATACTAACGCTACTGTTTACTATCAAAGTAGCAAGCAAGTTGCTTAACTCCTCTAAATCTTAATTTTCTCATCTGTACTACGTTTCTAATACCCTACTCGGTGGTTCCAAGGATTAAAAGTGATAACGTATGTAAAGTGCTTAGGACTGTGCCTGGGCCCATCATAATATAAATGTGGACTGTTTACTATTACAAAGCTCAAGTACTTTAAACCACAGGACTGATGACCCACCAGACAGATTTATGTGTTACATTGGTATCAGATTATAAACAAGCACAATGGAACATGAGGAAAGCTAATATAAAGGTATGAGACCACAGAGTTATGATGGCACCTCTGTAGCTCTTGACATCAAGTTATCGCAATATAACGAAGCTGCAAGTGTCATAATTAACTTGCATCATCTGATGAAGTTCCAAATCAGTGTACTTGGTTTATAAAGTTAGAAAACGTGTACATTAATGTTTGAAAGATTCCCATCAGAAATTATTAAACTAAAAAAAACAAATCACCTTCAAAAAACCCACTTTCATTTAAAAAATCTATTTATGCAAAACTGATGAGCCATTACAAGTAAATGAGCTGCTTCCTTCTAAATAGGAAAGGATCCCAATCAAAACATACTCCAATGAACATTCTTATAATTACATGTCAGAGAATTGTTATTGATCACGAAACTATTCTAACTTGCAATACAATGTTTATTACAAAAGGAACTGTATTTATTTGAGATTTTTTCTTCTGAATCTTAGCAATACTCATGAACTCATATACTCAAAATAACTGTTAGACATCCATATTTCATGTAGATACATGTAAGGATCATGAATCCATATAATAAATATGCCAAGAAATATGGAACATAAATTTTCTTAGACTAGTACAATCTACTTATATGATCACTCCATTTATAGACAAGCTTTTTATAAAAACCTTTTTTTATGCAACAACAAACTTATGAAAACATAAGGAAGTATACTGCTTTAAAAGTCTGTTCTTCTGGGATTTGGTAGCTGTATGTTTATCTTAATCACATCTTTCAAGATAAAGACTTCTGTCATTACTCCTCCCTTCGTTCCGTTACCCTTTAATAGGAGAAAACTAACTAGGCACCTGAGTTGTCAAGCTGGCAGTGAGGTCTATTTTAAGGTTTGAAACCTGGGAATTTGGGTAAAATCAACTTAGGCCTATGAAAAGAATCACCTGCTACATGGTTATCTTTAGATCCTTGGCTTAAACTAAAAGATATTTGTATCTGGAAAATGCAACTATATGAATGAATTTCAAAATAATAATGCTGACTGATTCAGGTCAGAGATATCATCTCTCCTAAGCCTGTCAGTAAGAATCCTTTCATTCAGATCCAAACAGAGGTGGCTGAGACGCTGTTTAAACACGTCCAGTGTTCACCTGGAGAATCACACCTTTCTGGCACCACCCCCACAAAAGTAGGGGAGAAGGTTGAAAAATTCGACAACTAAAGCAGTAAAATACAGTACTGAAGGTTCAACAATACTAGCGGGAGAATTAACCATGGATATTAAAAAGAGCTGTCTTTCCCCCCCGGAAACTGTAGAGAAAGAGGTTTTAAAGTTAGTGATAAATAAGTTAAAAGATTACTTACCACTAATGTGGGTGCTGTCAATAATCCCCAAGCAAAAAACTCCAAAAAGATGACGATAACCGCATGATAAACACTAGGAGAACCTATTCCTTGAGGCTATAAAAACAGATTTTTAAAAAGTTAACAGCACATAAAATAAGAAATACCAGGAATAAAAATCTGGTGCTCTGCTTGTCTGGACATATTCCAATATTTCATGTTGTACAACCAATGGAGAGAAATCTTCTCCTTGGCCCACCAGTACTACATGTGAAAAGATATATTTGGAAAAGACAATTAAAATTGTAAAAATATCCCACAAAGTAAAAGAATAGCAATTTCTATCAGGATAGTTGGGTAAATGTTAAGTTTCACGTTGACATTTTGCAAATGAAATATCAATTTTACTTTGTTCTGGTACTTCCAACAAAGCAATTCACAGATGCCTTGTTCTCTAACCTTTAGTCATTTTACCGATTCACTTGTGAAAAAATTGTACATTTTTACTTTGTCAGAGATGTAGTCCCACAATTGTATTCACAAAGCAATAAAGATTATATTTAAAAAGCAAACGAAAAATCATAAGAGAAATTCTACATTTGATGATACAAATGTTAATTCTTCAGCTCTTAGCCTCTAACAGTAATGCTTATAAACAATCTGGTAATACGTGGCAATAATTTAACAAAACTGGGGACTACATTACATTAAAAAGTTTTTGCACAGCAAAGGAAACTATCAACAAGACAAAAAGACAACCTACTGAATGAGAGAAGATATTTGCCAGTGATACATCTGATAAAGGGTTAATATCCAAAACATATAAGAAACTCATACAACTTAACAGCAAAAAAAACTAATATGACTAAAAATGGGCAGAGGATCTGAATAGACATTTCTCTAAAGAGGACATACAGATGGCCAATAGACATATAAAGATGCTCAATGTCCCTAATTATCAGAGAAATGCAAATTAAAACCACAGTGAGGTATCACTTCACACCTGTCACAATGGCTATCATCAAAAAGTCAACAAGTGTTGGCAACGATGTGGAGAAAAGGGAACGCTTCTGCACTGGTGGTGGGATTGCAAACTGGTACAGCCAGTATAGAAAACAGTATGAAGATTCCTCAAAAACTTAAAACTAGAACTACCATATGACCCAAAATTTCCACTTCTGAATATTTATCCAAAGAAATCTAAAACACTAATTCAGAAATCTATATGCACCCCTATGTTCACTGCAGCATTATTTACAATAGCCAAGATATAGAAGCAACGTAAGTTGTCAATAGATAGATGACTGGATAAAGTAGAAGTGGTACATGTATACAATGGAATATTACTCAGCTATAAAAAAAAGGAAATCCTACCATTTTTTGACAAGATGGAGAGACCTAGGGGGTATCATACTAAGTGAAATAAGTCATTCAGAGAAAGAAAAATACCATATGATTTCACTTATGTGTGAAATCTAAAAAAGAAAATAAATGAACAAACAAAACAGAAACAAACTCATAGATACAGAGAACATTTTGATTGTTGCCAGGTGGGAAGGGGGTTGGGGTATTGGGTAAAAAAGGTGATAGGGGATAAGAAATACAAATTGGCAGTCATAGTCACGGGGATGTTAAGTACAGTACAGGGAATACAATACAGTTAATAATATTATAAAAACTGTAAGGTGTCATATGGGTACAGACTTATTACATACTTCGTAAAGTATGTAAATGTGTAATCACTATGTTGTACACATCTGAAACTAACATAATATTATTGTATGTCAGCTGCAATTGAAAAATAAATTATTAAAAAATTAAGCACTTAAAAAACAAAAAAACCCAATAGGAAGTATTCTAAACTGTCAGAATGTACTTTTAAATTCAACTGTCCTAAATAGTCTGCACTGAATAAGAAATCATCAAAACATTACATACATTGAGACTAATTAAAAAACATTTCTACATATTTCTTCAAAAGGCAAATGAGCAATGTCACAGTACTTTCATCAGTAAAATGGTACATAAAAGATTAAATATTTACTAAATTTAACTTGTGAAACTATTCTTTACATACATACTTATGTTCTTTTCAAACTGAACAACTGTTCCTAAACTTCAGGGAAGTATGAGCCCTTCTGGTAATCTCTCTAGAAAAATGTATGGTGAAAGAAAATTGTGCAAACAACTTCAGGGGAGCAGACCCAAGTTAAGAACTCCTGATATAGAATCACACACCTTGCATAATTTACCCTAATTGTGTACTCCTCAAACAGACAACCTACTAATTAGCTTATGCTGGCTTCAGAGATAACACTGAAACAAAATTTCAAGAAAAAGAAAACTTTAACTTATGGTTAACCAAGTTTGTTTAGAATGGTGAAAAACTAGTAAATCTGTTCTAACTTTTTGACAAATCATTAATAACTAACTAGTTCTGTTGATAAATATTAAAACTGGCTGATCAGGCTTACAAAGGTGTCATTAGCAGAAGAACAAAGCAAAATAATTTTATTAACATTGTTGAGCACTAAGAAGACAACTGGAGGGGGTCACAGGTCAGCACCATTGGCCAGGGATGTGAAATACTGTTCACGGCATGAACTGTATGTAACCTCAGACACCTGACTTTGAATGAATCCATCCACTGGTGAAACACAAACAGACAATCAAATGGCAATTTCACTCCCTTTCTTAAAAAATGTGCACAGTGGTGGTAGTTTGACCAATTATAAGGAGAGAGGTCAAAAAGCAAATGCCATTTTTAAATCATTTCTATGACTTTATAAGTTGTTCTTTTAAAAGTTAATTTCTTTATTTATAGCTAGAATGGATTAAAATACAAATGCTGCAAAAAATTACTGACACATTGAAATAAAAATAACCTGATTACATATAGGAATAAATAAAGTTACAATAAAAGATTATCTAGAAATGTGCTGGTATACACATTTTCACTTTAAATATGTTTTTACTACTTTAATTCACATACTAGGCCTTGCAGGAATCAAAGATGCATAAACAAAGCCCCTATTCTAAAGGGGTGTCCAGTGCTCTTAGAACAGAAAGTGAAAATAGTGTATCATGACGATAAATGACAATACCTCCATGCCCAAAGCCCTCCAGAAAAGTTTTCATTTATTCTGTGTGCCTCCTTGAAAACATTGCTGGAGTAATAATTGTATTTTGTGCCCAAAAGCAAGCAATAAATGCACTACAACTTTAATAAATAACAAGATAAAAAAAGGACAAAAAATAATTTCTTCCAAATTTTGAAGGATATGCAATGAAGGCATCTGCTATCAAGTGAATCAAAACTCCAAAGAGAGATAACAAAACTGAACTTTATCATAAGGAAAAGGAAGGTGTGTTTCTTGAACTGTTTTATCTTTTGCAAAGAATACTGATCTTAAAATAGCATTTGCTTTTATAAAATACAACCTTTTGTTACTTCTATTTTGTAGATTTTATGAAGAATTTATAATTTCAAGTCCTTAGAGTTAACAAAGGAAACCAGTACTCTTTCAAGCTATTTCTCTCTCCACATAGTAGTTCCTACCAACTTGGTCAAGAGCCAGAACTATCCATACCTGATTTAATCAAATGTTTTAGAATTAAACAAGAATAGCAAAAAAATCTTAGGACTTGAATACTGAAGTTTCTTCTATCACTCAAATGTCAAATCTACGACATTTAAGAAATATGACAGTTAACTAAGTATATTTTGAAATTGTTTCATGTCTCTAGCTTTCTAAATTTTAGCAAATTGACTGGGCCATGTTCTGAAATGTCAAAAAAAAAAGTTATTTCCAATAAATTTAGCAAATCCTCAGTTGTAACCTATTTACACATTTAGCACTGTGCCAGCAGTTGATCAGGACTCCAACAAAATATAAATAAACATGAAGTAAAAGGAACCATTTCTGCACACGTATTTCACCTTTCCTATTTCAGAATCGGATATCAAAGAATGCAACAAAGACCAGAAAGTGTAGCAATGGAGAAATTACCGCATAAAAAAGTATAGGCGAGTTATTTTCAATTAAAAATCCTATGTCCCCTGCTGGTTAACTACAGCACACTGCCTAAAGTTTATTGCGATGACAACTGTTTCTAAAAAGCAAAATTTTTTTCTTGCCCTCAATCTGTCTTCCTTTCAAAGTGTCTTCTTCTGAACCTCAGGCCATGATCGATTCCATTTGGTATTTTTTGTTTTAAAATACACTAGGTGATTTTAAAACAACAGGGTGATTACTGTGTTTGAAAAAGAGGAGATTTCAGTCTAGGCCCAGGTGTCCTCCGTCACGCTGCGGACTCGGAAAAGTGAAGAGGCTAGCCCACCTTCCAACAGTGTGAACCATTCTGAGAGCAGCTAAGAAGAGCAGGTCACTAACCCAGAACCAAGGGGGAGAAGAATGCTAATCGCACTACGTGTCCCAGCGGGGTCGCCGCGCCAGATGCCAGCCAGTAAGTAGCATATGGATGGGCAGGGACAGCTCCCAGCCCCTTCGAAAGCGCGGCGACGGCTTCGCGGGGCCTGGCGACGGAGGCGAGGGGCTCGGTGGGTGGGCGGGAGGACCGGGCGTCAAATGCTCCCGGCAGCGGAGGCGCACGTGGGGCTCAAGGCCTCAGGCCTCCAGGGGCTGCCGGAGGGCGGGCGGCAGGTGCGGGAGAGGCCAGCGGCACCTCCCGGCGCACGGGGCCCGGAGGCCGCAGGCCGGGCCGGGGACGAGAGACCCCGAAGCCGAGGCCCGGGCACCGAGACACCATCGCCCCGGATGGGGTGGGGAGGCGGGGGCATTCAGGAGCGGCCGGAGGCGGCAGAACTGGGGCAGAAAGAGGCTGGATGGGGGGCCCGAGAGACGCTCCCCGGTGCGGTACCCAGCTCACCGTGCCTCCATCCTTAATGATGATCTTCTTGGCCAGCATGATACTGCGGTTCGCGGCCCGTTTCTTTTTCTTCCCCTGGGTCATTTTACCATCCTCGAGTCCTGGCGCTGCTGCAGCCACTCCCGGGACGGCCGGCCCCAGCGGCGAGTGCCGTCCCGCCACTACTGCCGGGCCGAGCCGCTCGGGGCGCCCGCCGCCATCTTGAGGGCCCGGCCTGCCTCGGGCGGCGCGTCACATCGTGCGATCGGCCGACGAGCCCGCCCCGCCCACGTGACGCCGCCCCGCCCGCTCGGCAAGGAGCCGGGAGGGAAGCAGGCGGGCTTCCCTAGCCGGCTGCAGTCCGGGAGGCTGTTTTAACGTTCACCGGCTCGCTTAATCCTCAGACAGCCCTGGGCGGTAGGGACCGTTAGAGTCCCCTTCACAGGTGAAGAAATGTAAGTTTCTGTAAATTGTCTGCTCAGGGAAATAGGACTGACAAACGCTTGTTGCATTGGAATTCTAGCCAGGCATCCTCAACTCTCAGTGCTCCCTTCAACTGTGTTCTAAACAAAACGGGAACCGAAGGGGGCAGTTGAAATCGTTTGCTAGAAATAGGGATAAGTGAAGGAATAAAGACAAACTGATATTTCAGAAACAGTCTTGTCCTTCTGGTCCTCCTAAGAGCTCTACTGGAACACGCCTGTTTCCAGCTCCCTAGTCCAGAAACCTTTTTCTTGTTCCCTGCCAATAAAAATTTACATAACCTGTCACACTTTGTAGCCCACTACCTGTTTTGCCATATTGTTTAAAAACAAATTTTATGGGGGGGGGGGGTTGAATTGCTAGAAAGAACAATTGACACAAGTGGAATATGGGCTGCAGATTAAAGTATGACGATGTTAAATTTTGATGTTCCTAAGTGTACTGTGTTACATAAAAGGACATCCTTTTCCTTGAGAAATATACACTGAAGTCTTAAGAAGTGAAGGGATGCATGCTGCCAACCCTCAAATGTTTAAGAATAACAAGTGTATATATATGTGAAGGAGGGAAATAGAGTGAAAGCAGAATGGTAAGATGTTAAAAATTAGTGAATTGGGGTATAGCGGTTTTAAGATATGTTCACACATTCAGTGATATTCTTCTCTGGAAGAGGTGGAGTCTAATTCCCCTCTTGAGTTGTGGGCTTGGCTCAGTGACTCTTCTAGCCAACAGAATAAAGAAGTGACAGCACAGACTTCAGAGGGTAGGTCACAAAAGGCACAGCATCTTCCTGCTAGCTTTCTATCATTCACTCTGGGCTCAAGTCTGGGGGAAGCCAGCTGCCATATGGATACTCAAGCACCCAGGTGTCCAGAAATTGAGGCCTCCTACCAACAGAAAATGAGAGTTATCTTGGGAGCATATCCTCCAGTTCTTGTCAGGCCTTTAGCTGACTACAACCCCTGCCAACATGACTAACTCCAGGAGACCCTGAGTGAGGACCACCCAGCGTTGCCACTCCTGGTTTCCTGACTCTCAGAAACTATAAGAGAAAAAGTACTTGTTTTACACCACTGAGCTTTGGAGTAGTTGTTACATAGCTATACATAATACACAAGGTAAAGAGAATGTTCTTTGTACTATTCCTGCAACTTTTCTGTTAGTTTGAAAGTATTTAAAAATAAAATGTTAAAAAATTTGATTTTCCGTTCCTTCTATGTACATAACTGACTAGAAACAGAAAACAAACCAATTTGCATGGAAAGAAAGGCATTTTAGCCTGATAGATACTTCAAGTTACATTTTCCATCAATAAACATCATTTGTTTTAAACTATTATCTTGCTGAAACATTTTAGTTGAATTTTAACTTGAAATTCTTTAGAGAAAGTAATATGAGATAGATTTAATAAGTGAACCCCTCGTATCTTGTTTTAGATGATATTGAGGGCTAATAAGATCATTTACTGTGTGGTTATTGTTTTTTTTTATAGTCCCTCAAAATCTTACTTCATCCAGCTGCACCAATTTTACCTTAAGAACTGATTATTGACCATTCATTAAAAAAAAAATTGAATACCCACGTTTGTCAATTTTACTAGACACTGGGGATACATCAATAATAAGATTTTATCTACATGGAGCTTGCATTATACTGCAGAATACACTTATAAAACAAACATAAAAGAAAGATAATTGCAAATTGTGATAAATGCTGTTAGAAATGATGTAATAAGAAATTTAACACACACTGAATGTCCAGAATGTCCCAGGTTTGTGCTAGAATAGTTGCAATAGTAAATAATAGAGATGAGTCTTGTTCTAACAGATTTATCGTATATATACTGTGGCTTTGTGATTTGGGGTTGTGAAGATTCACAGATTTCACATTAAGAGATTGACATGTCAAGGTTCTTTGGTTACAGTCAACAGAAACTAGCACTAGCTTACATAAGCAAAAGGGAATGATTTGGAAGGATTTGGGGAGTTCCTAAAATTAGTGAGGTGACCAAAAATCAGGTTTGGAAACACACAAGAATAAGGGTTTGGAAAGATGAAAACACTTCATGAGGCACCTTGGAAGGGAGAAGGATCCCTTAAAAAGGCAAGTAGCTAAAGAAACAAGATTGTATCACAGAATCCAAAACCCCCAAATGAACCATTAAAGAAACTGCAGTTCATTACACTAACAGAAGAGGGCATTCTTTAACTATGGAATTCAGTCACCACATCCCTCAGCCCCTCCCTTCCACTGAACCACCTGTTCTTGCTAATCCAAGAAAATTCAACACATTTTATCAAGCACAGAAAAAGTCACCAAAAACCTTACAAGGCTTCTATAGAAAGAGAATAAAATGCAGGCTTCAAATATAGACAATAAATAGAGGAAAGATATATCCAACATTTCAATATGAATATCATTAAAAAAGCATTTGCAGACAAAAGGATTCAACAAATAAAAATTTCAAAACAACAAGAAGATCTGAAATGAGAGTTGATCAAACTCAGGTAATATACGGAAACAAAATAATCTAAAAAATCAAAACTACAGGGTTCCTAAGAGAATAGATATAAATGAAAGTAAGAAACACAGAGGAGAGGAATAAATCAGCTATGAGAACAAAAGAGGGGAAAAAAGGATCAGAATGAAAATGATATAAAAAATATGATCTGGCCTTCCAGGCAAAAACCAACAACAACAAAAAACAACATTTTCGGGGTGGGAGGATCAAGCGGTGCCAGACTTGACAATAACACCAGCCAATACAACAATAAGGCAACACTTCAAAAAACTCAAGGAAAAAAAAAAAACTCAAGGAAAGTGTGAGCTAAGGATTTTATATCTAGTCAAGCTATAAAGTAGGCTCTAGAAGAAATTTTAAACATGCCAGAATTGGGATGTTTACATCCCTCCTTGAATACTTTACTAGAAGAGCTTCATCCAGCGAAGAGTTGATTGGGGAGACTTAAGCTAAAGTAATGATGGAAAGGATTAAATATATTCAAAATATTTTTAATTTTATAACAAAGGCAGGGACTAGAGTGAGAATATAGTGTGTAAACAATGTACTAATCAAATAGAAAAAGGGCAACTAAAAATTAGAAGATGGGTGAAAGAAGCGTACGTAGCATTGGTTCATTGATTATCACAAAGGCAATTAAATAGGAGTCACAGAACATCATTTAAAGATGGCAAAATAAATAGTAGAAGCCTAAACAAGCAAAAAGGGGGCTCTAAGACATTACATAAAATATTACCAGTATACATGCAACCACTAGAACATACAAACCTTTCTAAACAAAAAATTTTAAAAGCAAAGAATACACGCTATCACATAGTGAAAGAAACACAGTAAGTATAGCAATATACATAATTTATTTTTCAAAAAGAAACATAAACTAGAAACTAAAAATAATTAACTATAGGAGGTGGTTAGGAATAGGTTCTCCATGACAGCTAGACTTCTCTGAGTATACTTTTTATATAGTTTTAACTTTGAACCATGTAAAGGCTTCACATATTCAAAAAGAGTAAAAACTTTAAATTCTAAAATTGAACACAAACAAATGAACCAATCCTATGACACTGATAAACAGACTTCCACTAATTTTTAAATGCAATATTCTGACTATACATCCTTACTGGGCTATTATTCTAAGAAGGAAACTGCAATGAAACCTTAAATTTTATTCAGTATGTTTACCATCAGTAATATTGCTATTATAATGCTGAAACATATACTACATAATAAAACATGAGCAAATATATGAATGTTATTTGGAACCAATATTTTAACTGTAAGAGAAAAGAGAGGCAAATATAAAATTAAAAAACCTTATAATACTGAATTTTAATTGTAAATATCAATATGCATGCATGATCTCTTAAAAAAATTATTTCCTAGCTCTGGCCACTGAATTGGGGTAGAAGCAAATGGAGTCCAAATCTCATCCTCCATAAAAGGAACAGGGCTCCTTGGAGAAATAGCTGATATTTCAGATTTGGGGTAAGAGGAGTACAAAGTGAGCCTGGGACATCTTGTCCTGGAAGCAAGGAGGAACTCACACTAATGCAGTCATGTCTAAAAGACACATGAGGTAGTTTGCAGTGATTTCCACTGGCTATTGGCTCGCAGTACGAACATAAAAAAGCACTGTGTCTATAATTGACTGCATAATACATTGAGTAATTCAAAAACATAGTGATAGTTGAAAAAAAAGGGGCATTGAGGAAAAGGAGGGAAAAATAGTCTTTTAAAAACAGAATGTAAACTAATGTAGAAAATTAGAGAATTAAAAATTTTTTGAATCTCAATGTAGTGAATTATTCAGTTAAGAATCATTAATAGATGCTAAATCCACTGAATACAAGGAAACAATATTCTCATTGTACCAAAACATTACTCTAGAGATTATTAATTATGAAGGGGGAAAATATGACCTTTACAATGAAAGATCTGGTAGTCACCACCTTGACCAAATGACTGATTATCATCATTAACGAGACAATCTAGAATTGTGTCTTCCTATGTAATATATCATGGGGGAGGTGGGCCCACATCATGGAGAAAAACCTATGGGAGTACAAGGAAGGGTCTGCTAGACTAAAAGACAATCTAAAACAAAATATGAACCTCCACTGAATCCTGGTTCAAAACCAAAAAAACTAAAAAGTCATTTTTTGAGACAATTGGAAATATTTGAATATGAACTCTGATGATACAATTGAATTATTTTGAGTTTTCTTAAGTATAATAATGGTATTATGTTTAATTAGGAAAATGTCCTAATTTTTAGAATATATATGCTGAAGTATTTAAATGTAAAATGTTCTGATAAAGCTAGTATGCTAAAAGGTTAATAACTGTCAAATTTAGGTGGAGAGTAAGTGGGTTTGCCATTCTTTCAACTTCTAAGTACAAAATTTTTCAAAATGAAAAGATGGAGAAATTTTTTTTTAATTTTTGGACGTCTTTAACAGGCCTACTTTGTGAGAACATGTGGATAGCCCAAGAATTTTTCAAAGCTAAAGTGGCACAATCTGACAGCATGATTGAAGCCTTTAAAATAGTAATATTATAAAAACAAAACATTCAAAATAAAAACAAACCTAGTCTATAAAGCAAATGGATACAAATAATATAAAGTACTGGAAAATTTGGGTATTATGCTTATAACGTCCAAAGTAAGATTCAGGTTTTAAAATTCTAGAATTCATAGCAATACTTTTGAATAGTCATAAAATGAAACATGGGCTCACCTTTGTCATGACTTTTTGTAATTAGTCAACCAAGAAATATTATTCTACCTTTGCTGTACTATTGAGAAAACCAACTGAAGCAGCTTGAATATATTAGAGAAAGCATTTAGCATCATTATTTTTAGCTGCTGTCATTACTATCCAAGCAGAATAAAATAGAACATAAGAAAACTTTATCCTAAAGAAGAAAACTTAAACCCTCAATAACTAAAAATCATGCCTGAATATGCAGTGTCTTTTAAAAGGGTAAACATATAAACAAAGATATTCACTTAAAAATACACCAGTAAATTTTGATTTAGCACATTTAACTAAACCTCTCATTCCACATTTAAATCACATTTTAACAAGAGTACATTTTCAGATGATTATTCCAAAACACTATAACTTTCATCATTCTTTTAAACTTTCAATGAGATCTACTTCAAAAAGGACAGAAGTATATATTTTGGGTAAACTCTTTATTTCCAAAGGAAAACTGTATGGTTTTAAAGAAGTTATTTTAGCATACTAGAAATCTTAAAGGAATAAATGTAAGTAAATGCATAAATGAAAAACCACTGATTAGATACAATAGAGGGCCAATACTTCACCCTAGTAAAGGATGACCGGAAATATGGACCTAATAAACAGGGAAGCCCTATTGTGAGCCAGAGTATCAACTGGATCAGTCTTAGTCTATTGATTCTTCTTTGTAATAGTGATAGTTAATGGTAATTTAAAAGTAGCTCAAAATTGTATATTAATATATAGCATAAAGTTTACAATTTTTAATTTATTGATCTTTAAGATATTCTAGCATTTAAAGTTGTCATTAAACATCAGAACTGAAAATTAAATGAATACTGTATGTGCTATTTAGCACTGTATCTGACTATAATCATGTTTTTCTACCATTCAGTCATGTTTTATTCAGAATCACTTGACAAAATTTATGAAATTAAACATGACAATGTATAAAGGTCTTTTAAACAACTGTCATTGCTTGTGTCATCCTCATTAGTTGAGGAGACTATGTATAGAGAGATGAATGGTCACTTTGTAGTAAGGAATTTGGCCTTACCCATGCAAAGAAAGTGCTGGCTTACATCTTTAGGAGGTCCTAGAGATAAGAGTGTCTTTGTTAATCCTGGTTGGCCCCTCAGACCACACCTGATAATTTATACTAACAAGGTAACTCAGGGTGAGCCCCTAGAGCCTAATGTTAGCCAGATCTCCAGGGAGCGGCAGGGAGTAGAGAGTGAGTTCATCCCCATGTGCAAAGAACCAATCAATCATGCCAAGTAATAAAGCTTCAATAAGAATCTGACAGCAAAGTTTGGGTGAGCTTTCCTATTGGCAGTCCTCTTTGTGTCCTATTATACATTGCGGCCAGGAGTAGATAACACTGTCCATGACTCCATGGCGAGCAGACAACTTGGAAAGGATGACTAGTGTTTGGCTCCTCCCTTAGATTCAGCCCTTGTTTCTTTTCCTTTGGCTGGTTCTAATTTGTATCCTTTTTCTGTAATAAATGGATTGTGAGTATAACAGTTTTCAGTGACTTCTATCTTTCTAGTGAATTTTCAACCTTGAAAATGTATTTGGGAAACCCCTGAATTTGCAGTCACCAAGATACTCTCCACTATAGTAGAATTTCAAATCTTTGGGATTTGAAGATAATTATTGCCTCTTTGCTATTTTCCCTTCTGGAGTGTTTATGTCATCAGTCCTGCTTGAAGGAATTCCCTTTTTAGGAACAGTGAAAGACTGTTATGATTACTATTGCTGGTCATTATCTGACTCCGCTGAATTGTGGTAACTGCTATAAGATTTAGAATGAGTTGTATTTGCATAGCACTTGAATTCAAGGAGCATGATATACAGTATTTTCAACAAAAGAAGTATTCCAATACAAAAAAAATTAAAGAAGCTCTTTTCATGAGAAGATACCAAAGAAAAGTATACATTGTTAAAATGCTGATATTCTTATTTTAGTGATCTTTTAAAATAACTAAAGCAGTCTCTACAAGATTACTTCCTCTATATTGTTTATCATTTGACCCCTTTGCATTGAATTGATACACACAGAAGCAGCAATTATATTCAAATTATGAAGAAAATATATACCAATTACTATAAATACTTAACCATGAGGCTAGCAAAAAGATAATTTATTTAAAACACATTTTAGGCTATTATCACCATACAGGTAGAGAAATTCTAACTAGTTTAAATAAAACCCAGTTTTTCATGCTAGATCATATGCTAGAAAAAAAGACCACATGTGATAAAAGTAACTAGAGAAGTAGGGAAAAGATCAGTGAGTCGTTTTTGATATATAGAGAGGAGACTAATTCATTGGTCAAATCAGACACAGGTGAATAGGGAAAAAAGGAAATATTCGAAAAAATGTATATAGTTAATTATGAAAATAACCTATTTCCATAAATCTACTAAATAATAACTGGATACCAAAAAATGACAAAGAAAATGTCAATTTTAAAAAGTCATTTAACAAAAGACTAGTTTATATAGTCCTTTGAATTACACCATACAAAATTTAAATATACAAATTATATTCCAAAACCCAAAAGAATCTTTCAAACAAATAAAATACAGACATATAGACAAATTCAGAATCCAAATCATTAAAAAATTTTTTAAATCACAGTAAATTATATCTTGTAAAAAGAAATAAAAAATGACAGTTATATACAATTGTTAAAGTTTCAAAAGCTCAATGATGGAGCAATGCTACCATAATTTATTTAAATAAGCACTATTCACTAACGCTTATATACCTATTTTAATATTCTGTTAGATAATAGAGCAAATGTTGAAAAACCAAAACATTGAATTATAGTTATTCTTAAAATATCCTAATTTTGCCCATGTGTCCGAAGTTGTGAATTACAGTAATATCTTCTAGAAAAGTCAGGTATTTTGGTAAAGCAAGGCACACAGGACCAGAGTTTGATAACAGTTGTTTTTTCTTTGGTCCTATAATTTAAATATGCTACATATCCTAGAGAGTCTTAAGATGACTGTCAATATAGCATAAATAGTTTTTATAAACCTTATGTAAAGCATGCATCTATATGTAATTAAATATTATAACAATGAAAGTGTAAATACAATGAGTAATGCTAAACCCTGTTTTTTTTTAAAAAAAAAAAAAACAACTCAGTTGAATGACTATACAATGACATTTTAAAAGTCCAATAATTTGATATGTAGGAGAAATATCAATTCTTAAGAATAGTCAGCATTGCATTATGTCTACTGAGCACAACATCAATTAGTTTCAGATTCTTTCTCCTTGGAATCTAGTTTACATATCAAACTACCTTTCCTTCTATGAAATTGTGACATTCAATATATATTGATGTAAACATTTAAATTTTGCAACTCTAAACTACATTTTCTATTGTAAAAGTAGCCCATAACTTCTCTAAAGTCACTTATTACAGAACTGATAACATTACTGTGTTGAAACATCTACATGTGGCATTTCAAACTTTTATTTCTAAATACCATATTCTTAACTTTTAATAGAACATCAATTGGCACTTTCCTCCCATGAATTAGTACATTTTTATAATGAATAAAGTAGTTGAGAGATAAGTAAACTTTAAAAAGTATAAGAATTTAAATGATCAAGGAGTCATCACTATAAAAGGTTAATACAATAAGGCTTTTTTGGAGGTCATCAAAACACATCGCACACACAAGAAAATGGCATTATCTGTATATATAACATGACTTAAGATACAGATTCATCTTCTGAAATATGACTATTTCTTTATGAATTAAAAATTATAAGCTATACAACCCAATTTCAAATAACATTTTCAAACCTACTAAAAAAGCAAAATACAATAAAAAATTGCTTTGAAAATATACTTTAGACTATTTTCCCCTTACAACTCTTTATTACAATTTTATAAACTTTCTTGGGAATCTTGAAAATTGTGTTATTTTGGACACCTGAAAATATTTTATTACTGTACTAACATGTGATATCCAATCATGCCTTTCTATCATTTTTTGAATTATTAAAATAGGGACAGACTAAACCTGAATTAACAATTAATTGTAAATGCATACTGATTAATACATAAGCACCCAACTAGTACTTCTTGTGGACTGAACATAAATCTTTACATTTAATCTCAAATTCTGTGCATTTGCAGGATTTAGATTTCACTTAGCAGTAGGTAAGTCTGAATGTTGCCACAGTCTAAAAACACTATGCTCGAAATGTGGTAAATTATTAAGCAAATATTCAAACAGGTATTTTTACTTGGTCATTGAAAATCATTAAGTCAGGTTTTCAGAAAATTCACTTGGTGACATTTTGGAATCACCAGCAAAATGATTTAAAACATTTTGTAATTTTAACACATTTAAAACTCTGGATGAAATAGATTAAGCCTGTGTCTTATAAAGACTAGGATTGCATCAGCAGAGTAACACAGCCCCTCCTAATTAGCCAAGAGTACCCAAGTTTGTAAAATAGTATTTTTGAGTCAAATTCTGTTCGACAAAATCCATTAGAGTGATATAAAAATATTTATTTTTTACAGTTTTTATACCATTAGAACAGAAAACTTTAAAAAGTATATAAAGTATGAGTGAAAGAAATCACATACTTCTTATACTCAATAGGTAATTTTGTCTAGCCAATAATGAAATTAAACCTACATTCCAATTTTTTTGCCCAATCCATCTTATGATTTCTGCTATATTTTCTCTCCCTTCAGCCAAGTTATTCAATACCTTGTATAACTGTAACCTCAACTCCAGTGCTAATCAAAGTGGAAAATAAACCACTATTTAAAGTCCAGTGGTGGCTTCTCCCCAGCAGCTGTGGTAGGGCCACAGAAAGGGAACTTGGAACTCAGCTACCTCTCCCAGACATGTGATCAGAGTGTTCCTGGGGATGGTGAGTTTATGAGAGGCCCATTAAGTTCTGCTGAGCAGCCCTGAATTTATAGTTATAGTGCTATTTAATATAATGTAATATCATGGCAACCTGGAATGTCTCCAAGAAAAGTCATTTTGGTCTCAATTCATTGATACCAGTCCTACTAACTTTTTGGTGTTTTTTGTCAACAGTTGTAGATTAAAGGAAGTTTTTACAGATCAATGAGTAAAATACTCATTTAAAAACATTCTAATTGTATACAGTACATGCTTTGATAGTTCAAAATTCTCCAGATGGAGATATCAGATAATAATTTTTAATTATTAAATGAGTATTTAATCCCTTTAAATTACATATTAAAACTTTACTGGAAATTTACACACAGAAATTTAATTTAAAGTAATACTAAAGATTTATTTGATTTACAGAAAAGAAATGTAATTAAGAGGATAAGGACAAAACTCCATTAGCGTAGAGGTCACTGGCTATTATTTAGCTGGAGAG
Organism: Eidolon dupreanum; assembly: GCA_028627145.1. NCBI lineage: Eukaryota > Metazoa > Chordata > Mammalia > Chiroptera > Pteropodidae > Eidolon > Eidolon dupreanum. The sequence continues at coordinate 26,880,360 of CM053517.1, read as the reverse complement.
CCACCGGATTGCTTTCAGCAGTTTCGAAACAGTAAAAGATCTTAACATGTAGATGGAGAAACAGATGTGTATATTTCTCTACATTAAATTTAAATATGAATTTTATTCTCTGACAAATCAGACTCAGAATGTTACTTTATCAATTCTTGTGTAAGTGAACAAATAACGTTTAGCAATCCTTTGCTTAGTAATCTTTTGTATAAATATAAAAATCTCAGATACACGAAAATGATATTAAGATCAAACTTCTATTTCTTCACAGCTTTATAGGTAATTATAATTTTCAAACTTTGAATATTCCACATAATTTGATATATCTGTACAGAAACAGTAAGATTAAAAACATTTAATAAGATTAAATAGATCTAATTTGCAGAAATTGATATCTGGCATTTGTTGTTTGTGTGCTCTTGCAAAGAGTGCATAGGACATTTATTTCTGCAGCAATCAAAAAGGTAAAATCTTTTTTAAACTCAGATTTCAAGTTTCCTCCAATAATTCTAATCCCTGGAAATGCTTTCAAGTTTTGATTTCTAGATGCAATAGGAATTTTGTTACATATACACATATTTTATCCTTAAACATTTATATTTTCAAATCATTTGAGCAATATAATCAGATTCAGCGTGACACCTTCTTAGAATCTGTAGAAGTCTTCTGTTAGGCTTAATGTTGAGATTCCTAGTGCACCATTGTGAAAACCCATTAAAGACAGTATTCGACTAAGCTTTAGTGGGATTTCCTGCAGGTTTGGGATCATAACCATATAGGAAAGTAGCTGCTATTACAAGGATGGCTCCAAGGAAAAAGACACTAAATAGATGAAGAAAAAATATAAAAGAAAAAATCAAATTAAAAGCAAAACAAGTTCCTTCTCTTCCTTTACTATACAAACAAGTATAATTTGGAAAAAAATGTTCCAGTAATATGGCTAACAAATATTGTGTACTTAATACATTCCAAGTATTCAGCTAAGTGTTTTACATGCATTATTTCATTTAGTTCTCACAACAACCCCATGAGGAAGTAGTAGTACTGTCCTCAATTTTTTAAAATATGAGGAAACAGGTTTACAACATAGCTTGCTTAAAGTCCCACACTCCAAGCAGAAGATGGAATACAAATCCAAGTATGTCTGACTCCAGAGCCTGCATGTCCATTCACTTCACTATACTGTCTCCCAAAGGTGTTTTAAATGTATTTCATCTTAATATGCCTTTTGCCTATGATACATTGAATAATAAGATCTCAATTTTTTTTAATATTGAAAATATAAAAGGGAAAGTTGCATTCTTTTTAAACCAAAGTGAAGTTCAGTTTAAAATCCAAGGTAGTAATAAGCAAAACTCAGCACCAATTTTTATAGGATGCTTTATAAAAGGACATAAGATTAAATACAGGAGACTTGCTTTATTTTATCTATCCATAGATATAATGCCTTTCTATAATTTGGAAATGAACTGAAACTGGTACTGGAACCTACACTGGACATAAGCTGGAATGCCAATCTTAACTTTTAATAGGTATGTTCTTCAAAATGCTCCTACAGGAACATGAATTGGTCTTGGTTTAAAAGTTTCTATTGACCGTTCAAAGTCACTCCCCTACCTTAAAAACAACAAACAAAACATTTCTTCAGGAAAGGAAAAAGATTACTAATTCTTATTGACAAAAAGAGCCCATCCTAAAGTGGTCCCTCCAACCTCATCTCCCACACTCCATCCCTCTCAGTCTATATAATTCAGCCACTCCATTCAGTGAACATGTGTCTTTCAGGACAATGTCCTTACAATTGATATCTGTCCCCTTTGCCTGCAACACCTCTTCTCCCAAAAAAAATTGCTTATTCATAAAATTCAGGTCTAACTTCTCTAAGATTTACTCCCCTTGGCAGAGTTACTCTATGACAACACTTATCATACTGTATTAAATAATACATTATTTCCAATCCTGCTCTCCTGCTCAACCATGTGCTCCTCATTCATTGTTGTCTAGAATAGGGAGTGCAATAATTATCTGTTATGATAAACATCTAATGTTGACTTGATGCAAATGGGCAACTTTTCAAAAGCCTCAGTTGCAGGTATAAAATAACAAAACTTTCTACAATGTATCTTGAAAAAAATTACTACCATAAGAATATTTGGTAATTATTAACACTTTGGATAAGCTTCTGACTGAAAACTCTGCAGTCATTATGACCTTTTCTTAGCTTTCTGGACTCTGGAATTGTGTACAATTGTATGTTCAACTGAAAACTTTTCTGATCCAGCTTCCTATCCACTCCAGATATCCATTCTCTAACAGGACCTAGTAGCATACCTAATAATGCCAGGAAACCTCTGCTTCTCAAGGCACTTATTTTTAAATGTTTCTGAGAGAAAAAAATTTTGTTAAAAAAATTAGGAAAATAAACTATCAGAGTTTAATGATTATTTCAAAGATCTGAACCCCTTCTTTAAAACAGAATTGTATATATGCGCCCATGGCTGCATTGATCGTACTGTGATAATGACACTACAGTTCTAGGTCTCCTGCTTCACCCACCATCCCCTTTAAAATTCCTGTCCAAACAACTATTCTTCCTGTCACCGCCTAATAGTTTTTTCATGAGCCACCTTCTTTATATAAACTGCATACTTCAAGAATGTCTCCCAGGTTTAGCTCTATAAATTCTGCATTTTAAAATGTCATTATGTGACTTATTTTATAACTTACTAACATTTTTATATGGCTTTTATATCACCTTTTGTATGACCTTTTACTTTGGGGAAAAATCCATTCAGATCTATTGGGAAAATTCTAGCCAGTCAAATTGATATAAAAAACTTTCCAGTGGAAGATTCTTTCGTGCATTTAGTTTGAAATATTTTTTAAAAGATAGTTAAATGGATCTTTTACTATATTTCTAATCAGATCTTATGAAGAATTCTTATTTTTCTATATACTTTTGGAAATTTAAAGAAATAAAAAAGATATTACCTGGTGGGCACAAAATCTTGTAGCCAAAAATAGGATATCAGTGTTGATAATATTATGGATAAAGAGGTCGCAAATCCTTTTAAAATATTATCCGCATATTTTATAACAGCAGCTATTACAAGGCCTCCAAGTGCCTGCAGAAGTTTTAAAGGTTATTTTAAAAAACAAACATATATAAAACTACTTTTCAAAACAATTACTCAATGAAGCTTTAATCCCATTGTAGTAGATGATTTTTACTAAACATCCCTTATAACCAATAGTTTCTAGGTTTCGTTCAATAGCCCTTTTATTTTAAAGGTAGATAAAGTAACTAAGAGTGTAACCTGCAGTTTGTTATAGTGGAGTTTGACCAAATTACAAATAAAACATCTATCCTCATCCAACTTAGTAATTAAACATCACTTGTTCAGACAAACGTGAGAAAATTGGTCACACTGATAGTGAAATACTTTTACTTTTGATTCAAAATGAAGTGTAACTTGAAAGTCATTTTACTAGCCTTTCAATAGCTTCATAACTTCACTTTCTTCCTCTAGTTTCTCTTCATTGTAAATCCACCTTTCATTGCTGTCAGATTGCTTTTCCAAGAGCACAGTTTTAATAGTTCCCTTTAAGAGTATAAAAAGAACTCTCTACCAAATCTCTCTCAAATTCCAATTGTTGCTATTTAAATAATGAGATTTTACCATATCTCATAGTTTTGTTTTCTGCCAAGCCCTACTTAGCAGCTCCCAAATCTGGGTTACCCACTTTTAACAACTTCCACTGCACATCTTCAAATGACAGAAGCTTTTTTAGAGAAAGTAACAAATTATTCCAATTGAGATTACTACAACTTGATGTTTGAATTCAAATACTTTGCAATGCTCTCATTTGTCTATTTACTCCCTGTTGAATCTGTCAGTAATCTTTCTTATTTTACTCAAGTCTTCAGCCACTTCTTAAGAGGGCTTCCCTCTTTGTTAGGATGAAAGCCATCGTACATAAACTCTCCCGACTTACCCTATTTCTACTTCAAATTTCCTCTGAATTTTCACTTATCATTGTCTCCTTTTATCTTAAAGATAGAAGTATCCTTCCTGCTTTCAAAACAGAACTATCCTTTGCCAATTTCACCCACCTTCCATAGGAACATTGCTCCCTACAGAAAGCCTCTGTGAGGGCAGTGACTTGTATCTTCATCTTTATATCCTCCAGAGTCTCAGTAAGTATTTTTTGGAGATAAAATTACTCAAACCTCGAACAATTTCAAATTATAAACTGAAGTAATATGACAGGAATGTTCAGATATGTAACTACAATATGAGGCTATAAACTGTTACAGATTTAAATATATAGAACTGCTTCTTGAGCCTTAATGGAATGACCACAGACTTCCTATATAACAATTGTAGAAAAACCAAAAGTCGTCCTCAGCTTCAACTCTTTTATTCTTAAACTTGCATTTTAATTATGTTAAATTTAAACACCACAGAATTCATTCATGTTCCCTTTCAAAGTAAGTTTTCATTGTGGCATTAAGACCAGTTCTTTTTTAACTCCCCTGAAAAAACTAGATGCAGTGAGAGCACTAACAGGAGAGAATTTTCCTCACATCGGTACATCAGTAACTACTTTGATTATACTAAAATAAAGTTTATTAGCATTGAATATAAAACTTTAAATGCTTTACCTGAAGAACAACAACTATCCAGGTCATTTGGTTATATCCCTGAAAAAATCCATTTTTTGATACCAGTTCTCCATCATAAATGTATACACCCATTAATCCAAATATACTCCCAAAGAAACCTAAAAAAAAAGGGAATGTTTAGTCATATGTTATTTAGTTTCTCTGGGTAGATATTTGTCCACTGGCATTCCAAATAATTTTATACTTTTTTGATAAAATTTGACTACCTTTAAATTTTTATCTTTGGACATTTATATAAACTTAACAAAAGCATCTTAGTACTATATTATGACTGTAAGACATAGACATGAGAATATAAAAAAGAACAGAGATTACCAATCTCGGAGCATTAAAAATTATAGAATGCATAAATTACATGACTACATGCCTGTCCTATTCAAATATTTATAAAAGGTATATTTCAATGTATCTTATATCTTCCTATTGCTAGATCTAGATTTTCATATATTTACATTCATACCTGCAGATATAAAAGCTCAGTTATGTGGCATAGCTGTTTTCCTTACTAAAAAGTTATGAAAATACAAAAAGTAATATCCAAAAAAATCATAACTAAGAAATAGTCATAGACAACATCAGAATCTGTCATTACTGAAGTCTCATTGTTAGTGAGAGCAGATATTACCTTATTCATTGCTGAATCCCTTACCTCTCCAAAGATCTCATCATATGATTACTAGATTTAAGAGATTCCAGAAGCAATCCTAAACTATGAATGAAGTTATGGATGCCTATAGGGGCCACATCTTAGGGGCAGTCTCTGGCAAGATATATATACAGTAAGAGTGCAAGGTGAAGCAACTTTTCTGATAAAGCTATAACTAATCAAAGTATTCCACAATGGAAAGGAACTGAAAGGGATGTGAAATGTTCTTTCCAAAATTTTATTTATGCCAACTCTACCATTTTAATGTGTCTAATTTAGAACAATGCTGGCATAATACAATATTACAAAAGTAAATACTTCCAAGGATATTAGTTTTTTATTATAAAAATAAAACTCAATAATTACAAAATAAATGCATATAGTACAGAAGGGTACATATATGTTAGTAGGTACAAATTTACTGCATTCTGTCTATCTGTTGCATAATATTCCACCGTATAAATAAAAATATGAAATATGTATATAATACCATGTGCCAAGAATTGTTCCAAATGCTTTATGTATGTTAACGCACAACAACCCTATGAAGTAGATACTTCTTTGTGCATTTTGTAGATGAAAAAAACAAACCACAGAGAGGTTAAATAAACTTGCCCGAGCTCACACTGCTGCTAAGTGACAGACTCTGGATTTGAATCCATGCAGTGTGGCTCTGGAGACCATGATCTTGACCTCTGCACCATTTAATCACATTGATCATTTATTTAACCAGTCTTCTAAATGTTTTGTTTTTTACAATTGTAACCAATGCTGAAATGAATAACCTGGACATCTGTCTTTGTGCTCTTGTGCAAGCATATCTGTAGGATAAATTCTTATCCAGATATGGAATTTTTACATTAGTCTTTATTTATTTAAAATTTTGTTAAATACTCCCAAATTGAGCTCCAATGAGGTTATATCAATCTATACCCATAACCACAGGTAATAAGAATTCTAGTTTCTCTACTCTCTAACACTGTAGCTTATCAATTTGCTAACCTTTAAAAATTTGGTGTTTGAAAAATGTTATATATTGTTTTATGTTTTTGCAATTTTGAATTATCTATAACTTATGTATCCATTTTAAAACTTTGAGTCATCTTACCATTAGATTGTGCTATGGGGTCAAACCAAAGAATAAGAAATCCATGAAGTACCAGAGAATCATCAGTTCTGACCTGTCTTTAGTTTTTATCTTATAATTCAATAAAATGTTGGGCAACTCACACAAACCTTTGATATTTCTTTCTTTTCTGATATTTGCATATTTATGTAAATAGCTGACATCAGGATTTACTATATGCAAGGCATTTTATTCTAAACATTTTATGTGTATTATAGGATTTAATCCTTATAGCAACATATGAAGTATTATAATTAAGTACACTTTATAGGTGAAGAAATATGTAAGTTATTTGGAACATCTTCTGGGAAAACAGAGCAATCAAGGATAAAGTTATTAAGGCTCCAAATGGCGAGGAGAGAAACTGGATATAAAAACTTTTATGTCACAGACTTAAAATTCCATTTTCTTGAATAAAAGGTATTCATTTAAAACACAAAATTTTTAAAAGGCCAAATCCTTGTCAGATATTTGGAACATCAGTAGATTTTATGAAAGGCTTATTTAAGGATATATAGAAATCTTTAAATATAAAAACAGAATCACTTTAAAAAATAACATTAGAAAATATTTTGTATTTACCAAGTTGAATATTTCTTATCCACACCGATTGTTTGGTTTCTTTTAAAATTTTCTCAAAGTAAACTCCAGCAAAGCCACTTGAAAAACATGCTGTGAGAACTGCCATAAGGCCTACAAATTGAGAGCCAGCCGAAAGTTCCTTGGAATCAAGCTCTTGGGAATCTGAGGGCCACTGAACAAAAAGAAAAACAAAATTGAAGTTTAACGACTATAATATTATACAAACTGCATATTTAGAGCACACTCTAAGACATAAAGATAAAAATGCAACCAATACCATTCTTGGAGATTGCAGAGGAGACCTTTTGAAAGACAACCTTAGCATTGTTTTATTTTTTTCCCCACAGTGATATTACTTTTACAACTTATAATTTCAAAAAAAAAAATCCTAAAAATTAGAAAGAGAATGAATAAATGCACAGGTACACAAAACAGCCTCTATAAGCACTTCAGCTGTAAAAATTCAGAGTGTGAAGTATGGAGCAGCAAAAATGGGTCTGGAGCTGTGGGTACATTGTAGAAGGTCCTTATGGGAGGGATCGTGCTAACCATTTGGGGCCTTACCCTGCACCAGTGTTCCTGGCACCAGGTATTTGCCTATTATTGTTATGTTTTTGTTAAAAATCTGTTTCACTTGCATGATTAATTACTTGATATTTTAATTTTAAATATCTTGCTTTTTAAAATGTAATAGCTACCTTAGCTTATCTTAAGCAATATCGATGAAAATATGGGTTTGATATGCCAGTTATATTTTTTTCACACCCATTTAAAATAAATATTAAAAATATTTATTCACTATATACCATACACTGGGGGAAGGGATAGAGGGCTGATTGCTGAATGGCAGGAAGTTGACATGATTAGATTTGTTTTTAGATAGACCACAATGTGACTACATGGAGCCTGAATTTGGGGGTAAGGCTGTGGTAAAGATCGTGTGAGTAAAGAAGGCGTGAATTGGAGAAGGACAGAATAGAGACAGAGAAGACAGAATCAAGAAGTATTAGACAGCAAAATCAGTAAGGTCTTAGTAACTGATTGGATGTACAGGCAGAAGGAAGAGAGTAGGACAACTAACAGGCTAAGTAAAAATGACTGGAAAAAACAGAAACAAAAACAGGTTAGATGAGGAAAAGGTAAAGTTTAGTTTTGGATATGTTGAATTTATAATGTCTATTGAAAAACCAAACAAAGATGTGCAACAGGCTTTTAGATATACAAATCTGAAACTATAGTTGAGGACCACAGCTGCTGACACAGTCCAAGGAGCCACTGGCATAAAGTGTTAATGCAAACCTCAAGAATGGATGAAATCTCCAACAATAAGGACATAATTTAAGAGAAATTACAAGCCTATCAGCAACCCAATATCTAAAGGCAGTATTGAGGAAGACAACTCCAAGAAGGAAACCGATAAGGAATCATTAAAAAGATGAAAGAAGAACCAGGAAACAATAGTATCAAGAAAGCTGATAGGTAATAAGAAGGGAGTGATTAATAATCTCAAATGCTCCAGATATCCAGTAAAAATCAGCTTTGTTTTATATGCAGTGTCATATTTCCCCAACTTGATTGTTCATTTCTTTATGTTAGATAATTTGATTAATATGTATTTTTTATATCAGTTACAAATACCTTGCTCAAAAGAAAGCCCTCAAAAAAATCTGTCATTTGTGAGAATAAGCATGTTTCAATAAATAATAGAGCCATATTCTCCATGTGCAATAAATAAGGTTTTGAAACTGTGATAAAAATGAAAGGTATACTTATTTTGAATAGTTACCTGTACAAAAGCAACTCCTGTCATCAAAATTACTAGGGAGAGCCACTGGTACACACCTAATTTTTTACTAAGCATAGACACAGAAAATAGTGCCGTCGTAAGAATTTTCAACTGATATGTGACCTGAAAAAGAAAATGGCTAATATTATTGCTTGTTGGTTTGTTTCTTAAAAGACTACTAGAAATGTATTTTAAGTACCTGATAAGTAGCTGCATCTAGATTTGACAATGCCACATAGAGTAAATTATTCTGAAGAGTGTATATCCCTGATGGAATAGCAAGTTTAAGTGTTTCCATAGGTTTATTAAGAATTTCATCATGTAGTATTCGATTCAGTGCTCTTAGACTACATTCTAGAAAAAACAGGAAATGGGCAAAATCAGTAATTAAGTAACTATGAATAAGTTACATACACTCTCTCAAGGCCTCAGTTTTCTCAGCTGTCAAAAGAGGAAAATTGGCTACATGTTCTTTAGGTCAAAATATAGTTTTATTAATGCTAATTTTTCAAATGTTAAGTATTAGCATATTAAGAAGAGCATTATCCTTGTATTCTTTCATTGTTAAATACAATCAAATTGATTATATATATACGTATTTACACATATATGCAATAAGTATTTAAAACCAAAAGCTCAAAGTGTCAATCTGTCAACCAAGTATTCTTATAGCAACACTATAGAAACTGGTATTTTGTGCATTCTATTTTGTTAACAGCCATTCATGGCAACTAATAATTGTGAAGACTTTCATTATAAAAAAGAAAGTAAATCAGTTAAGGAGTAAATTTGGCTGCAAACAACAGAAAACCAAACCGATGCTGGCTCAACCCCACAAGGATTTGTCTCGAATACGAGTCCAAGTACAAAGCTGCTATAATAGCTCAGCAATCACATCAAGGACACACACACACACACACACACACACACACACACACACACACACTTTAACTTCATGCTTTTCATCTACTGCCTACATGACTGTTGCAACAAGGTCACTAAATAACTGCTGCACCTCTGGTTCTTGTTTTAGGCAGCAAGAAGAGGAGAAAGCAGTGGCCTAGAAGGCATCTTCTTTGCTCTCATGTTGCGTATCTAACCTGTGCTGCAAGGGAGTTGGGAGATTGAGTTTTTCCTTTTATGTCCTCCACATTAGAGACAAGAAAGGGAGGAAGGTGTTGGAAATGGACTTTGAGCTAACCAACCTACAGTATCCATCATAAAAAATGTCCAAAAATCTTAAAGATATACATTAACCCCTAAATAAAAAAGATATTTTACCACTTCACCAACAATGATATTTTAGAGATGATTTTCTCTTCTATTATAAAACTTTAAAACTTGGATTTTGAAAACTCTTTTAAATGAAAATATTTTTAAAGAGTGCTATCTGATATTTACCCTTTCCTTACTCTAAGGTAATAGTAAAAAATTATGTAACTAAAATAAAATTACCAAAAGATTTTTTTCTTAGTTTTAGCTGAAGAAAATCTAAAGCATTATTAGTTCATTTAAAAATTTTGTAATTAAATTTTTAAATAACCAATGCTATCACATAATTTTCTTACCATCAGTTTAGGGAAGGTCTTGTTTCATGTTCCTGCTGATTACTGGTATCATTAGATTTTTTATCTTTGCCAAGCTGAGGGTAGTATAATTGAGTCTTGTGGTTTTAATCTGATTTCTCTAATTGCTATGAGGTTGAGCATCTTTTTATATATCTGTTGGCTATTCAGGTTTCCTATTCTGTGGATTGCCTATTTATATCTTTTGTCCCCTTTTCTGTTACGTTGCTAGTCTTTTTCTTATTGAGTTGAAGTTCTTTGTATAATCTGGATTAATTTTTGGTGGATACATGTGATATAAATATCTTTTTTCAATCTGTGGCTTGCTTTCTCACTTGATTCGATATATAAACATTTCTCATTTTAATGTACCCAGATTAACTATTTTTTTCCTTCATGGTTTATTTGTATTTTTGTATCTTTTTTGAAGTCATTCGCAGTACCAAAGTCATAAAGTTTCTACTCTTATATTTTAACATGCCTACTTAACACTTAACAAAGTCTAGAGTTAATCAAAACCTCAATTTTCACCTCTGACATCTTGACCAGAAGTCCTCAAGTTTTGTTTTTCTCAAGTTTCTACATGTCAGTTAATCCATCTAGAATTAACTTTTGTGCAGGGTGTTTCTATTTGGTTCAATGAAAGTTGGTTTTATTGTCTCTCTCAAAGAACTACTCATGTCAAGGATACCTTTAGTTCCACAATGCTAAATGAGTGGATACTTTTTTTATTCATCTAGACTTTAGCAGCAAATACACCACTTTCTCTGCTTTCCTATTACCTTTTCATGTTTTTGTTTTCTTTCCATCTTGCTGATAACTCCTTCAGTCTTCTTTTGCTGATTCTTCCTCTCAATCTGACCTCTAAATGTTGGGAATGCTAATTTAGAGGAAAGAAGTCAATCCTTGCCTTCAAAGCAACATATAAGCTGACAAATCCTTAGCTCCATATTCACATATTCTATTTTACATCTCAATTCGCTTGCCTTGTAAGTATCTCAAATTTAACATGGCCCAAAGAAAAGCCTCAATTTCTCCCAAAATCTGTCTTTCATATATCATTCATTGCAGTACCCATTCATCTGGCAATTTAATCTAAAAACTTAGGAATTATCTTTGACCTGGATTCTTCCATTTTCCTGAACTTTACATACCTAATCTACTAGCAAGTCAAGCAGCTGTAGCTCAAAAAGAGCTTCAACTCATAATCATCCTCTCTTCTCTAACAACGTAGACTAAGCCACCGTCATCTTCTTGCCTGGACTCGTGCAACAGCTTCCAAACACAATTTCTTGCACCTCTTCTTGCCAACTCCTTTCCTGTCAATACAGTTACCACACTGGTCATTTTGTGTGCAAAACAGACCAAATTTTAAACAATTTCTCTTTGCTTCTACAGTGAAATTTGTAGCCTACAAGGCTATCCTGCATTGTCTTTTCTGAATACCAATTCAATCTCTCTGTGTTCCATTCTCCTTCCAGATTCATATGCTCCAGCCACACTGGCCAATACTTTTGATAGTTTCAAAAGTATACCAAATATACTAACAACCCAATTTAAAAATGGGGAACAGACTTTTCCCCAAAGATATACAAATAGCCAATATGCACATGAAAAGATGCTCAACATCATTAGTCATTAGGGAAATGCAAATGAAAACCACAATGAGATACTACTTCACACTTTTAGAATGGCTATAATTTAAAAAAAAAAACAAGTGTTGGTAAGGATGTGGAAAAACTGGAACTCCTGTACATTGCTGGTGGGAATAAAATGGTGCAGTTGCTATGCAAAAAAAGTTTGGCGATTCTGCTAAAAGTTAAACATAGAACTAACTGCCTTATGACACAGCATTTCCACTCAGAAGAAATGAAAGCAGGGACTTGAACATAGATTTGTATGTCTACTGCATCATTCATTGTTCATTGCAGCATTATTCACAATAGCCAAAAGACACAAATGTCTATCAGCACATGAATGGATAAAATGTTATATATAGAGATACACACCCACACACACACACACAATGAAATATTATTTAGTCATAAAAAGGAATAAAGTCTGATACATGTTACAATGTGTATAAATCTTGAAAACTTTGTACTAAATAAAATATGCCGACAAAAAGAGAAATATTGTATGATCTAACTTACATGAAATATCTAAAATAGGCCAATTCATAGAGACAGAAACCAGATTAGTTTTCCAAGGGCTGAAGGTAAAGGACCATGGGAGTCACTGATGAACTGTTACAGAGTTTGGGGTGATGACAAATTTTAGAAATACATAGTGCTGATGGTTGTACAACTTTGTTTATATAATGCCACTGAACTATACTCTTAAAAATGATTAAAGTGGCAAATTCACACTTGTATTCATGTGTATATATAACTTCTAAAAATTAAAAATGTAATGTACCAAAAAACCATTGAATTTTACACTAAAATCAATGAATTATACAGCATATAAAGTGTTTTTTGTTTTTTTTTTTTTAAATATCAAATTAGTCGCTGCTGGACTAATCAATGTAGCAAATAAAAGGCCTTGATTTTAGTAAGTAATTATGACTTCTCTAAATTTCTAACAGTCACAGAATTACAGAGTTTGCATTTATTCTCAAATTATTTTAAGTGCAAGAAACTACATTTGAAATATACAGTTTAACTAAAAGACACAAATAATGATATAGATTAAATAAATGCCTTTATTACTTGACTAAAGCTGTCATAATATAAAATGAAAAATATTGAAATGTTCTAGTACTAGGGCTTTAGATAATACAGTAGTGTTCAAGAATGTGTAGTTACCTATATTTACATGTGTCATATGTAACACAAAACAAACAAATTGCAATCACAAAATAAATTACAATAACAAAACCTAGATACCTACTGCTGTCTTTGTAGACTAATAAAACGCAGGCCATTATCTTCAAAAGTTCAGCAACAACCACTGCTGTGGAAGATAGATAACGAGGTCCCTCCTCTTTTAAAGTCCTAGAATAACGCATTGTCAGAACCAAACTGGTAGTCTGAAAGACCAAAATTCCCAAGGAAAGGTATTTTAGGTTGGCAGACATTGTTTTATCTTCATCTGCCTGAAAAACAAAATAAACAGGGCAAATAAAATTAGAAAATACAGAAACTAATATATTATAAGCCAGTAAGAGATGTCAGGTCCTAGATGAGACAGAATAAGTACATTCCACCTTATCTTTTTTCCTAATTACTTTGAACCAAAGACCAAAGTAACTATGAGAAGACTCTGAAAAATGGGAAAAAAAAATAAGACAAACTGGCTAGAGACCTCAGATTCTGAGTTTATGACCCAGCAATAAATTCCCTGGAGATTTTTTTGCCACCTATGTATCTCACCTTGGGTGCTACAGCAGTTTACAACCTGGAACCACCAACAGGTATAGATCAGCAACAAAAAATTCCCCAAGAGAAATCCACTGTCTCTAACCAAAGGAATGGGGAGACAGTAGCCAGGCTGATGGAACCCTCACAATTGAGTGCTGTGTAATCTGTGGGATGGAGCCTTGCTGACCCTGCACTGAGAGCAGAGGTGGCAGCCTCCCAGCCCTCCCACCAGGGACTGCAGCCACAAAGACTACAGAGGCAGAGCCCAGTCTATCATTCCTGCCCTATGAAAGGTGAATGTCAGCAAAGAGGCAGTACCTTCTTCCCTCCCCAGAGACTGTCTACTAATATAGAATATTTAAGTAAAAACCAAGGTCCTATAACACTCAAAATGTCCATGATACAATAAAAAAATGAATATACTCATCATACTAAAAAACAGTGAAAAAAATCTCAACTAGGATGAGTAAAGAAAATCAACTGAAAATAACACAGAATTGACACAGATGTTGGAATTAATCAGACAAGAATTTTAAAGAAGCTACCACAGAAATGCACCAACATCAAGCAGTTATAAACACACTTGAAATACTATTAGACTTACATATAAGTTGAAAAAAATAGCACAAGAGTTCTTGGGTACCCTTCACCCAGCTTCTCTCAATGATAAAAGCTGCAAAGCTCCTATATATTTCCCTAAAGTAATTTAGTATTAACTCTAAGAAACTCATTTTATATATGAAGCTACAAATGAGTTAAAGTAAAAGTATGGAAAAAGACATGCCATGAAAAAAATAACTATGGGAAAACTAGAGGGGCTATATTAATCTAAGGCAAAATAGGTTACATAAGAATTATTTCTAGAACTAAAGAAGGGCATTTCAGAATAAGAGCCAACACCTCACGAAGATACAGCCTTTATAAGCATATATATCTTAATAACATAGCTTCAAAATACATAAAGCAAAAACCTGACAGAAAAGAAAAAAACAGATAAATCCAGAGCTGTAATATGAGACTTTAACCTAATTTTCTCAGTAATTAAGATAATACACACAAAAAAGTAAGAAAAGTGAAGATCTGAATAACACAACCACCTTTAATTGTTGTAGAATGGAGATGCTCCATTAAGATCCTCCTCCAAGGAAGGGCTTAACGTGGAGTGTGTTGTCTCCACCCAAGGTCACATCCTTTGCCTCAAACGGATCTAGAGATTCAATGCAATCCCCAACAAAATCCCTCAGGCTTTTCTGGTAAAAATTGGCATGCTGATTTTAAAGTTTCTATGGAAATATAAAGGACCTACACAACCAAAACAATTTTAAAGAGGAAAAACGAAGTTGAAGGGGTTAACCTACTGAAATTCCAGAGTTACTATAAGCTCTAGTAATTAAGACTGATATTGATGTAAAGACAAAACTACAGATCACTGGAACAGAATACAGTCCAGTACTAGATCCATACATACATACAAATGATTTTGCCAAAGGTATCAAAAAGAAAGGATAGTCTTTTCAATAAATAATTCCAGAATAATGAGACATCTATTTTTTAAAAAAAGAATCTCTATCCTTATCTGCCTCATACCGAATATTAACTAGAAATGGATCACAGACCTGTCATAAAAGCTAAAACGATAAATATTCAAGAATAAAACATAGGGGAAAATGTAGCTATAAAGAGATAGGCAAAGATTTCTTAGAATATAAAAAGCACAACCCATAAAAGAAAAATATGGATAAATTAGACATCATCAAAATTGAAAACTGCTCTTCAAAGGTACTGTAAAAATAACAAAAAGCAAACCACATCATAGGAGAAAATATTTTCCATACATCTTGTATCCAGAATATATACAGAACTCTTACAACACAGTAAGCAGAAGACAAATAATCCAATATTAAATAGGCAGATCTTAATAGACATTTCACCAAAATAATAAATAAATGAGTGGCTAATAGGCACATGAAAAGGTGTTCAACATCAGAGTCATTAGAAAAATACAAATTAAAACCACAATGAGATATATTATATATTTATTAGAATGGTAGAATCTTAAAAATTGATGCTACCAAGTGTTAAACAGGATTTAGAGGAACAAAAAAAAAACCCCTCAAACATTGCTAGTGGGAATGTACGACCACTTTGAAAAATTGTTTGACAGTTTATCAAAATAATAAATAAAAGTCAATCTTTTCATATGACCTAGAAACCTAATCTTAAGTATACCCAAGAGATTTAGAAATATAGGTCCACACAATACTTGTACATGAATATTCACAGAAGCTTTATTTGTAACAGCCAGAAACTGGAAAGAACCCAAATTCCCATTAATGGTGAATAAACATATTGTGGTGCATACATGCAATTGAATGCTATTCCATAATAAAAAATACTGATACACTAAAACATTGATGAACTTCAAAAACAATACAGAGCAAAAAAGTTTAGACAAAAAGGAATACACTACATAAACCATTTACAGTAAATCCTAGAAAAGGCAAAACTAATCTGTAGTGACAGATGCAAATTAATGGTTGCCTATGTGGCTATGGGCTGGGGGTTGACTGCAAGGGGACAGCAAGAAATTTTTGGTAGTAATGAAATATTCTACATCTTTACTGTGTGGTGGTTATACAACTGTGTTCATGTATCATAACTCACTGAATTAACTATATATTTAAAATAGGTATCTTTTATTGTATATAAATTACAGCTCAAAATTGATTTTAAAAAATTAAAGATTGAAGACATACTAAGTAGTAGCATTCCTTACCAGGCTTTCCTCATTCTGGCTCTGATTTCTTCTGATTGATACCAATGGTATTCTGTTACTCTGTTCTTCACCCTAACTCTATCCTTCCCATGATTCCATCTTCCACCCTAAATTTTACAATATGAGCCCTGTTTATAGTATATCACTTTACAGCTCTCAAAACCAAGCCACCATTTATGCTTCAGATACATGTTCCTTTTTCTTTCCTTATCTCATAATTATGATAGTACATAATATATTCAAACAGATTCAACAATCATTATTTAGTGCCTACATTAGGCTAAGAACCATGGTTACAGAGAGAGGCTATCCACCAAGGCACAAAGTCTAGTTACTAAATTTAGTAATCCCTACCTCCAACTGAATATGCCACAAACACAAACAATGCAGCACCATAAATATAAAGCTTTTAATGGTGAAAAAATATATACAATGATTTAAAGAAATTATTTTAAGTATTTAGTTTGAATTTAAGAGAGAAAATTTTAATATCTCTTTGTCATCTATAGAGAGTATCAAGCTTAGAGGAAAGAATACATAGACTTCTTTAGCAACAATTTATGTCACTTTTGTAAATTGGCATTAGAGAAAATCCTAATGTAAAATAAAGTTACAACATTTTAGAGGTGGAAGAGTTTAGAAATCATCTAGTACAATCTCTTCATTTTAAAAAGGAAGAAAACAGTGAACAGAGAAGTTAGATGATTTGTTCAAGGTAATATACTACTAATTGGAAAGATCAGGTTATACAGTTAAATATCAAGTTTCCTAGCTCCCATTACATGCCACTTGCAGAATTCCATGGTAGCCTTTATCTCTGTATGGAAGGATAGCAAGTTGTCAGCAGCAATCTACATTAGGCAGAGGCATCTGGAAAATGTCAATGATTTCAAATCTTTTCAAGGAATAGTTTGTTCATTCTGTGCAGCTAAGACCATAATGTACCTGTTATAAAAGCAATGCTCTAATTTCTTTTCAAATTAAAATTTAAAGGTCAGATTCTAAGGCAGAATA
Source organism: Eidolon dupreanum (assembly GCA_028627145.1). NCBI lineage: Eukaryota > Metazoa > Chordata > Mammalia > Chiroptera > Pteropodidae > Eidolon > Eidolon dupreanum. The sequence continues at coordinate 26,862,825 of CM053517.1, read as the reverse complement.
TATTATTTTACTATTTTGCTTTTCCATTTCCAAGCATATATGGCATTAACATATTCACCTTGATAATACAATTCTTAATTATTAATAAAATTCTTAAGAGTCTCTTACAATGTATTTTAAGTCTGTGAGATAATAAAAAAAAATATTGTGGTCTCTGCCCTCCTGCTCTTGACAACCTTGTAACTTCCTGGGTGATAGGAGACTTATGTTCTAAGTGCTACTGGATGGCTCCTGAATGGGGGCTGGTCACAGAAAGAACATGCCATGATTAGAAGCTTGGAATTTTCAGCCCCATCCCTAACCACATTCTCTTGAGAAAGAAGAGCTGAAAATGGAGTTAATAATCCAGCATGCACACTTGATGAAGCCTCCATTAAAATCCCAATAGTATGAGGTTCAGAGAGCTTCTAGGTAGGTAAACACATCCACACTTGGAGGATGATGCACCCCAATTCCATGGGAACAGAAGCTCCTGCACTCAGGACCCTCTCAGACTCCTTGCCCAACGTACCTCTTCTTCTGACTATTCATCCATACCCTTTGTTATATCCTTTAATGAACTGGTAAACCTAAGTAGGTGTTTCCCTGTGTTCTGAGGTGCTCCAGCAAATTAATCGAACCCAAGGAGGCAGTTGTGGGAACCCTTCATTTGCAACCAAGTTGGACAGAAGCTGTACATATCCTGGAGACCTACTACTTGTGACTGGCATCTGATGTAGGGTGTGAGCAGTTCTGTGGGACTCAACTCAGCTCTTAACCTGTGAGATCTGATGCTATCTTCAGGTTAAATTGAGTTAAATTGTAGGACACCAGCTGATGTTGCAAGAAATCAATTGGTGTGGGGGAAAAAACCCCACATATTTGGTGACCAGAAATGTCAGAAGTGAAGTGTTCTGTATGAGGGATAAAGGAGACATACAGCAGGGAAGAACTGGGTTGTTTTTCTAATACAAAATTAAAAAGTAAAATATATGTAAAACAAATGATTATTCATACTAGATCTTGTAAAGAATGTAATTTACAATTCTGACTGAGGGCAGAATAAACTCAAAATGAAAAAGATCAAAATACTAGTGTTTTTAAGATTATACAAATACATAGTTTGATTCTGGAGTACAATACAGGTAAAACTAAGTATTTTCACTTAATACAAATCATAAATGCACAGCAAATCCATATATATGAAATTGACCAAAATAAAGATTATGTTCCCCTTCTACAATTTATAAAATTAGCCTTGTTTCTTCATTTTAAAGTATATAATATTTTCCTATTATTGAAAACAAACTTTAAACAATTTCATGTTTAAGATTTAATTTCAGTCCTTCCTACATTTTTTTCCCTTTAACTCTCCTTTTATCTTTTCAGTTATTGCCACTCTTCTGGTTTCCAGATTATTCTTTCACAAAAATTTCCTGTTTGAGAAATTTATATACCAATAATCAACAAGAAACTGTGCTAAGTTCTTTCACAAATGTAGCCTCATTCAATTTACTGTCAAAGTCTTATGAACCAAACAAATTAGTACCCATGTTCCTTTAAGGTCTCTGGTGACTAAGCTCCCTGAACCCACGTGAGTTTAGAGAGGACTGCCAGTTTATAGCAGGATCAGAAAAGTCAGAATGTTCCACTTTCACCCTAACAGCTAAGACCTGAAAAATGCTCTTGAATGAAACCAAAATTCTGCCACCTTGAAGCTGCTTTTTGGGATAATGATTTTACGCTGTTTATTAACAAACAAGCTTTAGAAAGAACCTTTGGCCCTCGTGCACTTTCATACCTAAGAGATTCAGACAGAGAAAACTGCTTCAGGAAGGAAATCTAGAATGCTGCCTTAGCCTAATTTGAATTCAGTATGGTAAATAAGAGGACATCAGGTGGTAGATACCCGAAGAAACCCATAGTTTTTGAGTCGCCCAGCAAGAATTTGCCTGTTCTGTATGTCCCACTCTTCCTCAAGAACTTATAAATTGCCTATTCTCACTTCTGAAATCTAATACACCATGCTCCCTCTATTTTCTCCTTTGTCCAAAACGTCTTATATACCCAATGTTGCCTTGCTGTCTTTGGAATTTTCACGGCTATGTGAATTCTCTGTGCGCATGTATTAAAATTTTGATTTTATTAATCTGTCAATTTGATTATTAACCCAGCTAGAAGAACTTAGAAGATGAGAGGAAAAGTATTAATTATTTTTTAGGCCCCCCCCACACTTCCAGATTGCTAGAGTAAATGACACTATTTCATTCTGATGGCTTTTCTTTGTTTCAGTTTGTTTTTCAAAAATAGTATTTATTTATTATAAAAAAATAGTATATTCTTAGTGAGAAAAATATAGAAATTTAAAACTTTAGTAAAATTTGAACCATAATCCCACCACCTAAAGACATCTAGTCATATTTTCTATAGATTCTGCCATCAATTTTTCTTGTTTCAGCTTTTTGGAAATCCCTAAAGCATAGGTCTTTAGTAGCAAGGAGAAAATGAAGTACCTAAACCATTTTGTATTCTCACAGAAAGTATTTCAACAACATTTTGGACTTCTTAGTCTTGAAACACCAAATGTTTAGTCAATGTTTTAAAACGGTAATAAAATTTATAGATTTTAAAAAGTGACTACGTACCTAAGAAATTCTGCAAATCAATTTTCCTCCTATTATTGAAACGAAAGGCTAAATTTCTAACTTACAGTTTTTAAAGTGAGTTATATTTACATTTTCTAAACACTAGTCCTGAAATAACTCTCTAAGTACAATATAATAATCTACTAAAGGTAAATGACATAATAGAATACATATGAAAACATAAAAGTTATAAAGTGGTATGCAAATATAAATTCACATTTAACAACAGTCAGAAACTGCTACTAGTTTAAAAACAAACCTTTTAAGGTTTTTCCAAGTAAATGAACAGAAAAAGACAACACATAAGGAAATGCTGACCTCAGTTGCAAATTTCTTTTCATTATCTCCCATGATGCCAAAACTTTAAAATTGCCACCTATAACTGATATACGGAAGAATGAAATAAATTAACTAAATAAACCATGTTCAGAGCCTACAAAGTGCTGCCAGACCAGGTAAGTCTACAGAACAAAGGAAGGTTACTGCAGAGATTACTAACAATTTACCTACACAATAAAGGAAGACAGAGTCTTTTAAGTCATACTCTACACAAAATAAACCCAACCATTCATTCTCTATGGCCAAACCATGGGGAACCTATAGAACAAAGGTTGAGACTGATAGCAAGCCTTAACGCTGCATACCCATACCATCTCAGGAAAATAGGTAAATAAAGTCTTTAAATGTAATTCACAGAAACTGAGAATGACATATAAACTGAATTTCTCGAACACTAGAGGTCTGTCTCTCTCATGTTGTCACTGAGAGGAGACGACACTGTGGAGGTTATTCTTTCTCTAATAAACTTTCCTTTTGTCTCTAACTAACTCTGCTGTGCACTTGAATTCTTTCCTGTGCGTGGTCAAGAACCCTTACTCGCTTCTCCCAGTGTAGGATTTGAGTCTCCACTGGGGGGATTCTCCCTGTCTTACATCATAATTATATGCTTAGTAATAACAAATGGCTTTACTTCTGACACTGGCATTTATATATTTTCTTTTCTATCTCAGAAGTAGATATAGTATTTTCAAAAAGTAGCAACCATACGTTGTAGTTGAAACCCATAACAATCCATTGGAAATCCAAAAATCTTATTTTTTATAAAAGTGAAATAAATTTGAGTCAAAGATAATTTACAGTATCAGTATAATCATTTTTTTGTTTCTATGATAGAAATAATAATCTTAAACTAAATTAGTTCACTCCCAAGTGTTTAAAGAAAAGTACATTTCTGCTCCATAACACTTAATAACCAACTCTATTCTTTACCATTTCCGGTTCCTATTACAGTCTAAGTTAAACAACTTTTCAGTGTTTCTCCTTCCTTTTCTTCCTCAAGATATCAGGCAACTTTAGATAATAATTTTATGTAAGTTAATTTTTAACTTGTTCTTTCTAATCTACAGAATTTCTATTACTAACTTCAGGTAAAATAAATAGTGCTCAAATATTTCTTCAACTACACAAATATGAAACCTATTTACATTTTAATTTTAGATGAAAAATTATTCATATTATTGAACTCTTTACACAAAGTCAATGATTTGAAAGACATAATGACCTAAGAAGTGTAGCTCTAAGATCCCCTTCAATGTGTGGTGCCATGTAAAACTGTCTTCCTTCTCACCTCCCATTTCTCCACCTCTGTGCTTTCCTGCTCTAGTACTTCCTGCTATGATCACTTCCCGCCACTTACAGCCAAAGGCAAAAGTTAAAGTTTTCTATGAAGAACAGAGAGTAGTGTAAAAGCCAGGTAGGGTCCACAGACATTTATCATTAGTAAAAGTTTAAGACTTAAAAGACTGGAGACAGAAATAATAAAGACACCACACAACTCTCCACAACTTGCCATCAATATTTAATACAAACTTACTACAGTCAGGCACTGTGATGAGCACTGGGTGCACAATGAATGAGACAAATACCTGTTTCTCTGTGGAGCTTATCCTCTAGCATGGAAGACATGTATTCAAATCATTCAAAAAATAGTCTGGCTAAAAAAATCTGCACAAGATTTGGAAGGCAGAAGTGAAGTAAGAGCCATTACTCTCAGAAGTCAGTCAGGGTTAAGAGTAGTGAAACAGAAACAGAGGTACTGACAGGTTCCAGTTTACCCCCACTCTCCCCTGCTCTAGGTCAGCTCTTCTTCCCAACTGCTGACCCTACTGAGAAGCAGTGGGCCCAGGCTCTCCACTGGACTCCTGAGTGTGGACATAAAGAGACAACTATGCAGAGGTCAGAGCTTTCTATAAATTTTTCTACAAGCATCACTGCGTGGTCCTACTCTGGCTGCAGGATACGGCTGGCTCGTAGATTCCTTTGAAAGCTCTGACTTATCTACCACATTAGTCTTTCAGAAGGACTTAGTTACTTTCACTAAACTTCCAACACTCTCTTCTTTGACTTTGCTTCCCCTGCTTCTCCCACAGTTGTGAAATGTCTTCTTACTATTTTACATCCCTTATTCTGCTTCTCTATTGAACCTAACTGATATAGTTGGTACCAAATGTGGTCCCAGGGTAAAAGTGCCATAACTTTAGAAATCTAGAATCAGTTTTCTGATCTGACTAGATTTAAAAACATTAATGACCTAATGGGAATTCATCAGGCCAAGAGAAGTATTATTTAAATTATCACCTATAATCAAGATAGATCAAGTAGTGGCTGCCACAAACATTTTACTGGAAATAGGCATAAAATGGTTTTCACTGGTTGCTTCTAAGTCAGTTAGGAAACTTGGATTAAAAAAAATAATGAACCTGAGGCCCAAATTCACAGTCTAAGGTCCAAGGACAGAAATGGAAAGCTTCTATGACTGTCATCCTAAAACAACTTATCTTCTTTAGGTGCAAAGTCAACATTTCTTAAACCCAAGTCCATGGTCTGATACTGTGGTAGACTGAAATAAAAAACCAATTGAGTTTACAATTTTACAGGGTCTCAGGATCCTATATTCTCTATATTTTTACATCTCTATATCCTGGCACATGATCAGACATAAAAATATGCTTGAGGCTTATAGTAGGCTGAATAATGGTCTCGAAAAATATCAAGTCCCAATCCCTTAAACCTATACATGTTATCTTATTTGGAATAGGGGACTTTGCAGGTGAAATTAACTTAAGGATCTTCAAATGGGAATATTATCCTAGATTAGCTAAATGAGCCCCAAATGCCAACACAAGTGTCCTTATAAGAAATAAGAGGGAAAAATAGAGATATACAAGCAGAGAAGGCAATGTGAAGATGGAGCAGAGAGAACTGAAGATGCTGGTCTTGAAGATCGGAGTAATGTACCCACACAAAGTGTGGGCCACCAGAAGCAGGAAGAGGAAAGAAGTGGATTCTTCCCTAGAGCCTCCAGAGGAAGCATGGCCCCACTGACACTTTGATATCAGCGCAGTAATACTGATTTGGATTTCTGGCTTCCAGAACTGAGAGAGAATACTTAGGATACAATAGCTTTTTAGAGGTTAAAATCTAATGTTAAGCTACCAATTCATATTGCTCTGCAATGAAGGGAATCAAAATTTTGCTACACTGAAGCTGCTTTGGGAGATATAGATTTTAAGGTGTTTATTAAAAAAAAAAAAAAAGACTTAGAAAGAAACTTTGACTCCCACCCCTTTCTTGTCCAAGAGAATTAGACACAGAAACCTGCTCCAGGAAGGAATCTTAGAATGCTGCCTTGGCCTAAAGTGAATTAAGAATAGTAAATAAGAGGACATAAGGCTGGTGCCTATTAGCTAGAAACGCCCTGACCTGTTGTTTAAGTTGCCACGCAAGAATGTTCCTGCCACGTATGGTGTACTCTTCTTCAACCAGCTGTAAATTGCTCACTCTCACTTCTGAAATCCGATACTCCTTCCATGCTTTTCTTTGTCCAAAAATGTCTTATATCACGCTTATGTGAATTCTCTGAGAGCATATATTAAAATTTTGATTTTCTATTCTTAGCTGACTCTATTGATTTGATTATTAGCTCACTAGAAGAACTTGGAATGTGAGAGGAAAAGTATTTGCCCCCACAGAAGTATACATGTTAATAAACTTCTGTTTATTTTTCTCATTCATCTATCTTTTATTATAGGAGTCTCAGCAAAGAACTCAAAAGAGTAGAGAGAAAATTATTTTTCCTCCCCTATAGGGGTGATAATAACTAGACTTATTACTAGGATTAAATGAATGACTAAAACATGGAACAGAAAAGTACTTTCAAATATAAGATTATTAATAATTAAAAATCTGAAATAAGGTTACTCTACATAAGATTTATCCTTGCCTCTAGGAGTGCTACAAAAGTTTGATTATTTCATTATAGGATTTAATGTAGCAATTATTTATTAAGGGTCTAATATATCATAATACTGTGTTCATATACTAAAGCGCTAAACAAATTTAAAAGATACAGTTACAAGCTTTAAAAAGCTTACATTCTAGTAGTGATAAATTTCTCAAATAACCATAGTACAATGAAAATATAACAAGTATCATAAGATTTATAAAGCCCAACACACAAGAGAAAAAATGTTTTGGACTAATGGTAGACTTCAGAAAGCTTCTTAAGAAGGAGGTGGCATTAAAGAGTAAGAATTCTTACAAAGATGGTAAGGAAGTCAGTTATTCCTTGCAGGAAGAGAGGATGTAAGCAAAGAGCAAGGCAGGCAGGCGTAGAGAATGGTCAGAAATTACATTTCAAAATAACTACTCCAGTTTAGCTACAAATTAGAATATGTGAGATAAAATATTTTTTTTTTTTTAAAAAGAGGGGGATGTAGAAAAAGGCAAAGGGGGTCAAATATACACGACAGATGGAAATTTGACTTTGGGTGGTGAACACACAATACAATATACAGATGTTGTATCACAGATTTGTACACTTTAACCCTATATAATTTTAACTAATGTCACCCCAATAAATTTAATAAAGTTAAAAAAAAATTTTAAAGAGATATATTGGTCTGATTGGAACCATGGAGAGCTCCAAATTTTGAAGAGCTTTGAATGAACACTCAAAGTAATTTTAAATTTATTCTGGAGCCAATAGTCACTGAGTATTTCTAAGGACAGAGTGGCCAAAAAATGCATAAGACCTCTGGCTTTAAAAAGCAGTATGGAGGTTGGGTGACTGGAAGAGGGGACAGGCTGAGTCTAGTTTGGAAGCCATTGCTATTGTGCAAATAAGAAGAGGGAAGGGCCAGATATAACACAGAGGTAGTGGGAATGAGAAATGGAAGAATTAACTTTGAGTTGCTGAAGCAGAATCAATACTTAGAAGGACAGTTAGGACGAGAAATGTAAGTTGAGAAGTAATTTCCTTAAAGGAAACAACCCGGGTTTACCAGTGAAAGTGAATAAGAGCACTGAGTGAGAAAGTGTACCAAATTTCATCCTTACCAAAGCTGAATACTGATTCCAAAAACAAAAAACTTTACTCTGGTTCCATTTTCAAATACTGCATGTAATCGAACATAATAAAAGTCAGAGTTCCAATACAAAGTAATGAAATGTAAGTGGTTTACTAAGCAAGATCATTGCTACATTTAATGTTCTTTAAGTCCTTTGAACCAGCGTTTGGGAGAGGTGTTCAGTTGCTTTAAACAAATATGTTAATTAAACCCTCACTTTCTCAACCCACAGAACCCTCCCGCAACACAGACACACCTGCCCCTGCTTCTGACAGGGATCCCACCTGGCCTCTGACCGCCCTTTCTCCGTACTGGCCTCACCGAGGCCAGCCTTACCATTTCTTGAAGTCCCTGCGGCTTCTCGAGCGCGGATGCCAGTCTGGTGGATCCGCGCCACGGAAAGAGAGAGAGCTCAAGGGAAGTTCCCTAAGGACTGACCGCCTGCCCAGGATACTGCACTTCGCTCTGCACCCCCGAGGTCCCAGGCACACCCTGCCGTTTTCATTCGCTTGACACACCCCTTTTCTCGGGCCCTTTTCCCTCCTCCACCCAGCACATTCCACACGTCGTCCCTCGGAGTTCCAACGTGTCACTTCATTCGCTTCCACCCCTCCTCAGCGAGGCTTTCAGGTCTCCGGCACTGTCCTGGTCATGCAGACGGACTTGGCATCAGCCTCTCCCACCAGAGCGTCTCGGCCACCCGGGCAGCCTCGCGCACCCCGGCCGCGTCGCCCGCCGCTCCCCGCACCGCGCCCCGCTCACCTTCCGTGCAGCTCGGCCGGCTGCGCGCTCGGGAGGCGGCGGCTCGGCCGCGCCGGGCGCCCCAGGCTGCCGCGCCCGCCGGGTCCTCCGCGACCCCTGACGCGCCGCGCTGCCTGCCGCCGCCGTCGCTGCCGCCAGCCCCGTACGGCCCAGGCGTTTCCGGGTTCCCGCGGTCCCGTCCCCCAAATGCTCCGGCTTCCGCCTCGGCCCGGGCGAACGCCGTTCCCGGCTCTGTTCTGGCAGCCCCGGCTCGGCGCTTGCCAGCTCTGCCCGCAAGGCGTGGCACCTGGGCTGCGGGTGGAGCAGCCCCCGGAGCCGGCTTCCCCGTCGCGTGACCGCACGGGCCACTGCCTCCTGCTAGATGTGGCCTGAAGGTACGAGGCAGGACGGAGCGACTTCCCCCGCGGGCCTCTGCAGGGCTGGCCTGCTGCGGAGGGTGCCTGGGTGCCCGGGGTGCCCGCCAGGATGTTCCTTTGCGAAAGGAAAGGCAAAGTCCTTTAGGGCAAAGACCATAAGAGGCAGTGGAGGAGGCGGATCCGGGAAAGAAACAGCCCGCTTCTAAAAATGCCAGCCACTGACACTAAAAACCAACGAGGTTTGCTCTGGCACAGGCTGCCACCCAGTAGCCTGGAAGAAGTCTTGTTCATTTGGGAAAGATCGCTTTTCCCTTCCTGGCGGCTCTTGAGGCTGAGCAGAGCCCTAAGCGGCGACACCAATGGGCCTAGTGCCATTAACCAGGGGGGGAAGGGGGAGAAAGAGCAAATGAGGTCAGAGAATCTCAAGGTTTTAAATGACTAATCTCTTCCTGGCTTCACGGATACCTTTCAAACTTTTTAAAAGGCCTTCCAATATCTTTACTGGAAACCCTCCAACCACTGCAGTCCATTCTGGTGATTGACAGGCTGCAACTAATATTCTAAGTTTAGTTTGATCATCCACTAGTAGAGCTTCCTCTTTACACAATGCTGCTATTGAAGAGGAATTTCTCACTTTAATGTCCAACATTTCCAATCAGTTCTTTGTTCTGCTTCAGTAAACATGCTTGCTGCCTAGGCCAAAGATCTTGGGGAATACTGAGAACTCACCCTCCCCTTAAGATGTATTGCTTTAGTGCTTGTTAGAAAATCCCATGCTCTGTAACTGCCAGTAGCCCATAGCAATTTCAGGAGCCTATAAATCAGCTCATGCCAACAGTGAAAATGTGAGTATAAAAGTGAAATTGCTCTTAAGCTCAGGGCCCAGATTTTCAGAGCGCTAGCATTTCTGGGTCCTCCAGGGTAATAAAACTGAGTTTCTCCAAACTTCTGGGTGCTGCTTGATTTCTCGCTGGTCTGAGATTTTTTGTTTTTTGTTTTTTGGGTTTTTTTTTTTTTTTTGCAACTTTTCTGCAACACTATAAACCAAGCCTATGTCTCTTTTTATCGCGAATGATAAAAACTATGTCCAAGGGAGCTGGAAAAAGAGAGAACGTGCAGAAAAATATAATTAAATAGATAAACTGGCTTTAAAATTTTTTGTAATAAGATCTTGAGAAAAATTCCTGGATGGTGGAATATATGTTAGGCCTCAATGTTCAAATGTTTTGAAAGTAAATTTGCATAGTACATAATAATAATAGCTAGGCAATATTCTAAGAATATTCATTTCATTCATTCAAAAAATTGTAGGTTCTTGGTAAATAAATGTGATTGTGAAAGGAAAGATTTAAAATATTTTAAAAATACACCAGCAGGAAAAATATACCTTATGACATAAATACATTTTTTTTTTTTTTTTTAGGGAGGAAAGAAAGACATTTTAGTCTGTCCAGTAAGCTTTAAAATGAGAAAAATAAGAGGGGGAATTACTTATGAAACAGTAATGTGTTTTAGCATCTTGGATGGGCATGAAATAAAAAATGATTCTATGCAAATAAAAGCAACAGTGAAAACAGAGGGCCATATATGAGATCCACAACTGATTTAAAGATATGAGCCCCCAAACTGGTAACCAAAAGAAATTAATACTTTCATTAGCTTTTCCTAGCTTTACAATGTATGCTCTAATAATACTGAACTGCTTTGTGTTTCACCGTATGTACCATCTATAATACCTATTCCTATTCCTCATGCTAGTCACTAAGTATAGAACACAATTGTACTGCTCCCTCGTATTTTTTATGGCTTGCCCCACTCATCTTAATTCTTTGCTCAGATGTTAATACAAACTTGAAGACTTTTCTTGTCCCCTTCCTCTCAGGGGTCTGAACTTCTTCTCTGTGGTCACATAGCATCTTGAAGGATCCTGTGAGCATCTAGATAATTTACTTAATTCATTGTATCTGTTTTATATCTACCCTTTCTGCCCCACACTTTCCTTGAGGTCAGTACTATCCTATTCATCTCTGAATCTTCAGTCCCTACCACAGTGCTTAGCACATAGCAGAAATTTAACACATTATTTCCTAAACTGAACTGAACTGGTTGGTGATAATGTCACAGACAAGCCAGACAGTACAAAAGCTTACTGAGAAAGAATGTCAGCAGAGCCTAAATTGTAACTCTAGGTATCTAACACATTCAAAGATGTCAAGTCAGTATCCAAAGCCTGAAGCTCTTTAAATAGTAGCAATTTAATAAGAATTGTACTTTTGTGTAGTTTGCCCTTATCATCTCATTTAACCCTCACAACAGCCCTATAAAGTAGACATTAGTATTTTATGGAAGACTGTATTTTATAGAAGGAGAAACTGAGGCTTTCAGATATTAGGTAACTTACTAAAGTTCCCATATCTACTGAAAGGTAAGTTGGGATACAAATCCTAATTTTTCTGCCTTTAAAGTCTGTGCTTTAAAACACTAGCTTTAGGAAGAAAAAATAGTACAGAAGAGAAAGGAGCACAGTTTAGGAAAAAGGTGGCAGACAGCAAAAGTAGCAATAGGGATAAAAAGTATCAGTAAAGAATAGAGATGGCCATAAAGGAAGAAAGAAAAACAGCAACTTGGGGACACTGGGGCGAAGGACCAGCTTTGGCTTCTCTGTCATAACAGATCTGAAAGGCAAAGTTTTGGCTCCCTAAAGACGTAAATGAGAGCAGCAGATTTAAAGACAGCCAAAGCCAAACGGGACTATGTATGTATCTCAGCGGACCTGATTAGGGTTGCCAGATTAAAATACAGGACACCTAGTTAAATTTAAATTTCAAATAAACAATGAATAATTGTTTAGTATATGCAATATTTGGGATATACTGATCCTAAAAATAGTTCACCGTTTATCAGAATTCAGATTTAACTGGGTAGCCTATATTTTTATTTGCAAAATCCAGCAACCCTTTTGAAAGCATGAGAGCATTAGAATATTGCACAATAACTAGTTTCCAATGGTGCCCCAGAGAAATTAAGACAAAGTGAAATTATATTGGGTGCAGATGATAAAGCAAGCATCGTGCATACAAAGTAATAATCCTCAATCGGTATCTTCAGGCAGAGCCAAGCCTGGCAGTTCAGGAACTTCAATGGCTTAAGACTCAATAAGAAAAAAAAGAAGAGAGCAGGGATTATGGTGATATATATTTTTAAGATTTCTATTCAAAACAGTTAAAATACAAAAACTTTCAGTGTTTAGAGAATTAAACCTCAGGTTTCTAGGTGTCACTTACACTTTGTTTCTGCTCATCAGTTTCTGCTGATTGAGAAGGGAAGGTTTCGGTGGTGAGCCGCCCAGTTGGAAGAATGCACGAGAGGCTGACATGAGAATGAAACAGCAGGCACCAACTTTACTGCAGGGAGCACACTTCTATTGCGGGGAGTACAGCTCTATTCAGGGGAGCGTGCTTCTGCTTTTGCTCTTCTTCTGTTCCCCTTCCGCTCCCCAGGGGACCGCATGGTCTCCACATATATCAGAGTACAATAGTGGCCTTCAGCCACACATGCATGTTACAATAAGCTGAATTATGTTTACATATTTTAGGTGCAGGTGCCCGACTACACTAACGAAACATTCTAAATCCTAGGTCTTATTCCCAGCCACGAGCCTGGATCATAGCCAGACCTGGGACCAGCCAGGCCTGGGACCTATACTACTCAATTAGTTCTTAAAACTACTAAATTGATATCACAGCTCATGAAGGTGGCCGGTGGAGGCAGACAGTTTGCTTTTTCAAGCTGCCAAATTAGTTGAATCTGGCATGTTGTTGTTAGTTCTTTAGGGCAAAGAAAGATTACTTGTCAATCATTTACTTCTAAGAGTGGTTGAATGAGGTCACTTCTGTTTCATCAATAGCAGTCGTGATCATTTTGCTTTGAGGTGGATCTGTAGAGTTTAACACGATAGGACATCCATCTGACCAATCTGAAATGAACTTGCTTTTCATTTCCTCCTTTAGCTAAGAGGGGATTCTGTGAGGCTTTTCCTGTTATTCAGACGAAGTAGTCTTTGAGTTGGGGGCTTAAAGGGTGGTTTCATGGAAGTGAGGCCATACATTCAGAACCACCTGGAGCAAATTACCCTGGATGATTGCTGTCTCACGGAGCTTGTTGATTCTGTTCAAAGCTTCAGTGATCTCCTGATGCTCTTAAGTCGCTGATTGGTGGAGTAACTTGGTGGTCTGGGCATCAAGGAATTGGTTTTATTTCAGAGTCAGGGTCAATTGTAAATGGAAGTTTTGGGATTCCTCTTTGTAGTTATCTGATAAAATCACCACAGATTCTTTGGTAAGCAACTAGGAGAGAGGTTCATAGTGTGTTTTTGTGCTGTCAAAGCTGGTCAGGGGCCTTGTAAGTCTGGGTGAGGGGCTGCAATTCTAGTGACATTGGGCCCTATTCACCAGTCCTAGAGGATATTTGATTATGCTGTTCCTATGCAGTTGGATTATTCTGTTTACCATATATTTCCCACTCTCTCCACTTCTTGGCTCTCTAGTGATTGAGTAGGACCATATAAACAGTAAGAATATTATGTGTCATTCAATGCCACAGCACTGAATTGCCAATTTGTGACCCTCTGGTCCAATCTTTCCTCTGCTTTTGAGTCTGGCAATATTTATGATCATGACTGCTCCATCAGATATAAAATGAAAGCTCCAGCAACCTGCAATAGACATACAGCATAAACAAGAAATAAATCTTGGTTATTATATATCATTAAGATTTTGAGAAAACCTAGCATATGTTGATTAATACAGAAACTAATGCTCAGAGATGGGGTGTGTTTTAACAACGAAAACTGACTTTTGTGGCATTGGCTTAGTGGTAAGTGAGATGATTTTGGAAGCTGGAGTAATGACAATCTTTGTAATACACTGGAATATTTGATAAAACTGTCACCTACAATAACTTGGAACATGAATAATGAACCTAGTGTGTTTGTAACTCCAGGAGAAGAGACTAGAAAACAAATGTTAATAGGTGTTGCTCTCCCATAAACTTGGTGAGTACAAGATACCTGGAATTAAGTAGATAAATGGAGATGTACCAAGATAAGAACCATGTTTATGGCTATTGGCAAACGAAGCTCACTGGAATCAAATAGACAAAAAGACAGTTATGTTTATGACATAATTGTTCTGGCAAAGAAACAAAGAGCAAGGACAAGACTTAAAATGCCTCTTTGGCCTCCAGCCTTCTATAGATAGGAAATGAGTTCAGACACTGCTCAGCCTCCCAAGAGTGCACATTCCCCAATGCCCACTTCAGATATAGATAAGGAAGATAATAAAAAAGAAAGGACTCTCTCCTAGAAGGTCAAGTCAGGGGAAATAGAGCACAATGAATTGGATAGTTCTTTTTAGAGAGCAGAATTGGCATCTAATTCAAGAAATATTTTCTACTCCAAAGGTGGCAGAACTTCACAGTATCTTGCCATGGACCAGTGTCAGCTCTATATTTCCACTGGTCCCAGTCCCCATGTTTGTTTTTTTAGTAACTTTCCATCCACCCTCACCTCCAATCTTTCTGTTCTCTCTGAATTTGCCCATTCTAGATACTTCAAAAACTGTTATCACACATTTGTCCTTTTTTACTTGGTTTATTTCACTTAGCATAATATTTTTAAGGTTCATCCATGTTGTAGATCATATCAGAACTTTACTCCTTTTATTTATCCATCAAAAGACATCTGGATTGTCTCTACGTTCTGGTTACTGTGAGCAATGCTGCTGTGAACCTTCATGTACAAGTATCTGTTTGATTCTGTTTTCAGTTCTTCTAACTGTATACCTAGGAGTGGAATTGGTAATACTATGTTTAATTTCTGAGGAACTGCCACACTGTTCACTAACATGGCTGCACCATTTTACATTTCAACCAGCAATGTATGAGGCTTCCAGTTTCTGAACATCCTCACCATCACTTGTTACTTTCCAATATTTATTATAGCCATTCTACTTAGGTATGAAGTGGCATCTCCCTGTGGTTTTAATATACATTTCCTTAAAGACTAATGATCTTGAGCATCTTTTTATGTAGTTATTGGATAGATGACTATCCAATATCTTCTTTGGAGAAAGGTCTATTCAATTCCTTCACCCATTCTTGAATTGGGTTGTTCGGGTTTTGTTGTTGTTGTTGAGTTTTAGGTGTTTTTATATTTTCTGGATATTAAACCCTTCTTGCCAAATCCAAGGTCATGATGATTACCCTTGCTTTTTAAGTTAGACTGACTTTTACAGCATCATTCATTCCACTGGAGAGAGGTTTAGTAAAGTGCTTGGTATCAAAAGCAGCGCATCATTAGTGCTGAGAATCAAAGATATTCAGCTCCTAATCAACTACTCAGACTCTCCACCTGTGCAATGAAGACTCCTCAAGCCCTTCGTGCTCCACTAGCAATCCAAGGATCCGACAGGAAGCCCAACTTCTGGTTCTCTGTTCCAGACTCCTGTTCATCCGTGGCACAGGATTTGATTTTTATTATTTTTGAGTACTGGCTTGATTTCTGATGCCAGCTTCTTATGGTTTTATGGTCTGAATTGTTAATTATCTTTGTAAATGACTTAAATGGTTTATAGAAATCTTGCCTCTGTGGGTGAAAGGTAGCACCAAATCTGGTTTATTACTCTTTTCTGTTTTTCTATTGCTGCCTGGCTGAAATACAAAATGAGCTGAAATATTTTTGTTGAAGCTATAATCTCTCTACTGGGTCTGTATACACATTTGTGTGTCTGTGACTGGATAATATTTTCTTTCCTCTAGATGGTATTACCAAATTAGATTATAACATCTCTTAAAAGAGATCTATTTGGATTGATTTAGAGATAAGTGAGCCTATGTAATGCCTAACATTCCCAGAAATTAAGGAAATTGATCTTCTAATAATTGAAATGTACTAAAATATATACTATTATAGAAACTAACTTTATGATTTGAGAATTTGAGTTCATATTACTTAGGTAAATCTTTGGTAAATGAGACTAGTTTAATATTATTGGTTAAATAAAAATAACTATCTTTTGAGTTATTAGAATTAAGTATAATACCAGCATACATTATTATTCTAATTAGGGATAATTTTCCTAATTTTATATACATTTACTGATCAAATAAGCTAGCATTGCATCTACAGATGTTTAAAATTATGAAAAATCAAAGTTTGTGTTTAACCAAATTGAATCAGTATTCTAGCAAACTTTATTTCGCCAGTAATCGTGTTTTGTAGTTTGTCAGCTTGGAAATAGTTACCAGATCTTTAAGTAACTTAAAATCTTGTATCAATGCCGAATTGAGTTAATTAGTGGATCTTCATTAGCTACCCAGATCATTTCTAAATATAAGATACTGAAATATTAATTGCAAAGCATAATTTTAAGTTTACATAATTTTTATGTACTTTTTGCCTCTCTTTTTATATGAAACAGAAAGGCTATATATTTGGCTATGTTAATGAATATGTTTGTTGTTGCAACTTCAGGATGTATATGGTTATAAACAGTTATGAGATGTACATTCACAGGCTCTGCTAGTCTGTTAAAAATGCTAATGTATTACAAACAGTCACAACTATCTAAACTCCTAGTTTTCTCTGTAAAGTTCAAATGACTGTGGTTAAAAACTTTAGTTAATATATGTGAATGAGACTCAGAGCCATAGTGACACAGAGGAACAAACTTGTATGCAAGATATGTAGGGTGGGTTTTGTTAAGTAAAGAGAATATTTTTTGCGCTAGTGTAAAATGACACTTTGTTCCAGAATGAGAAGTTAAGTAGAGGAAAAAGTGTGAATAAATATAGAAGTTGTAGAAGGTTCTCAGAGAGGGAGTTTTACTTGTGGTGGTCAAAGCTAGCTGAAGTTTGATGGATTTATTTATAAGATTGTCGAAGAGTTTTATTAACAAATATACTAATGCAAAATCAGAATTCAGTTGCTCTCTATTAAAATGAGAAAATCTTCTTGGATTACTTGTTTGCTTTAGTAGGAGGCTGTAGAAGATTCTTCTCTAACTTCTGAGTAATTTGCCCATAATTCTCTCATCAGAATTATTTCCCATGCTTTATGTTGATTTTATCTTGTCTTTGATTACTTGTAAGAACAAAGTCTTCCTATTTTTGAAAGAGCTAAAGTTCTTTATAATCATGTTAGCCTCTTGAGTATACTTTTAAAATCTTTTATTGACAGTTTGATGAACTATGTAGCCAGAAATTGTTTTAGTTACCCATGATCCTGTTTAAGCAGGTGTTTAAACCTCCTGAGAACCTTTGATATTTTTGCCTTCCCCACATCAAATCCTAAATTATATATTTTGCACTTCTGTCTTCCCAGAAGCCCCTGAGAAATCACCAACAATTTGTTCTTTTATCTTATAAGAAAAGAGATTCTAAAAAAAAAAAAAAAAGAGGCTCTAGTAATAGTTTTATCTGTCGCTATTAATGAGTTACATGGGAAGAGCTGTCAAATCAGAAGAGATGCTTAACCTTCCCTAGACTAAATTTGTATGGATAAAAGGTAATTAATATAAATGTTTCAGAAGCTGTATGCTGTGTGAGCAGTTTCTAAAGATTTGTCAGTATCCTCACTATCTTTGGTATTTCTATTTATCAGAATCCAGGTTGCTGCCTTTCCTGATATTAGGCTCAAAGTATGATGAATATATCATAATTTCAGTTATTTTTTAAAAATGTTAAGTTGGTCACATCTTTCTTTAATTCAAATCTAGCATCTTCTAGTAGCATATGGTTTTGAACTGGGGATTTATATTACTTGCCTATGGAGTTTTATGAATATACAAATGTTCTTACTGAATCTTTTTATTTGATAGACTTGTTATATTCTTAGTATATTTAAACTAAATGCTTGGCATATTCATGGAATATTATGTCTCAGGATTATTATATATTAAATCTGAAGAACTTTTTCTTCATAAATATTATATTCATTCATTTTCATAAATGTAATATCAACCATTCTTTGCAAATAGGATTATTATACTTATAGATATTTTGTCTAAAACTTTTTAAAACTGACTTTATTTTGTTTTGCATGCCCTGGAAACAACCTTCTTTGATAGTTTCATTGTTCTTACAGTGAACTCTCATGAGATCTTTCACTGTTGAAAATTATCAGTAATGAGTTAAATGAAGCCATTTTAAGTCTTTTGTTATCTAGAGACAGTTTTTGTTTTACCCTGAAGCTTCCTTGAAAGGACTTATTGAATCAGGTGCACCCACAAAGATGGACTGTCTCAGGCCTGTGAAAAAGAGCCCAGTGACTTGCTACCCTTGCACACAGGTTTCCAATGACACTGCTTAAACAACTGAGTCCTTGAGTCCGTCCAGTGGATCGAGTCAGGATCCAGAACTCTAGTCCAGAAACAGATGGCTAACCCAAGATCGAGTAGAATATGTTTTCTGGGTATAAGAAATCCTTTTTGCTTTCTTCTTAAGCTATCTTATATAATTCATAATAACTTAGTAAGCTGTTTTTGTAAACAGAAGTGAAATATTTATCTTTTTCTCCCTGCCTGACCCCTCCAGAATTTATAAATACTGTGTGTTCTTATTTTTATGGCAATATAGTTATTTGCACAGTTTCAGTAAGTTTGTCCTCCTTGATAATGGGACTTCACTGAAAACACCGGTTATGCAACCAAGGCCTTGCTGGTGAGGAAAGGGTTCAGAAATAAAACAGTCACCAGAGTCAAGCTGCAAAATTAACTAAAATCAAGTAGTCTGAGGCATGAGGAACTGACTTTATTCTCACTTTAATAAGCCTGGAAACTTAAATTTTTTAACTTTCTAGTCGTGCATAAACACCTGGGTATATACCAAACCTCCAGGAAACCTATGATTACCCTCTGAAGCGCTAAGGAAAGAGTGTTCGTGTATCCAGACCTGACATCCACTGTCCAGGCCATAGGACATCTAGAGGATGACCAACTCAGACCAATCCAGAGGCTGAGAATGCAGGACTAACTCTCCTCAAAAATGTCCTTTTCCCTCTAAGTGATTCAGGACAGGCAAATTTCCCCAAGACGGGGAAGACCAAGCACTGCATTGAAAGAAGAGGGTCCTTTGGTGGGAAGTGAAGAAAGACTTCAACACACACGCCACAGTTAGTGTCAAAGGGAAAGTTTACTAGAAAAGGAGTAACACTCCACAGACAGTGGTCTCCTCTCAGAAGCAGAGTGAGAGGGACCAAGAGAGACAATGAAGTGAGAGACAGAGTAAAGAATACTGAGAGAAAGACAGTGAGAGGGAGCCTGAGTGTTCAGGTGTTGTAAATTCAGCTTATATATGATTCTTTAGTTCCCATAGTTTAGACTTTGTGTACCCATTTCCTTTGATATGGACATACAGTGAGGAAGGGGAAAGGGAAGAGTCTATGGACTGAAAGGCCTGCTGGCAGTTTCCTGCCTTTATCCCATAGATTTCCCATGGTTTTAGCCATAAGGAATGAATGATTTTATTTGTGTAGGGTGCCACATAAAGACTCTGTTATTGATGGGTTGTGAGCAATCCCAGCAGAAATCTTCCTTTGTTCTGCAGGTGTCCTCTGGGTCTGGCTGCAGGGCCCATCACCATATTGCAGTCTCTCAATGTAGCTTAATTAACATTTTAATTCTCTTGCTTCCTCCCTACATTATAAGAAGCCTCAGCTTTTCTTTCTTCTTTGTAACACTTTGGGTATTTTCTAATTGTGTTACCAGTTTGCAGACTCTAAGACTGAAATAAATATCATTTATTGCTAGCCAAGCCTTCCTCCGCTTTCTGGGTTTGTTTGACACTTTTAGGGAACTGTGGTTAATTTTATGGCACTAAAGCTTAAAATGTTGCAGGATTCTCAAATGGAGAGATGAGACACCGAGACTATAAGCAGGTAGCAGTGTTTATTGATGCTGGCATCAGCTCAGAGGATCCTTATCCAAGGCTGAGCCCCGATTGTAACATAACAGGCAGTTTTATACAGTCTTGTCATTCCAACACAGCTACAGATATAAGGAAGAACATTACTTGGTTGGCAAGCTATGAGAAAACCGATGTTAGCCGAAGAGTCCTTGAGGTGTGGGGAGGGCAGTCAGGAACGAACTCGTTTGAGCAGGAAATGGCCAGGCTTTGATGCTCGGACCCAGGACTGGGTCAGAGAGCATCATCTCCTTTTTCTAACTTTTGGTTTAGAGGCTGGTACCTCTATAGCATGAGGACTTTTGCTGCAGTAGTATTGGCCTAATACCAAGAAGGAGACTTGGGCCACCAGTTTAGGTCTCTGTGATTTAAAAATAGCATTCTTTTACATGGAGTTTCTCCAGCCCACTGAGTGTATCCTGGACCTATCCAGCCAAGACATTCTTCCCTTAGCACTTCTGAGGAGAGGACCCAGCTCTGGGGTCGACCCTTTTGGGGGGAGCCACCATGTGGCTCCACTGGAGGAGGTAAAAGGCGTCTAGGCTAGTTCTCTTCCAAGGCCAATGCTCACTCATGAGTGCTCCTCTACAAATCCAACATTTAGTGACACCAAGTTCAAGGGCTATCCTCAGCTAGGTCAACAAAGAGGTTTTTCTCTAGGTTTTTGCCGAAGGTGGCCTTTAGCTTATCATACATTTGTGGGCTTTGGGGCCTGAGAGACAATATAGGCTTAAATGAGGTTGGATTATACGGCCATTGGACAATTTCTCTGACTGCTGAGCCCTCTCTATGGTTATGCACCTTTCCCCTGCTTGAGGTCCATTGCCAACATGCCCAAAATTTCCCTAATTTTTAGGTTCTTGGCAGGATTGGCCACTCTTAGATCTAACCTTTATGTACTCCATCCAAAATTGGAATCCCCAAGGAGTGCAGAGTGTGATGTTTATGGCACACCCTTTGGGTAGGCTGGTTATGGAAGTGAAGCCCGTGGCAGTGTTGGACCCTACCCTGTACCTTCGCATGCAGTGGGTACAAGGGGAAGAAGAAGCGGGGAGACTGGCGCCACACACATGGCGGAGCATGAGGAGAAGGAAAAGAGTCTTTAGGGTCCCATCCTGACGAGACATCATCCTCGGGCTTCTGCTGCGTGTAGATTGATCAGCTTCCGGTGTGACCAAAGCAGGGCCGACGTCTCACCCTTGGTCTGTCGGTGCAGCCGGCGTTTTCTTCCGGAGGGTTGCCTTGAGGGGCTCATAAGAATCTGGAATGCTCCCACTCTGCAGCTGTGGGTTTAGGTCTGCTGTGATGTACTCATGACGTTGTTTCAGCAACCTTAAGTGGGGGTAGACAAAATGACAGTAAAGGGGAATCTCCACAGGGGTTTTAGGTGCAGAATATTCCATTTCTTTACCCAGAGTCTCCTGGCTTAAAGGAATGAACTTCAGTGGTTAAACTGACAGGGAGCCTTTCCCTAACCTGTTGATGGAGAGTCTGGACCTAGGTGGTCCCTAGGGCCTGAAGCTGTTGTCTTTGAGTCAATTCACCTATTTCCTTGAGGTCTCCTTGTAGTCCTTTGTTGAGTGGTGGTGGCCACCCATATAGGATCTCATAGGGGGAGAACCCAGTCTTCTTGGTTGGAGCTGACTGATTCTTAATAGTGCCATGGGAAGGACTTTGTCCCAAGGTAGATGTGTCTCCTGACATAGTTTTCTCAACTGAGTCTTAAGGGTCCTGTTCATACATTCCATTTGTCCTGAACTCTGTGGTCTATAGGCGGTATGCAATTTCCATTTAATATTTAAATTCTTGGCTAGTAGCTGCACTATTTCTGCTACAAAGGCTGGCTTATTATCTGAGCCAAAGATAATTGGCGGGCCAAATCGTGGAACAATTTCTTGGAGGAGCGGTCTGGCTCCTTCTCGGGCCTTCTCAGTCCGGGTGGGATAAGCCTCTACCCAACCAGAATAGGTGTATATGAAGACCAAGAGATACTGAAGGCCCCGTGATTGAGGCATTTCAGTGAAGTCTACTTCGAGTTCCTCAAAGGGGGTGCTACCGATACTTTGGATCCCCGGTGGGGCACACAACCCTTGCCTGGGGTTGTTGCGGGCACAGACTTCGCACCGTTCACACACTGCTCGGGAGATGCTAGAGAGCCGGGGGACACAGAAGTACCAGCCCAGGGTGGTTTCTCGGGCAGTGCGACCAAGATGAGTCCTTTTGTGAAACTGCTTGACAAAAGCTGGGGCAAGCGTCCCAGGGACTGGAATTCGTCTGTCCTTGAACTTCCACCATCCATTGGGGAGGAGGCTGCCCTCTTGTTTTAAACCAGGCTTGTTCTTGAGGTGAGTACTTGGGGTCCCATTCAGCTAAGGACTGGGAAACAAGGAAGCAGAGCTGTAGGGCTGGCCATCTCCTTGGGTGCTGCTAGTTTGGCAACATGGTCTGCCTTGTGGTTGCCCTGGGCCATTATGGTGTCCCTTTTTGATGTCCTTTGCAGTGCACGGCTGCTACTTTCTTGGGGGCCCACGCAGCATCTAAGAGTTCTGGAATTTCCTTTCCATATTTCATGTCTTTTTCCCCTGAACTGACTAGACCGTTCTTTTCATACAGGGCTCCATGTACATGGAGGGTGGTGAAGGCAAACTTAGAATCAGAGTATATGTGAGCACACACTCCTGCTGCCAGCTGAAGGGTGAGGGTCAAGGCGATGAGCTCTGCCTTCTGTGCTGAGGTTCCCTTGGCAGAGGTTTTGCCTCAGTGGCGGAATGTAGGGTCACCACAGCACATCCTGCAAGGCGTTCTCCTCCCCTCACAAAGCTGCTGCCATCCGTGTAATAGCCTACATCAGGGTCCTTGAGGGGCTGGTCTGTCAAGTCAGGTCAGCTGGAAAACACTTTATCCATGACTTCAATGCAATCATGGTCTGGCTGGCTGGGCCCCACGGGGAGCCAGTTTGTTGGCCTCTGACACAGGAGGGCCATGGCTGTGAGTACTTGCAAGCAGGGTGGCCAGCCCTGGGCGACAGAGTCAAGCTGTTTGGAGAGATAAGCCACGGAACCGTGCCAAGATCCTAGCAGTTGGGTTAAGGCATCTACCGCGACACCTCTGCGCGTGTACGTACAGAAAGAAAGATTTAGTTAAGTCTAGGAGTCCTAGTCCAGGGGTGTAAGTGAGTGTCCATTCGATTTCTTTAAAGGACTTCTGTTGTGTAGATTCCCAGAGTAGGGGCTCCAGTTTTCCCCACTTTGTGGCTTCATAAAGTGGTTTGGCCAGGATGGAGAAATTAGCTACCCAGATTCTGCAGAAGCCAGCTGCTCCGAGGAATTCGCGGACTGGTCGTTGGGTGGTGGGGACCGGAATTAAGCAGACCATTTTTTTCTTTTTGGGCCAAGTCGGCATTGTCCCTGTAACAGGTGGGAGCTGTGGTATTTTACATTTTCTTGGCAGATTTGAGCCTTTCTTTTAGAGACCTCGTAACCCACTTTCCAGAGGCGATTGGGGAGTAGATGCGTTCCTTCCATGCATTTCTCATAGGTCTTTCTCACCAAGAGGAGGTCATCTACATACTGGAGTAATGTACAGCTCTGTTGGTTTGCCCGGAAGGCCTTTAAATCCGAGGCTAGAGCTAATGGTCGGGGAGATCGTGAACCCCTGAGGCAGCCATGTCCATGTCAACTGGCCCTTGTCTCCACTTTCAGGGCTTTCGCATTGGAAGGCAAAGATTGGTTGACTCTGAGGAGCCAGGCGAATGCAGAAGCAGGCATTCTTGAGGTCCAGACAGGTGAAATGAGCTGCCTCAGAGGGCATGAGGCCTAGGAGGGTATATGGATTGGGGATAACAGGGAGCAGGGTGATAATCGCCTGGTTTACTGCTCATAAATCTTGGATTGGCCGGTATTCATTGGCTTCTGAACTGGCAGGAGAGGCGAATTACAGGATGATTGGCAGGGACGAAGAATTTTATACTTCAGAAGTCTCCCTAAATGTTTTTGGATCTCGACTTTTACCTTATGGGGGATGAAATACTGTTTTTGATGGGCTGGCTCAGCAACTGGTTTTAATTCTACTACTACTGGAGGAATGTGTCAGGCCAGTCCCGGAAGGTTGTCTTCAGCTCACACTCAAGGCACCTCGAAGGGGAGCTCAGGTCTCTGTTGGGTCCCTTCTATGAGACTATAGAGGAGCCACTCTTCTCCTTGGGGAACCGTGAGCGACATGATCTTTGCTTCTGGCTTCCTCAGGTTAGGGCTGCTTGGCCACGTGTGTCAAAGATAATTTGAGCCTGTAGTTTTTCTAAAAGATCTTGTCCCATCGGTGCCGTCGGGAAGTCAGGCAGATATAGGAATTCGTGGACGACTTCTTGCCCTCCTAGGTTGCACCGGTGGGGCTGTAAGAAGGGGCAACGGACTCATCCCCCGGTTGCTCCCTTAATGGTAGCTTGTCTTTGAGAAAGGAGGCCCACAGGCCGAGCTGCAACTGCGTGTTCAACTCCAGTGTCAATCATAAAGTCAATAGGTCAGTTCCTGACTATCATTTGGACCATAGGCTCCAGGGGGCCTAGCAGAATGGAGCCCGGTCTGGCCTAGTGCTGGCAACGCAGGCTTTTTTTCTTCAACTGACCTTGGGAGGCTGCCCAGGCTTGGGCTAGGAGGACACTACAGTTCTCCTCTAGGCAGACTCTCAACCAAGGGGGTCAGGTGCGAACTATTGCCTCCCAAGAATCAATATAAGGGGATTGATTTAGGTGGCCAGGTTGACCTGTAATGACTTGAGAGACCTTTGCAATGACTTCCCTTATCAAGAGCACCTTCTGCTGGCCATCCAATGCCAAAAGGGGGCCAGTTGATCTCACAAAAAGTGCAGAGTTTCTGTGGGGTGAGTTTAACTCCATAATCTCCTGAATAGTCCTTTTTGAAATTCTTAAGCATACAACCTAAAGGCATCTGTTTACTCTGTTGTCCACTTATCCTTCCGCCCGTGGTCGGTGGCGCACGTGCACTCAGAGATTCACTTTGTCCATCTCTGGCCGCTCCCCTCGTGGGGAAATTTCAGGTGCCTCTTAGTAATTGGTGTGTCGATATAAACCCCCGACCGGGATCACTGGAGTAGACTCCTCATGCAGAGCCAGTGACACCACCTTAAGTCGTATGAGGTTCGCTACAGAACCGCGGATAGGAGCTTAACTATTGCTTCGTTGCAAGGCCATGTCTCAGTCACACACAATCACGCACAAAACACACTCCACCCTCTGCCCTATGTACCTGAGAGCTCACGGTTTCCTCTAACAAATGTAGAGTACCTGGGTGACCTCAGGAGGTGATCAGACTCCCCTTCTGTCCTCTAGTGGACAGGCTGGTCCTGGGGCCCAGGTCCCTACCATACCACTCAGTTGAGTGGTGCTCCTGGGCTGGTTGCTGTGCCTCTCCGGGTTCCGTTGTGTTTCTGGGGTGGCCGCCCAAGGTCACTGGAAGAGACGTTTCTCCCCTTATGGGCATGGGGCCCGCTGGTGTGCCAAGCAGAGTTCGTGTCTCCCCGCGTCCTGGGGGCCAGACCCCAAAGACAAGGAAGAGAAAAACTGCTGTCTCCAGATCCCGGACGAGCCCCCAGAAATGTTGCGGGATTCTCGAATGGAGAGATGGGACACCAAGGCTATAAGCAGGAAGCAGCGTTTATTGATGCCGGCACCAGCTCAAGGGATTCTTATCCAAAGGTTGAGACCCAATTGTAACATAACTGGCAGTTTTATACAGTCTCGTCATTCCTACACAGCTACAGATATAAGGAAGAACATTACTTGGTTGGCAAGCTATGAGAAAACTGATGTGAGCCGAAGAGTCCTTGAGGTGTGGGGAGGGCAGTCAGGAACGAACTCGTTTGAGCAGGAAATGGCCAGGCAGGGTCAGGCTGCCACAACAAAGCATGCTTAGAAAAACTGGACTGGTGTTTGCTTTGGTGGATAACGAAGGTCACTTCCTGGCAGGCCTAGGAACAGTAGCATATTTTAGAGAATCGAAGAAGACAGGAGTTCACCAAAATGAATAGGTACTACAGGTGAAATCTGACTACGAGTTCTTGGCTTGGTTTCTTAGCTCAGGAGTCTTTTAAAAGTTCAATCTGACATTTCTTATTACTTTAGCAAGGAAAAGTTAAGAAATACTATATGATAAATTACCATTTTTGCTGCATCTATGTAAATAATCAGACCAAATCTAAGGAGACCAACTTCATTTTGTAATCAAGAATAATCTTTCCTTGAGGTTATCTTTGATTAAAAGCAGAGTAACTATTGAAGGCAACCAAAATTTTGTCACCCTGAAGCTGCTTTTTGGGATATTGATTTTTAAGCTGTTTATTAAGAAATGAGACTCAGAAAGAACCTTTGAGCCTACTCCCCACCCCACCCCTTTCCTGCCCAAGATATTCAGACAGAAAAACATGCTTTCGGGAGGGATCCTAGGCTTAATCATCTTAGAATCTCCACCCTGGCAGCAGTCAGGGGGACTCCAGTTCCGTTAGCTGGGCGCGCTCGGTGTCCCATTGTTCCTAAGACACGCAAGAATTTTCCCACCATGTACATTCAGCTCTTCCTCTACTACCTATAAATTGCCCATTCTCACTTCTGAAATCTAATACCCCATCCCCACCTTTTTCTCCTTTGCTTTGTCCAAAAAATGTGTTATATCCCCAATGTAGCCTTGCTGTCTTTGTAATTTTCATGCCTATGTGGATTCCCCTTTCACATTCTCCATGAGCATGTATTGAAATCCTGATTTTCTCCTGTTAATCTGTCTCTGTTAATTTGTTTATTAGCCCAGCTAGAAGAATTTAGAAAGTGAAAGGAAAAGTATTAATTTTTTCGTTGGGTCCTCATGCTATAGAGAGAAATTTTGTTCCAAGGGAAAACTATAGGACACCCTACCAACTCTGGCCCCCAGTGAGCAGTAGTTGGAGTTAGACTAGTCCTGCTCATTGCCTTTGGGCTATTTGCACACATTGTAAATTGCAGGTAATTGATGGATATGCAAACAATCTTCTCTGGTGGAGATTTAAGTGACTTCTTACCTCCTTGTGGAGAAACCAGTTTGGGTACTTATAATTTGAACTGGATTCTGTTACCTTGCACAAATCATTAACACTTACCAAATGTTCAGTTCTTCCACATTCCTTCAATATCTGGCTTTAACCTCTAAACAAAGTTTTCCAAATTTTCTCCCTCTTTTCTGACTTGGCGTATTCAATAACTAAAAACCTGACCACCCAGATCCTTTTCGTGTGCCGCACTGGCCTCCTCCCTAGCCCCCAACCCTGCCCCCCCGCCCTGCGCATGACCTGAAGAAGC
This sequence comes from Eidolon dupreanum, assembly GCA_028627145.1. Taxonomy (NCBI): domain Eukaryota; kingdom Metazoa; phylum Chordata; class Mammalia; order Chiroptera; family Pteropodidae; genus Eidolon; species Eidolon dupreanum. Next base: position 26,835,374 of record CM053517.1, on the reverse strand, counting down.
CCTGTTAGCTAAAGCCCAATGACTTCATGCAAACTTTGAAGCAGAGCGGGCAGGAGAGGGTTTTTTCCTGAAGAAGCCATTCTCTTGGCCAGTAAAAAAGCTCGGCAAGATACCGGGGCATGCATGCCCTTACGTGAGAGGTAATCAAGGCTGCGAATAGCATTACTGAGGGCAGCAACATCTTAGCTTCAGGGAGCCCAGTGAGTGGTACCCCGTCAAACTTCTTGGAATCCACTGGACTGGTTATCCTCAGGTTCAGCTCCTAAGGCTATTTACTTTAGTACTAACTGCTGTGTTAAAATTTTCCTTTTTCATTTCAGGCATTGCTCTTTTAAGATAGCTGATGTCCAGGACTATAAAACAACTGACCTTTTCTATCACCGCACCATAAATGGTTCAACTGATTTTACAGAAACAGTACTAAAGAGATCATAAGAGATTATTTTTCAAACCCTGCTTGGCTCTACTTAGGAGGTTTATTCCACCTTTGCCTTGTTCAGCAAAAAATGATATTTACTCAATCTTAAAAAAAAAAAAAGCCGTCCTACTTCTTATTTGTTGCCTCATGATTGATTAGCTGAGATTAGAATGCTTTGCCCCTGAAACTAGTAGTTGCCGATATAAGAAATATCCAAACCTGTAGAGAATTTTAATGAGTTTATTTGAGCCAAACTGATGACATTTGCTGAGAAGCAAAATCTCAGTGGGTTGAAAAAAATGCTCTGGAGAATGGCAGTTTTACAGCTTATTTTACACATTGGAATCAAAGGAGGAGACTTAAAGAGGGTTACCTGAAATCTATTGGTGGTAGATTAAGGGGATGAGAGAAAGCAAAGCAAGGAGATCTCTGGAATTGAATAAAACGTAAATCAGACACATATTTCTTTTACATTGGTGGGTACAAGGTAATAATTAAGTTTTATAGCACATAGAGATGGTATTAGGGTAACAAGATAATAATAAAGGGTTCTGTAGTGGAGTGGGTATGCCCTCAAGGGTCCCAGAGAAGAGGATTACTCTGTATTTCAAGACAATGTTATCTTAGATGCAAAAAGGTCTATTTATGGTAAAGATTGACCTTTGTCAAGGAAGCTACAGCCGTAGGATGTGACTACCCACTATGACCCACTTTTAGGAATTTTTACATTCAGGGCATCCTAGATGTGTAATTTTGGTCTTGGTTTGTAGGGCCTGCCATGCTGGCCTTCCCTGGGCTTGGATGTGGACCCTTTTTCATCCATACAGTGATGCTTAATCATATGTGTCAACTTAACTGGGCTAAGTGATGCTCAGAGAGCTGGTAAAACATTATTTTTACGTGTATCTGTGAGGATGCCTCCAAGACGAGATTAGCATTTGAATTGGTGAACTGAGTAAAGCAGTCACCACCTTAAGGCAGATAGAAACAGAGTCCAGGAGCCCCAGGCCCTTCACCTCCTGTTCAGATTGGCCAAGGAACTGAGCAAACTGCGGGTCTGCAGTGAGGAGTGCAGTGAGGAATTGTCCCTTGTCTTATCTGCGCGTAAAGGAAGTCTCTAGCTAGCACTGCCTATTTTCTGATGCCTCTAGGGAAGATCTTTCTGGGCTTCTTGCAGCCTTTTCTCTCTGTAGGACTCAGACCTACTTATCCACAGAGAAAAATGGAAATAGAATTGATTGAAAACCACTGAAACATTCGCAAAAGGCTGTTCTCTTCTAATGGCAAACGGTGTTCTTACAGAGTCAGTTTCGTTAGGTGGGTTCTCAACATTTCGGAAGTTTTTTCCTACAAAGCTTACAAGGACACGGAGGCAGGTGGTCATTGGGCCTCTTCGACCATTACGTCAGGTAAGTCCTGACACTCTAGAACCTACTTTCAGTGAAGACTAGGGCAGGGCTTCTCAAATAACTCTGGTGAGAGACCCATCCTTTCCTTTCCCAAATCGTTTTGGGCTTATACCTTGTTGAAAAGGAACTACTAGAAAAATGAAATAAAAAATCAACCTGATCAAGCCATGTCAGACTGCTATAAAATTTTCTCAATGCTTACTCTCAACGTCTGTATTTGTTGGCAGACCTGTAACAGGTCATTTCTCTACACTGACATGGAGTGACAAGGCCTGCATGTCCCGTCTGCTATTTGAACTATATCCTAGTTACTATTTTTCAGGATTTATTTTTTCTTCTAGGTTCTGGTGAATTGGAGAGATGGTCACCATCTTTCCTTCATTTCTTTTTTTGAACACTCAGCTCTCGATTTTCTAGCTTCTGAATAATTTTTTAACCATAAGTATCACACTCTTAAGTTCCCATCTCCCTTCCTGATCTCTGGTTAATGTTGGCATCTCCACTGCAGACTCTGAGGAGTATTTCACAGGCGGTTAAACTGAAGTGTCAGGGTTTTGAACTTTTGGTAGCATTTCTTGCTAAAGGTTAAACAGAAGTTTTAATATTATCTGTGAATTTTATTTCAGAAAAATATTTCTGTATACTTGATCTGAAGGATCATCCTTTAGAGCAAGTCTCAGAGACTTGAGAGAAAACAGAAATATTCATTTAACGGGGTGACAGATGGAGAGAGGGGGTGGGCACTGGACTCACTAGATCACCCTTTTTTATCTAACTCTGCCACAATTCTCTTTCCAGTTTTCTCTGACTCTTTACTGTGTAGGTCAACTTAACCCCTAAAGCGCCCTTTTCTTCCAGGCTTTGGATTTTGAATCTTTAAGACATAAGAGGTCTCCAGTTTTGGAGAAATAGGTGGGAAATATCTGCATGATAAGCTAAATTTACAACTGCTTTCTTTTTAAAATAATTCTCTGTAGGAAATACTTTGAAGGCATTGGGAATCTCCTCTTCCTGACCCAAACTGGCTACATAGAAATACCTCACCCCATTGTTATCCAAAGAGGCCTTATGCAAAGGTGCTTTGCAACCTCCATCTCCCTACTATTCTAAATTGAAATAAAAATCTTTTAACTGGTTGGAAAAAACACACATACACATACACACACATAGAGTATTATTCTAAGAAAGATAAATACCATTTGATTTCATTTATATGTGGAATCTGAAAAACAAAATAAACGAACAAAACAGAAACAGACTGATTGAGAGAACAAATTGATTGCTGCCAGGTGGGTGGGGGTTGGTGGGCAGGGTGAAAAGGTGAAAGAATTAAGAAGTACAAATTGGCACTTATAAAATAGTCACAAGGATGTAAAGTACGGCTTAGGAAATATAGTCTATAATATTGTAGTAACTACATATGGTACTAAGTGTGTACTAGGCTTATTGAGGGGGTCCCACTTCAGAAAGTAGGTAAATGTCTAACCACTATGCTGTGTACCTGAATATAATATTCAATGTCAACTGTAATTGAAAAAAATTCATTTCCCAACTTAAAAAAAAAAGAGAGAAAAAAACCCCCAAACTCTTCAATTTTTTCATGAATTAAAACTTAAACCTTGTCTACTGTTGTTGAAATAATATACTTAATTTTGGATTTGGGGCCTGGGTTTCTTCCCCGCCCCCCCGTTTTATTCAGATATAATTCACATATGAGATTGTGTAATTTTAGGTGGACAATGTGATGATTTGCTATACATCTATATTGAGAAATGATCACAATAAGGATTTCATTTCTATAAAGACCCATGAATTAACTTACTAATAAAGAGAATAATGACAATTGGAAAAATTACCATGACTTCATTAATGAATGCATGAAGAATTTGTAATTTCAGAGCTGACTGTCACAATTGGCACTATCTCTTACCGAGTGATTTGTAAAAAGTCATCTCCTTCCTTTTAGAATCAGTTAATTCCTCTCAAAGGGAAATATCATCAATCCCGTAAGGCTATTGGGAAGTTTGGAAATTTGGAAAGGCTTTTGGGTAGAGTAACAAGGCAGAGCAGAAATAATTATGCTCAATATTGATCTAAAAGTAGAATTTCATTTATGAGAAAAAAAGTCCATACCTTATAGTATGATTAAAGTTAATATAAAGTTAGATTTATCATGAAATTTAAAGCTAACATGCATGCTCTGACTGGGTGGCAAAGGCCTCAACTTAGTTTAAAAGTGTTAGTTCTTCCAGCTGGAAGAAACTACAACTGGATCTGTCCAGGTGAGTCAGAGAAGAGACCTAAACACACACTGCCCCCTGGTGGTCTCGCCCCAGCTTACTAAGCTTCCAAAACAGCACTTGGCGCTCAGCACCAGTGACAGGGTGTGTCCCTGATTGTGCACCACATTCCTGGGGCTTCAGTGAGCTCGCAGAGGGGGTCCTGGAGGGACTTTTAAAATCAATCCTAAGTTTAAGAATCTGGAAAAAAAAGGCCTAATCATACCTAAGTTTTCAAAGATGGTTTTTTCGGCGACATTCTAGAAATAATGATTAGGTGATTTAGAATTTTCTTTAGAATACAAAAAGAATTACCATGTTCCACAGAAGTCAAATACTTTAAATATATGTTATCATTTTGATACGAATTCTCACTTCTTGAATTCCTTGATCTCTCCACCATAGGAACCAAATATCTAGTTACTTTGTCACTGGAATGATTGTTTTCAAAGTTTTGTCCAAGGAATTTTAGATTCTGTATGTATTAAACTCAAAGCTGTTCATTTTTTAAAAATCTGTGACTACTACTATGAGACCATACAATGTTTATAGTTCTTATGGTAAGAATAAGGTACTTTCAGGAATAAAATAGGAGGGGAAAAAAATCAAGAAAAGGGAGAGTTAAAAGAAACAAAGAAGAAATGGAAAGTGAGCTAAAAAGATAATAGGATTTTATAAAAACTGCTCAGCTATTCCTAAATAGGACCACTACCCTATTTCTAAATTGTGTATAGAAATCTTTTGACAGGAGTACAAAGAAGACAAGAGTCAATTATACCCTCAATAAAGCTGGAAGGAAAAAAAAGAGGTCATTACCCAAGTTTTGAAACAGTAGATTATACAAAATATTTATGACTTACTTGATTGGATAGGGAATCATGCCTACCATCTGATAAATGCATTTTCAAGTTACATTTCAATAAAATGTAGTACCTATGGACAATTTTTGTCATTTGAAAGATAATGCTAAAGTGGAGAGTGTTCTCTAATATACAGCACGTAGCCACCATTCTGCCTGCTTTTGTAGGCAGTAGCTTGAGTTTGATGCTGTCTCTCACTTGTCTGTCAGATAGTTTGATGGATTTGAAAGGTGTTTGGCCCTCAGTGTTCAGTGTAAAGATCGCTTCATTCCCAAAGACCTCTGAAGCAAATATTGATGAGTAAGGTGATTATCAGGAAAATATTGATGAGCAAACTGTTAGTTGGTTTACTGTCTTGCCTTTCTAGAGCAAGAATTCCTGGCATATGCAGCTATTATCTTTGTTTGGTCTCAGTATTGTTTAGAATAGGGAAGGGAAATTTATTTTAGCTTTTCAACCCTGTGTTGTGTTCACAGTTGTTCATTTAATTATTTTTAAAGGTGTATATGTGTTATATACCTTTTATATGGGCAATATATTTAAAAATAATTTTTTTCTTTAGCAAGCAATTATAATTGAACATTCCTTAAGAAGTTTCTAGGCTAAAAACTGATAAGCCATTTCTTTAAGTCCAACACACCATTCTCTCCTTTAATTATATTTTGTTCTTTCTTAGGTTGGGCAAAGGTAAAGTAGTTAGCCTCTGTGCTGGGGGCCGTGTCCTTACTAATGTGGGACCCCATGATGAAAAGGTTACAAGAGAGATGAGACAGTTTTCCTCAGCCTTTCGGGCAACACATCTCTCTCACTAGCTGTCAGCAACCAGCAGCATACTTCCCTTGTTGACCAGAGAATGCTGTGTAAATAGCTTTTCTATGTATTCTACAGTATGTAGTAGGTGGGGCAGCAGTGGTTTATGGAAAATGGCATCTTTTAAACACTAAAGTCACACATGGCCCAATGGAACAATCACATTATGAGAAAACACACAGCAATGAAGACCCTCTAAGGGAAGTAACATAATTGCTTATTTCTGAGTAATCAGAGCTGAATTCTAGTAAGTGAACTTTAGTTTCACTTAATAGAAAGTCTCTCTAGGTCTCAGAGTTAGCGCTTTGAATTTACTTCAAAAAATGCTTATGTTTTTTAAAGACACTCAAACAAGGAAAGACTAAGTCTATTAAACAATTGCACTGTAGGAATTTATTCCAAACTCTTTCATTTATTTGTCTGCTGAAATACATTTTTTTCTTTGTCTGATGAGAAAGATCAAAGTAGAATTAAAATAATCAAACCCAAAACAAATCTGCACTAAATTCCATTTTGCCTTATGTCAATAACAGTTATTTTGCTTCTTTAAAATTTAATGAGTATAAAATTATATATTTAAAAAATGTAAATATAAAATTATGAATTATACAATTCTTACTTTAACCAAACCATAAAATTTCCAACTAATTTGGATGATCTAAACTTTGAGCTGTTTTCCCAAGGCTTTGGAAAGTTAAGAGGAAAAGTAATTTGGAGAAACCACTAAATAAAATAAGCAAAGAGATTATTGTTCACCTCTGCTCATAAAATCTAGGAGACAATGAACTAAAAACTAAAAAAGTACACCTGGAATATTATCGAATATTCTTTTTCATTAGATGCTGACGTTGGTTCCTGATGACCACAGAACCAGGTATAAGGCCTGGACTGCACACCTCTGGGCCTCTATCTCGTTGATACCACTGTTATTTGGGCTCTGTTATATGCAGTCAACTTAATCCCATTATACTATGGGTTACCTTCATGAGTCCTTATTATCCTGCAGGGTAGGCATTACCATCATCCTTGTTTGGCAAGTCTGACAAATTCATTCATAAAATCTTTGCTATTAGTGGTTTAGAGTTTTAGGTTAATACTTTTTATCTTGAATATAAAGATATATATACCTGTAGTGAAAATGAACCAACAATGATTAAGGCAAAGACCAAATGGATCAACTTTGGCCATTCTCTATATATGTATACATTACTCAGTAGTATAATTCAAAGTGAAAAATTCTTTTTGTCCACCAAGGAAAAACCCATCTACATTGCATCATTCTGGCCTGTAGTATTTGCTTTTAGTAAGCTGATGAAAGGTAAATAAAAACTTCATGGTAGTATAAAAGGTTTCAAGAAATACCAGGGGAGTGTAGAGTTGCTAATAGATTTACTTATATATCAAAAATTTATTTTGCTGTTAATTTCAACATGGCTATTCCATTACTAAACAGCCTATAATCCTTCCTTCTCTCTCTGCCCTCATATATCTTACAAAAAAAGATAAGCATCCCCCAAAACTCAAGTCTTAGTCAGCATCAACCAATTAGTTCAATGGTAAATAATGGAATAAAAACAAAATACAGACCTTTAGAAAAGATTTTTATTCTCCTGGCACACACACAAACATAAAAATGACATTTGCCTACTAGATAGAGCAGTTGAAGACACATCAGAAATGAGCTAAAATTCACATAGGTTATAAGGTCTATAGATATGACAGGTCTCATGTTTCTTCAGTTATCTTTAAAACTTAATAAATTATCATAGTGTATTGGTTAAACTGGTAATCTTAAATCTCATATTAAAGAGTAGGATTGATTTGCATTAGTGAAGAAACAAGGCACAGAGCTGTTTTCGAAATGTAATCCAACATCACTCATTCTACTTAAATGTTTTTTAGTCAAATGACATTTATCTCTCTATAGTCTAAAACTGTTATTTTAATTATCTTTGATGAAATAATGTGTAGCATACCTTCTTAAACTTTAACATAGATCATACTGATTATTACAATGTTCTTTCATTAATATTCCTAAAAATTTACTGAGATATCTGCCCAATATGTCTGTTTTTAAAATTGTCAACTCATTTACTTATTATTAACTTTTTTATCATATTTAATTGTCAGCCATTACTTTTTGCTTTCATTAAATATGTTCATCGTTACTTTTATCACCTTTAATATAGAAATTAGAGCAACAGAACTACATAAACCCTTGATAATAACTAAAGTTTCTCTCTCTCAAGGAAGGTATTTTAACTGCATAGGTTAGAGAAAGTTATACAATGAGAAATGAAGGAAAGGAAACTTGGAAACCAATGCGTTTATAGATAGAAGTCAGATGATTATTACAACTGTCCTTAAATTTGTAGGGCTTAATCTGCTTTAGGTTGGAAAATCAGAAAACTAAGCGAATTAAAACTATTTCTAAAGTAGGGTTGGCTTTGAAAAAGGGTGTGCAGGTAATCTTACGGTAAATTGCATGAACTCTCGAACATCGGTATTTGACCTCTGAAGCATTTATATATTTTTATTATTTAAAAGTTTTAGTTGTTTTTCTTCATTTTCACTTCTTGTTCACAGTTAAGGTGGTTGGGTATGTGGTTTCTAACTGAGAAAAGTGTTACTGTACCATTATTGTAATTATAAATATACCACTGAATAATATTGCATCATAATAAAAGGATTTTTGCAACTATTGTCTTTCAACTGAAAGTATAACAATCTATTTTAAGTTTTTTCTTGAGACAAACACATTAAAAAAAATTCTACATTCTAAACAAATACTATTCAAAATGTCAAATCACATAAATGTTAAAAACCTTTTTCCTTTTATGACTTTTCAGATTTAAGTTATCTTAAAATAACATGAAAAACTTTTCAACTTATTTTATTTAATACAAGATAACTACTAAATTCCTATCTGTTTTTATGATACTAAGATTATTCTTAATGCTCAACGAGTCAATGGCAGGTTTTGGTTAATAGGAAACCAATATCTACTATAATCTATCAACACACCTTTACACACAAGCTAAAAATAGTTATTAAGTTTTAGAAAATTAATATAGCATTTTTTCTTTAAAGTTCTCATAAATAAGCCCAACAATTTGCAATCCGATAACGTAAATTATCTCATAGTAAGAAACTCAAACTCAAGATTAATTTTGTAAAACTGTTTTTAGGAAACAAGTTCCCAATGGTTTGTGTTTTTTCATATATCCTATGTATCATTAGCACAAGCAATTTATGTTAAATACACTGTTGGCATTCATTATATTAAAAAATATTAATATATAAGTGAAAAAAGTAAAAGCACATTTAACATCTATGCTCCATTTATGAACATATATTGTAGGTGGCCACTTCCATAATTCAACGTTCATTTAATAGTTATTAAATGCAGTGTGGAAGGTACTAGAAATAATATAATAAAAGGTGAGACAGTCTATTCATTCAGTATATATCGTTACTGAAGAAAATGTATACCACGTCTAAAGATACTTTTCCATTTCTTTCATTATTACTTTCTCATATTTCATTTTCACTTATGTACAAACTGAAGATTACATGATTTTTCTTTTTCAAACTCTGGATTTCAAAATCTTTATTTCTAGGCATTTAAAAAAGTAACTAAATTTGAAAGAAAAACATTCCATTAGTTATGGTGATTTTCTCTCTGACACAAATCAAAAGCTACCTCTGTATATTAAAAAAAAGAAAGAAAAATCAATGCTTTTACAGTCTTAACCTATTTGGGCATCAATATTATATAAATGAGATTTTTAAAATGACTCAAGCTTGTGCGTATAAAACATTTACATTATATTTTGTCCCTGCATTTCATAATATAAGTGACTGCATGCTTAATAAGTATCCACGAATCAACTATAAGTCATAGAGTGTTTCAAGAACAGTACCAATTGACCAGGCTTGTGTTTCACAGCTGAAAGGGCAGTATTGGCCATTCTCATTGGTCAGTTCTGGAAGTCCTTTCCAAGGAGATCTTAAAGAAAGAAAAGCCATTTTATGAGACATGATCTAACTAACACATTATCTTTTTGGATTAACAAAATAGGCAAGTGATCTGGTGATTTTGTCTTTTCATGTAGAAAACAATCATACATCTGCTACAAAATGAAATAGGATATCCTAAAGATGAATGAATGTATAAGGAATTTAGATTAAAATTTTTCTTCGATATTGAATCTTTGGGATTTAAGACTTTCAAACAGAAAAAAATCCCTTTATGTATTAAAAACATAGAAGAAACTACCATTCCTAGCAATATATAATATAAAGACCAATATCCTCTTTGACTTAATTTTATTCCTTTCAGAGTATGTTTATGAGACTCAGATTGTAATTATGTAGATGTATTAAGTTTGATCTTGACAAAATTGTAAAACTAACATGAAACAATAAAGAAACACAATTATTAGGAAAAAGATGCCAATTAAAAACGTGAATTTCTACATTAATTTTTCATTCTACTGAATAATAGTATTATTGTGCATTTATTATATTCTAATAATAAGTGCTTTATATACATTCTTCTTTAATGTTCACAGCAACCTATACGGTAGGTATCATAACCATTCCTATATAGAGGTTTATAGAGGTTAATAACTTGTTCCAGATCTCACTATCGGAAAACATTATTAGCATATTAAATTTATTCTTAATTTGATGTAATCCTTTAAATGTAAAACAAATTAAAAAAGACAGGATTCTATAATGTTCATTTTTTAAGTTGGAGTATGGAAACATATTTGTCTCATTATTAAGCTTTGTAACTCATGGCTATGTTTACATATACTTTTCTGTAGATATCAAATATTTCATAATAAAAATAGGAAAAATAATTCCATTAGGTAAATATGAAGATATTTTAAATAATAACTAATAACATCATCTTGTACCATACTTTAAAAAACTGTCACAGAGAGATGGAAAATACTGAAAATTTGTTTGTTTCTAAGTATTTAAGCTACTTCAGAGTAAATGCCAGATTACTAAAGCTGGGTACCTACGTGGCTACCTGTAACGGTTGAACTGTGTCTCCCTCAGAATTCATATGCTGAAGTCCTAATTCTCAGTTGCTCAGAATATAAACTTATTCGGATACAGGGTTGTTGCAGATGTAATTAGTTAAGGTAGGTTAGGGTGGGTCCCTAATCTAATATGACTGGTGTCCTTATAAAATGGGGGAAATTTGGACACAGTCAAGGAAGAATGCCATGTGAAGACTGGAGTTCTGCTGCCACAGGCCAAGGAACTACCGGAAGTGAGGACAGAGGGCTGGAAGGGATCCTGCCATAGCTCCTTGCCCCCTTAGAGTGAGCATGGCCCTGCTAGCACCTTGATTTCAGATTTCTAACCTATAAAACCATGAGATAATAAATTTCTATTGTTTAAGCCACTCAATATGTGGTGCTTTATTACAGCAGCCTTAGCAAACTAATACAGTACCAAAATTAAGAAACAAAACAACTTAGAGAACCATTAATATGCTGCTCATAATTAGATACAGACACAATAGATATAGATCATATACCAGTATGGTTACAAAGAAGTCCCCTTCCCCTTGTTTTTTGAAAAATTCATTCCTCAGTCATTAGGTTGTGACAAAGAAGGTCAGTGACCACAACTGGGGAGGGGAAGCACAGGAGTAGCACAGAGTAGGATGTGGAAGCCTGAGGGGTATGAGAAAAAAGTTCACACCAAGGGTGGTGGTGGCCCAGTGCCCAAGTGGTGCCAGAAGGGTATCCATGCATTAGAGTAGACTGGTGGGGTTGCCCCAAGCAGGCCCAAGCAGGGCGAAGAGGGCATCCATGTCTTGGGGCACCAGAATGAGCAGAGAACATGTGGTGGTGGTAGCACAGTTTGGGGGAATAGGTTACTCACTGTTGGAAAAGGGAATTCCAAATAGAAAAAGGGAGAAAAGTAGAATTAAGTACCAAGTGGAACTGGTGTGAAAGGTTTTCAATATGTAGAGACAGATAAACACAGAGATGTGTGTATGTATGTCTATGTATATTTACTGTGTACCTCTCAGCTCCATTGGGAGGCACACTGACAAAGATTCCCCAGGAGCAATGAATACCGTGAGTGCCCAGATCTGGATTTCTAAATAACATTCTTCACTAAAAAGAACCACGGCTCCTTAGAGAACAGCCCAGTTCTAGGGCTGGGGTAGGGAAAGTAAAAGATGAGCCTAGAACATTCTACTGGGCTAGAAAGAAAGAAAGGACTTCCGCTTCTGGGAAACATGAGCTATAATGGACAGAATGTCCCTTCTGCCTGAAACAATCAAAGAACTGGACAAAGTATATGAAGCAATACTTTTCCAGACATTGGACATTAAGCAACAGTGATCCTGAGAAATGAGGGAAAAAATGAAGTGAGTACTACAAGTCTGTACTCTACTGTCTTGAGAGAGGTTCTGGAATTTGGCATAGGGAGGGGAACCCACGTGGAGCCCAGCAGTCTCCTTGAGTTGAAGAAATGGAACTGAGAGTTCAGGAGGACCAAGGAGGCTAGAATTTTCTGGTCAGAGCACTAGAGAGGAGAGAACTGACAGAGAGAACTCTGGAATATGCAGAGTCCCACTCAAATATTCCCAGCATGCCAACTGGCGAATGCACAAGAGGAAATTAACCAAAGATGAACAAAGGATTCCTTCACCGAAAGGATTAGGTGACGTAGTATGTGACATTCATGCAGCATCAGGAACAGTGTTACTCCTACCAGCCTTATCTGAAACTTCATACTTTTAGGAGTATAGAATAGAGAACACAGATGGGTCTTGACTCACTAGTGTAGACTAATTAGCCTTAGACTAAACACTGTTCTGGTCAGGCCCAACAAAACTTAAAATCAACACCTGAAAGGATCAAACTGTTTCTAAATAATTTAACTGCATTTAAAAATAAAGCTCAAGAATATTTATAAAAATACAAAAAAATCCAACACCCAACAAAGTTAAATGCATATCTGGCATCCAATAAAACACTAGCAGGCAAAAAGCAGAATACTACGAATAATCACAAGTGAAACTGATCTAGACATCAATTAACAGATAAAGGCATTAAAAGTTACTATAACTGTAGTCCATCATATGTTCAATATTAAGCAGAGACATGAAAGATAAAAAAAAAGAGCCAAATCACACTTGAAGAGATAACAACTACAATGTATGAAATGAAGAATACACTGAACGGAGTTAATAGCAAATCAGAAGAAAGGATGACAGATTTCTTGTCAAAATGCAATAACTTTAAAGTACTAAAAAAAAGAACTTGTCAACTGTGAATCTATACACAACAAAAATATCTTTCAAAAATGTAGGCAAAATAAAGAATCTTTTGAAATACCAAAGCTGAAAGAATTTGTCATGAGCAGGCCTGCATTGTAAGACAGGACAGAGAAAGTCCTCAGGCAGAAGATGATACCAGATGGAAATATGGATACTCACAGAGATGAAGAGCAATAGAAATGGCAACTACATGAGTAACTGTATGAGATTTTTTTTTCTGTATTACTTAAATATCTTTAAACGATAACTAATTGCTTAAACAGAACTAATAAAAATGTAGTGTGGAGATTATAACATATGTAAAAGTAAAACTGATGACAAAAATTGCACAAAAGCCTAGAGAGGAGAAATGGAACTATACTATTTTAAAGTTCTTATACTATACTTAAGGTAAGCTATGATAAAGATATGTATACTACAATCATAAAGCAGCAATTAAAAAAATGAATGAGAATAATTAACAAAGGAGATATAATGAAATAAAAATATTCAATCTAAAGGAAGTAGAAAAAGAAGAAAAAGTTAATGAAGGACAATATAAACAGAAAACAAGTAGATTTATACTTAACCATATAAATAATCACATTAAATACAAATGGTCTAAATATCTCAATTAAGTCAGAGGTTATCAGGCTGCATAAAAAAGCAAGACCTAGCAACTAATTGTTTATAAAAAAAAAAAAGTCCTAAATTATATGCTGCTATAAGAAACCTATTTTAAATATCAAGACACAAAAAGGTTAAATATAAAGGTTGAAAAATATGTACCATAGTTAATGATTAATGAAAAGAAATTTGTAGTGTTTATATTAATACCAAGACAGATTTGGGAGTAAAGATATATTGCCAGTGATAAAGAAGGTCATTTTTTAATGATAAAAGGGTCAATTCATCAAGAGAACATAACAATCCTAAACATTTATGCATTTAATAATAAAGTTTTAAAATACATGAAACAAAAACTTATACAACTGCAAGGAAAAATAGACAAGTCTGTAATTATAATGGAAGATGTCATCACCCCTCTCTAGGTAATTCATAGAACAAGTAGACAGAAAATCTATAAGTACTTTTTACAACACTATTGACCAACTTGACCTAGCTGACATGTACAGAACACTCTACTTTTATGAGGTAAACAAGGGAAACTCAATGCTTTGGATAGCACAAAGTTTTTCATGAAGAAGAAAGCAACAATGTCAAACACTATAGCCAGGTCAAAGAAGAGAACTGAAAGGAAGTCATGAAATCTGGGAACCAGAAAGGGTCTTGTTGAGTGGCTTCAGCAGAGTGGTGAGGGCAAAACAAGCCAGACTGCAAGTGGGGATGACTAAGTGGAGGGTCAGAAAGCAAAAGGAATGAGGAAATTACTCTTACGGGGAGTGTGTTGGAAAAAAACAGAATGAAACAAGGGTTGAGGCAGGAACAGCATGAAGGGACTTTACTTTAGGATGGGCTGACATATATCTTTGTAGTTTAAGAAGGAAGGATCAAGTGCAATACCAAGAGAGGATAATAATTACAGCAAAGTCATAGGACAGGCTGCAGGGATGGGGTCATAGGTAGAAGACTAATCCATGCAGTGCAAGATATTCCAATTTTTCAAGAACTAAAGGGAAGAAAGAAAAAAATGCGACTAATGAGAAATACTCAAAATAATGAGAAATACTATATGCTAATATACAAAGAATGTGACAAATGGGTTTGAAATAACAATAAAAACAACTAATTATGAATTATACTGAAAGCATTTCTGAAAAAATTTTATTAATATATCTTTAAATCAGTTAACACAAAATGCCCAGCCTGAATATTTTTAGTTTTTGTATTTACTCTGTGTTTGTTAACCATATCCAAAAATCAGCTAAATTTTAAAATCAAAGACTATTTCACATGTATAAATTATGCAATATTAAGTCTTGGAATTAAAATAAATAACCTAAAATAATTAAAGGAAGGTAAAATGACATTATAAAACCTGCTATGTTAAAGACTAGAACTTTCAAATTTCATTGGGGTAACTAGAATATACAGAAATGTCATTTACCTAATATCTAATAAACTGACTAAACACTAGTTATGTAAATTACATACCTCCGACAACTACTTACCTCTCAAGATGAACATAGTGTCGGGAAAGAACATTTTTAACCAAAAAAATAGTCTTTGCATTAGTCTCTGGACCCATCAATTTGGAAAAATATAATTTTGCACGAAGAAAATACCCAATGGGCCAAAGCCACTCCTAAAAAAGATGATTTAAAGGGAAAAAAAGAGCTATGAATGTTTAAAAATATTTGAAAAATAACTTTAACTGAAAACTCAGAAAAGAGAAATGAAATTCTTACAGGTCCTTGGTGATAATTGAAACCTTTCGCAAGATTGTAGTTGTCATTGTCTAAGGCATTGTCATAAACTCCACAGTAAATCATATCACTGCAAAATGATTGAAATTTAGATTTAAAAAGATAAGACATTATATAGGAAACATGAGAAAAAATCGTTCAATAGCAAAGGTAAGGGAAATAAATTATTTTGTCTTCTAATCTATAGAATAAACTCATCATCCATTTAACCTTAAATTAATATATACTGAGTTCAGAGAACTTTATAATGTGTTAGGGATATGCAATGGCTAATACAAAAAAATATAAAGTACATAGGTATCTTGCCTTCGAGGAGTTAGCCTAACACTAAATATTGGTTAAAGTAAATTATTTCAGTTAGCCTCTAACATATTTATGATGATTATAATATACACAGAGTAATTTGAATTAGTAATCATTAAAGATAGGGTTTATTAATTATTACACATTGAAAAGGTTTTTAAAGTTTCTCCATGAAGTTATTTTAAAATTAATTAAAATCAGTACATTATGAGATTACAAACAGCAACTACATACACATAGAGAATTTATATGCATTTATAAACTAAACAAAGTAGTACGAACATTGTGACAGATAATACAAGACAGTTATCTACATTTGGTTTAATTAAATCATCACTTTAATTTTTTTTTCTTTTAGTGAGAGAGACGGAACTTGTCATATGAGTAAGCTTTAACTGTGGGTTTTAGTTTTGACCAGTGGTTTTTAATGCCTCTGAAAATGTGGAGAACACCTCTGAATGCAGATAAGTACACATATAAAATTTTACATCTCGAGACTGAAATTACACAGAAAAAATCTACAAAGGTGAGGGTACTACAGAAATAGGGATCTCTCATAAATAATATAGAAAACAAATTGATGATGGGTATCAAACTTTAAAACAGTAGAAGGAAAACATAACAGCCATTAGAAATTCAAGAAAAAGCAAAAGTTGAAAAAGAAAATGGCATGAACACAGAATCATAAAATAAAAACAAAATTATTTATTGGTTTTAACAAAAATAATGGTGTAATTAAATAGAAAGGATGGAAAGGGCTGGTGATTAGGTGAGGATGAAGTTAAATTCTCATCTGTCATAACAGTAAGTAAACAAACAGTGTCTAATATTTTTGAAAAATCAAGAAAGAGTTGCATACTCCTATTACTTAAAAATATTAAAGGAACTACTAGGAGTAACACATTAGAAAATAAAGATTGTCTCTGAGGAGACAATATGTCTATACTTTTAATATCGATAATAATCACTTTTATAATAAGAAAAAATAGGCATTAGAAAATATGCATGAAATATTAGTTTTATAAACTTAAAAATTCTTTCACTGATCACTGAATGAATGACAAGCCAAAGGCATTTTGAACACTGATATTTAATGAAGACACAGAGGTATTTTTAGAAACTCAGTTTGAATGCAATTTTAGAGATTTTATTGACAAGTAAAACAATTATGGTTGATGCAATACAATATCAACAACATTCTTAGCACTTATCTGGTAACTTACTCTGGATCCAAAGTTTTCATGCCAAGGGGACCAAGCAACTTTTTTTCTGCCACCTGTAAAGCTTTCCATGCTTTTTCTGTAGTAAAGAGCTCAGGGGCCTAAGCAATGTCAAAAACAAATATATGAAATTTTTAAGATTACAGAAGGATTAGTTTTCACTCACAGTGGAACATAAACTATACATAAACATAGAAAAGAAGGAAAATGATTTAAAACTACAGTGTGGGTCAGAAATCTGGGATGGATGCCAAACCTGATCTAATCCTGAGGCTGACTTGGAAGCACTGTTATTGGCCTTAGCAGTTAGAAGAATTGTTAGAGGTGATTATTTCCTTGTGTCGTTTCAAGAAAGTGTACTAGCTCCAAAAAGAAGTTGCCAGAGCAAAATGAAGGCAGAACACACTTAAACCCATCTAATTTATTCCTCAGAAGATTTACAATAGCTTCCTTTAAGTATAACTGGTAACAAATACAGAAGGATCTGACCTCCAATAGCATGAGTGTGTGATATGGAGGAGGAGAGAAAATACTGGTGACTAAGAATCTGCATTAATTGTAATGATTAAATGAAATTGAACACACACTAATCTGGAGCTACCTTTATGTATCTTTGTGTTGTTCTACTATAATTAAGAGTACTCTGTTCAGTACACTTTTTGACAAAGTGTAAACAGCTAGGCAAGCACAGAAGAACACATACCTTCTCTATTTCACTGCCCTTGTAGTTTATTTTTAGTCTAAGGAGAGATAAAATAACGAGAGTATACGATTCTTGGCAGGACAGAACTAATTACAAAACATAGAAAACACTGTGAGTTGAAGCTATACCCCCATTGGTTCACTAGTCCAGATGTTTCCAACTACTGTGCTGAGACACTGGTCATGGCACCGGTGTGCCAAAGTACAGATGTTCTCAGCTTTCAAGGCAGCTGGGGGCTAACCAAAGCAGTTGGATCTGGCACAAGCAACCTAATCCACTTAGTTCAATGTGCTCTACAATTATTGCCATTTTCTATGTGTGCTGTGATGTGAAAAATATTGGAAGCACTTCATTAGTCATCATCCATTATTTTCTATTTTCTGATACCAAATGTTATAGGTTAAGAGTGACAGGCATAATGCTTTATTAATTAGAAAACACTATATAAAACTAGCTAGTAAACAGTATATTTTTTAAGCAATTAAATGAATTGGGAATAAAGAACTAAATAAACCATCTTATAACACTTTTCAAATTTGAAAATAACAAACGAATCACTTACTACAACCATTGCTATGGTAAAATTAGGCCTGAGCTGGTAGTCACACCAAGGGCTTGAAGCTCCATAACTGTCTTTGTATATGCCACGTTTGTGAACCAGATTTGGATTCTTTTCATTAAAGTCTGAAGGATCTTCGGACACATAAAATAGCTTTTCAAAGTTGTCTTGTATTTTTCTGTTCCACTCATCATATGAGACTGTCACAACCTTTCCTAAAACATGATAAAAGACTTGGCAGTTTTAAGCATTCAAAGAAATTCATACATTTAGTTACAGTCAAGGAGTAACATTTAGGTAATAAATTATCCACTTTTTGAAAGTGTAAGAATCTTTTGAAGGGCACTTGCCCAAAGTCAACAATTATCTTTCACTGTATTACCAAAAAAGGATTAGACTCTAATAAATGATTCTTGATTTGTCTTTGGACCACTCTTTTATGTTTGAGAAAGTTACCTTTATAAAGCATTTGAAATGCTAGTCTGAATTGAGACTTGGTACCTCTCCAGAAGAATGTAATAGTGATTACAAATTAAAATAATATTTAACATAGATTGAGTTAATAAAACTTATTATCATAATTAATTTCACCTATTTCTTTTTACTTTTTTAAATGTGGGTACTAGAAAATTTTAAATTATGTATGTGGCTTAAATTATACTTCTACTGGAGAACATAGTTCTAGAAAAAGAGTTGTGAAGATTTCACAAAAACGCAATTTGCTCATAGTCACACTGAGGAAAAAGCAAAGCACGATAAGGCAATAACGATGATTTTCACATTTCACTTCAAAGTTGCTGTAAAAATATGGTTTGTAGCCAGGTTTGTTACAATTTACATACTAGTAAACTAGTGGTCTTCCTTTCCTCTTAATCTTATGGGGAAGATTAAGATTTCTAATATTAGTTCATTGAGTCAAACGATGATTACATAGGTTAAGAATACAGACAGTACATTTGAAGTTTCCTTGAAAATAAAATGAACAGCTTACCATCTCTTTTTACTGTGACTTCATGATAAGGAAAAATATTTTTTTTAGATAATTCCAGCAACCAACGAATGGCAGATTTACTCAGGCCCACAATTTCCACAGCAGATCCATCTCTAAAATTAAAAATAAATTTTATTCTGTGAGTTGGAGTTATTTAAGTACTATTTAAAGAGCATTCAATAAACAACTTTTATGAATTATATAACTAATGTATTATAAAACAACTATTTATTAAAAAAAACCTCCCACTTTATAGGAATATGTATAAGAAACTCTCTTCTTACTATTTTGCCATGCTTACCTTCTTAACATATTTTTAAAAAATTCTATGAAGTAGAATGGGGATGATGGAATAAAAGGAGATGGTGGCTGGGAAAAGATCGGTGTAAGGAATCAGAGAATATTGAAATAAAGTCCCAGAAAAAAGAGAGCAAACATGGGATATATGAAAGAATTCACATCCCTGAAGCCAGGGAAGGTGAAAATAATTAATTTGAGAGCTCATTTTTAAGAAAAATGAAAGGGAAGTACACCAAAATAAACAGGTTTTTAAAAGTTTATAAAGCATGTAATGACAGCTACTATTAAGTAATTTTTTGATAACTGATTGAAGATAAAATTTAGAATAAGAAAACGGCTTCTCAGGCTTCATACTGTATTAAACATTTGAAATCATAAAATGAAATAATGGGATAAAAGATAAAAAAATTAGGGAAAAAGGTTCAGAAAGTGAAAGGATTTTTATAAAGGATGGGATAATTGGTTGTCTTCTATATTTGCAAAAGAAGAGCATAATGAAATATTTACAATGAAAGCACTTCAGATTCAGACAATTTCTTAAACAGAGATAATGAATCATAAAACCTTCCTTTGAGGTACTTGTAGAGAATCAACTCTTGAGAACTTCCAGAAAAAACAGATAGCTTTTCTTGATGACTTTTACCAAGAGGATTGTGTAAATGCATATAAGGGAGAGGAAGGCAGTAATGGAAGAGGAAGTGGGAGGGAGAAGGGAAGATTTTCATTGATTAATATGAAGACTTAATGGTTAACAGAATAAAGGTTTCCACAAGGGTGTGGTTTTAAAAAGAGTATAATTATGTAAGCACCATAAAATAAACCTTACCTTGGAGTGGCTGGGATTCCTTTGTTTCTGGCTCTGTCACTTTCTCCCATTTTATCCATCCATGTGCCGCAATTGAAGCGATTTCCTCCATAAACAAATCCTGTTTCTTCATCAACCCCTGCAGTTATATTAAAACCTAACAAAACAAAATACAACATTTATAAAATTTAAAAGCAATGTAATAAACTAGGATAACTACTCTGGAGAGCAGTTTGGTAATACCTTAAAAGTTGAGGATATGTGTATTCTGCTACATAGCAATTTCACTTCTTTTAAAAAATTATTAAAATTATTTATTATTTATTTATCATCCATCCATTCATTCATTTATATGGTGACATTGGTTAATGAAATCCAGTTAAGTTTCAGGCATACAATTCAACAGAAATGCATATGTATACATTGCACTGTGTGTTCACCACCCATAGTTAGATTTCTTTCTGTCACCACGTATTTGACCCCTTTTACCCCATCTACCTCTTTCCTTCCCCGCCGCTGGAGTAATTTCATTTCTAGATATATAGTCTAGAGCAGAGGTCCCCAGTCCCCAGGCTATGGACTGGTACTGGTCCGTGGCCTGTTGGGAACAAGGCTGCACAGCAGAAGGTGCAGGGAAGGGGAGTAAGCAAAGCTTCATCTGTATTTGCAGCCACTCCCCAGCACTAGCATCACTGCCTCAGCTCCACCTCAGATCATCAGGCATTAGATTCTCTTAGGAGCACCAGTTCCTGGTGCCAAAAAGGTTGGGGACCACTGCTCTAGAGAAACCCTCATCTATGTGCACATGGAGACACATATAAGGATATTACTGCAACATTGCTTGTATTAGAAAAAAAGTAAATAACTGCTGAGTATAGAAATGGATAAACACTGTGGTTTATTCATACAATGGAAAACTCTATACCATTTAAAATTAATAAACTGGATTTACACGAATCAAGATGGATAAATCCCCAAAACAAAATGAATGAGTATATAAGCTGCAAAAGGATATGCATAAGTGTTCCATATATTTCCATAAAATATAGATAATACTAATATATATAACAGTGTACATCTATGTGGCTATGTCTTATATGATTATATAAGACATTTAACTTAAAAAACAAAATATTTATATATAGTTTATATACATAATGTTATAAAATATAACAACATACTGAATATATACTACATAATATATATCATATGTAATTTACACATAATCAAATATACATAAGCACATAAAATACAAAAACATACATGGAAATAGAAACTGTGATTATAAGATAATTGTTAATTCTAGAGAAGGAGGGAAGAGAAAGAGATAGAGATGAAGCTTTACATATGCCTGTAATGATTTATTTCTTTTCAAAACAAAAGAAAAAGATCTGAAGAAAATAAGGCCAAATGTTAATATCTGTCTAATTTCAATTCTAGGTTCAAAGGTATAATACATGTTATTTTCTGTATATTTAAGTGTTTCAAAACTAAAATTAAAAACTAAATAATTCAGAGATATCACAAAAAATGTTCTATAAAATATAAAATCTAATTCTATTTAGTTCTCTTAGTGAAGGATAAAAAAAAGTCATTCAGTGATCTTTGCCAGCTCAGCTGGGTATAAAATTTGTACATTGTCACTACAAATAATAAATTAACTAAATGAAGTTTAATTACTGTTTAAAAAAGAATTCATAATTTACAAGAAGGTATTTAAATTTTTGAGTATACATCAAGTTTGCCAATGAGCTAGGGAGTTATCTAAAATGTCTGATCACTTAAGCTTATTATTTTATGTTAAAAATAATAGTGTTAAAAAAAGTTAAAAAAAAAGAAAGTTCATAATCCTATTACCCTAAGAAAATTATTATGAGTCAGTCATCCGACCAATAAAAATGGGAATATAACTCATCCCCAACGTTCCTGGGAGTGTTAAACGGGAATAACATAGGCAAAGTAGCACAATGACCAGCACACAATAAGTACTTAATTATCAGTGATCCTTATTATGATTATAAATGCAGCTACCAAATTACCTTTCAAACTGGCTAACAAAAGTATACAATTTTATCTTTCCTCTAGAAACTAAAACTAAACTAGTGAGATCAGGAATTATGTTAATCTTTTTTCCATAGTTATATTCTGAAGTTTTACATGCAAATAAAATATCTGTCAAATAAATGAACAACCACAAGGTTTAATTTCACTTCATCAGTAAATCTCTACTATGTAAAGTGATGTACCTTCATCCTTCATGTTTCGATCTATCTGTGGACCAGCATTCCTTTCTCGGAACTGTATGCCTTGCATGTGCCTTTGCATAGCTTCTTGTATTACTTCAAACAATGGCTGATCCTGTTTGAGACATAATGGACATTACTTCTGTTAGAAATTACATTTTTCTTACCTTCCTCTGAATACCACAACTGAAATTTTGTGAAAATATATTTTCCTTTGGAGGGAAAAATGGGGTCGGGGTAGGACTGGGGAAAGCAGCAGCTCCTATATACCAAATAATAAAGTTGACCATTGGCATATGAATATTTAACATATTGTAGTTCTAACTATTAATGTCTGTGACATAAAATAATTTGTAATTTTGCTGACACAGGAAAATGAATCTTGTGAGCTTGTATAGTTTCTATTAGAGTGAATTGTTCAGCTAGTTGTAAGTGAATATAGCTTATTATACAGAAATCTAAATTTTAAATTGGCATTGCCATTCTTATCCTTAGGAATGAGGATGAATTATATACTAATTACCTTAGGTAAAACTGTTTTTTGACAAATGTTCTTTGAATACTTCATGATATAAATAAACATCATGGAGACACCAATTTATGCTTGCCCTGAGGTAGTTTAGAAGTCCCCCACAGTCATAACCAAACACACAATAACACATAGGCAGATCAGAGGTGGCAAAGGTACGGTATCACTGTATATTACTGACTGGGAAAATATTACTCAAAAATGTTTATTCACGCTGCACTGAGAAACTCTGAACTCCCTGGATTGGTAGTCAGGGCTCTCCACAACCTGGTTCACCCTTTTCACAATCTCTAACTACTTTGCAGGTGCCCTACACAAAAAGCCAAACTAGACTGAGCAGTATGATCTAATTCTAAACTATGCTTCGAATCCACCCTGAGCTTTATTATTCTTTTCACCTTTAATGTCTTTCCACAACTTCCCTCATCTCTGCTGAAATCTTACTCACCTTTTAGTTCAGGTCCAGTTTATGTGAAACTTTAGCTACTTTCTAAAGTCCTTCCTGAGACCTACCTATTAGACCATCTCCCTCTCTCTTAGGAGAGACTGCACAGCACTTCCCACACACCTCTTTCTGCAATGACCATATGACATATGCATCACCTCTTCTATCATGTTGCAAGCTCTTTAAATAAGCCCCAAGTTTTATCTCTGCAATCTCTCGCAGTACTAGCAGATGCTAACAGCAATATCTGAAGAATTCTTAAGATTCAGATTCCTAATTACATATATTTTTTATTAGAAGCTAAAAGCCATTTTTCAGGAAAAGAAGTTATTTTAAGAAATGATTTTTACCATTGTGCCGGCAGACAAAGGAACAGAATCATCTGTAGGATACATTCTGGAGACAGGGCACTTGAGAATGTCTAGGCCATTTGGAACCACTTTACAGTAGTCTTGAATACACTGCAGCCACCACCACACAGCATCCCGGCAGTTGTATCTGGCATAAGTTCCTTCACCCAGGAGATTAGGAATGAGACCGTGTCTCAAGGTACCAGCAAATGCTAAAATAATATTCCTAAAACAACAGAATTAGGTAGATCATTTCACATGAAAACAATCACCTGAAAAACAGAAGACAAAAAAGTCACTTTTGGTGACTTATTTTGGATGCATTTTTCTTTCCTGCCCTCACTGCTTTGTACTTTCATGTAGAAAGTGGTCATAATATAGAGCAAGCACTGAATTAAAGGTCAGAAACTTTGGTCATAGCCCTGATTTTTTTCTAACAATCTGTGTGACTTAACCCTCTCTGGGATGGTTTTTCCATCTGTGGAGTAAGGGATGTAACTGGGTAATTTCTAAGCTCCCCTGCCACACCCAGCTCTAGATTCTACTTTTGAAATCCTTGGTATTTCAAAATCTAAGTAATTAAGAACACACATTCTATTATTTTAAATAGCAAATATCAAGACTAAAGCAAACATGTAAAAAAATAAATGAGTAAAAGCTGATCTTGAAAAACAGGATTAATTTTCAAAAATTGGTAACAGGATATTTTATCTTTGAAAGTGTTAACCTACTATCATATAGCAAATGACAACTTTGTAAGATGGCATAGCATCTTACAAAGAGTATGAAAACTCCAAAGAGTATGAAACTAAGAAATAAGGACTGAGGTTTAAATCTTCGTGTTACCATCTGTATGCCTTGGAAAACCATTTAAAAAGTGTAGGCCTCATTATTTTTTGGCTAAACCACTTAGAAATTTAATTACTTCTCTGTTTCAGTTTAATGCCTATCTCTTAAATAATAGTGCAGTAGGAAAGTTTTTATTTTCTGCAGTATAAGTGTTAGCATGTACAGTGACACTTCCAATTAATAAAAGGCTACAGTGCTAGCGGTCTTCACTATCCAGAACAATGTCCTACACTTGCAAGTTGAAGCCAAAGACCTCTGTCCATAAATACCTCTGCAGAGGGAGAAAGTAGAACTAGCTGTAGTAGAAATAGTCATATGTCCACCAAAATGGTTTCCTACATGTCCCAAAGTACCTTACAGTTGGTTGTGGCTAGATGACTGCATTCTAAGGCAAAAGAATATAAATAAACTGAGGTATGTTAAGTATAAGGAATAGGATGAACTTCCCCAGGATCTCTCCCTCTTTGCCAGAGAACTGGAGATGACTCAGAGGCCCTGGAAGACAGTAGATCCTCAAGATGAAGGAGCCTGTATTCTTAAATTACTATGTGAAAAGCTGCCTCCTGAATACTCGTATTGGAGCAGAAGCAAGAAATAAATTTTAAAAAAAGTCATTATAATTTAAGAGTTTATAATTCATAGCAGTTAGCATGAATCTAGCAAATACATCATCCTCTAGGAATCATCTAGATCAGGGGTGGGCAAACTTTGTAAAGGGCTAGATAGTAAATATTTTAGGCTTTGTTGGCCATATATGGTTTCAGTCATGTTTTTTCTTTTTTAAATGACTTTTTAAGAAGGTAAAAACCATTCTTTGCTCATAGATCATATGAAACAGGTTTGCTGACTCCTGATCTAGATAGTAATGTGTAAAATTAAGAAGCAGAAATTTTTGATAGTACATGGAAGTGATAATTGGGAGCCCAGATAACAATGAAAACAATGATTTTAAAAAACTAATATTCATGGAATGCTTTACATGTGGCAGACACTGTTCTAGATACTTCTGTAGAGAGCACAGAGGATAAATAATTTATCAGGTGGTACTTTGGAACCAGAATTAGAACTTGGCAGTCTGGCCCAAACCCAAGTTCTTAACCACTATACTATGCTGAATCCTGAGGTCCCATTTCCTACTTAGTCACAGTCATTTAGAAGCATTTGGGGAAGAAGCAAACAGCCTCTCAATTTCTACGGCCCCATAATGGTATTGTAAGTCAATAAGAAAAGGTCTTATTATATTAGGTTAGTAGGGAAGAATATAATACATATCAGATGCCCACTTAGAAATTTTCAAATTTTAAAAGGACCAAAAATAAAACTATTGTTATTTGAAGAGGCAAACCAGTTACTTTTCCGATGACACCAAAATGAAGTATCCTATAAATGTTTTTTTTGCCCAAGTTT
Source organism: Eidolon dupreanum (assembly GCA_028627145.1). NCBI lineage: Eukaryota > Metazoa > Chordata > Mammalia > Chiroptera > Pteropodidae > Eidolon > Eidolon dupreanum. Next base: position 26,809,207 of record CM053517.1, on the reverse strand, counting down.
TAACTTGTAGAGCAGTGCTGTTCAAACTTAGCCTTGAGCTATTGGTAATCACCAGAGCCCCTGTGAAATTAAGAGATTTCAACCTGCCAACTCTGCCCTCTCCACTCCAGGTTCAGATTCAGGAGAACCAATACAGGGACCACAAATATGCACTTCTAAAAGGCTCTCAGATGATGGGGACATTGCTGATTTGCGGAACACACTCTGAGTGACACTGCTGTTGAGCTTTCTTTTCTACCTCCAGTAAATCCATTTGTATTATTGTGGCATAAGAAAACACCATTTTCTAGAAAACATAAAACTGGAGGTTACAAGGCCTGACAAGACAGAGGAAAACCTGATAGTACAGTTCTTTCTACAGGTCTCAAAGAGCCAGCAGTATCTTCATTATAGAAGGGCAAAAAATGAAAGACCTTCACATCCTACCTAAAAGTTCATCTGAGTTCTTATACTTAATTGAGGCATAGAAATTTTATTCTTTAGTGAGCGACGTTAATAATATGGTTATACATTTTTTTAGTTTTACTGAAAGAAATTAACAAATGCTGAAAATAACCTGACCTGTAACATGAGGAACTTGAAGTTAGTAACTTTGAAGATTTTCACTCATTTGCAATTCTATGATCCTATTAAATGAACATGTAAAAAATACAATAAAATAAAAAAACACTTACAGAAAACATATCTCTCAAATATTGAGAGTGGATGGATAAGAGGAAAGTATGAAGAGCATGTGAAAAACATTCAAACAGAAGGTTGCACTGAACCTTTTAGAGATCTCCTACCTGGCTTCTAAATAGCGTCCGGTAATCAGCAGCATACCTCTAAGTGCAATAAAAGTATCTCTTCCCCAGCAGCGGAAAATACCAGAAGAAAAATGAGGCAAGCCTAACAGGAAATACAACAAAATAATGTTAATTTTAAAAATACACACACGCTTATGAACTCCATTACTATAGACCAGTCACTAAACCTGGAGACCCAGGATGAGCTATAGGTAGTCTGCAAACTCTAAAGTTATCTGCAAAATGTGTGTCTATGTTTATGTCAACTTCTGTTTGATGAGGTTCCATAGTCTTATCAGATTCTTAAAGAAATCCGTGGGCTCAAAAGAGATTCAGAACCAGGGCTAGAGAGGAATGCCTATCTAAATTGATTTGAATGTATGAGTCTTTAAGCACAGATAAATTTCTTTGAATGAATTAAAGTCAGAGATCAAATATTTAACACATAAATAATCATTTAATGTAATATTAATGATATATTTGCAAAGATGCTACCTGCAACTTAAAGACAACAAATTAAATATGAAATGATTACTTTAATGATACATATTAACTGTTTTAATTATCTATCACTTTAGGGTCAAAGAGTATTACTCAATATCCTATTAATTCAAAACAACTTAAAAGTATTATACTTTGTTAGCCAGGAACAGTTTTTACATATGAAAACAAGGATTTCAGGTACCAAATAACTTGAACATTCTAGGTAATTGCAGCCTTTATTCATGAGACAGAATAGCGTTATCAATGGATAAAATCTAAAATTTTACTTTAAGATTGAGTTTGGTTTCTTATAAAACATAAAAAATACAAATGTTATTAGTATTTGTACTAAAAAATAAATCAGTAGGAAAGCAAAGCAAAGGAAATTAGCATTTGACTCAAAAAAAGAACTATGCCAAAGCATAAATTTAACAAATATTTCAGGAAGGGAAAACCGAGAACATAAATAAAATGTACACAGCATTCATTCATAACTTCTAAGCTCTTAACACTGACATTATCTTGTTTGTCTGTTTTCTGGTTTGTTGAAGGAACAACTCTTCCCCAAAAGAAAATAAGAGCCATGATGCAGAAACATCCTCTGCTTTGTTTACTAAAGTATATCTATCATTGAAAATGATATATTATAAAAAATTATTAAATAAATGAAATAAATGACTAAGATAAAAGAAAATTTTGGCAATTACTAAGTGTAATTCACAATTTAAGTTTCTGCTTATTGGGTCTTCACCTTCGTGGAGATTAGACATTTTCTTCTGTTAAGAAAGATCAGAACTAAAGGTAACACTAGCCATTTCTTTCTATATTGTCTCCAAAATAATAACACAAAATTTCCCTAAACACCTTGTGTATTATTTACACATGGTTGACATATGTGGCTTATCTATGGTTGTTGATGATAGTTCTGAGGATGATAAAAATGGCAGCTAACACATATAGCGCTCTGTGCTATACAGACTTCCTGGAACTTTAAGCCATTTAACACCTTAGATGAAATATGAGTATGGACACATCCAAGGGTGATTTTGTGTTGGTATGTCCTAAAATACAGGCAGTTTCTCTTTGTTAAAAAGACGAAATTATAAAATCTCTAGCACTGATATGTGCAAATGTTTATATTAACTTTCTGACTGACCTATAACAGTATATAACTTATAGATAACATACTTTGAGTGATTTCTATCTTGTCAATTATTGTAAAAGCTTATAATTTTTTTCGTACTACTGTCACCAAAAGAAACAAAGGTTTCTGGCCTCAGTATTCATTTTAAAATGAGTCAAAAAACCTATCTTCGAATCTAAGTACAGTCCTATATTTTGTTAGTATGGAGTACACAAAACACTCCCTTGGGAGTCTAGAAGCAAATATTAGAACTTTCATTTATATTTATCAACTTATCTTTTAGTTTCTATTTTTGTTTTACACTGTACCTAATATGTAAGTATATTGGGTATCATATCAGTATATCTATTTTCGGAGTGCTTAACAACAGCAGTGTATGTAATTAAAATGTTGAGATTACCATGTTATGTAATAGGCTTCTACACAGGAGGCTTTAAAACCAAATTCTGCATGTTAATTTTTCCCCTACAATAGCTCAGTTCAGTTTTATGAATATCTATCTGCATGTATTCCTAGGGGAAAAATAAGTTCCAGGAGGAAACCAAATAGTTGAATGAAAATCTAAAACACAATTATATAACTGAAACATTCAGAGGGTTCATATGATCATTCTAAATGAAAAGTTAATTTTTTTTGAGTCATTAGGTTCCTCTAAGTCTTTCTTCTTTGGCTGAGCAGATGCAAATTTAAGGGGCAACGGAGGAAATCACACAGACAACACTATCACTTTCACCCTGCGGTATGGTATTTTTCATTTAGTTTGGAAAATTATAAAATAAACTTCAATGGCTTCAAATATTAAGACTGACTTCCTAGAAAAAGCTCGAAACATATTAAAAAGAAAAAAACCTGTCCTTTAGCCTATTTCACTTAGACTAATTATTTGGTTCAGGTTTTAATACTACTTATAAAAAAGAATGCCAATAAATATAGTTGAAAAAATTTGATTACAGTTAGATACATAATAAAAAATTATTCAACATATATTTGTAACTTGTAGAAGACCGCTACATGATCTCTTGTAATCAAAAGATTGGGCTAATTCTTAAAATTGGGAAAGAAGTATAATGTAATGGAAAAGAGAAAGTAAAACAAATCTGATGAAAACAATACAAAATGTCAAGTTGAAAAAAATAGAAACACACAGTAGCATTAACTAGCCACAATAAAAAACACATATAAATAAGTGCCTGCTGCACAGTAATAATTAAATAGTAAGCATAGTTATTATTTTTACAAGTGAATTTATAAAATTTTATTAGGCAATAACATAATATCTTGGATAATATCATGAGTTTTTTAAAAAATAATCATTTCCCCATAACTTTTCCTCTTTGAATAATACTGACTTACACAGTTTTACCTTGTAAGTAATTTCTTACCAGCAGCTAGAGTCACACAACATTGCTCCTTTTCTTTTGTGATCTCATTTAGCCTGTATGGTACATCCGTCAGTGAAGGTGAAAGAAGTGGAAGAGAAGCATATTTTCCTACTCCACACAGCTGGACAGAACCCAATGAAAGGTGTTTCACAAAAGTAGAACCATTCTGAACAAAGCTGTAATAAATTGAAGTTCAAAGTATTATTTGTAGAGAGAAATGCAAAAAAAATGTATTTATTTAAAAATTTTTTATTGTAGTAAGAACACAAGATCTACCTTATTAACAGATTTTTACATGTACAATACTGTTATTTATAAACACGATGTTGTACAGATTTCTAGAACTTACTCATCTTGCATAACTAAAATTTTATACCTATTGATTCAAAAAATTTTAGCAGTATTATTTTACTTGATTTCTTTCCTTCAAATAATCTCTGTACTCAAATGAGTAACAATGGTAATATCAGTTGAAAAATGTTTTTAATTTGGTTAGATATCAAAGCTGCTTTCATTTCACCAATATTCTAGGTGGCTTTAAGTTCAAGGTCTGTTGCGAAAGAAATAGTAGGGTTGAAGTTTCATTCTTTCTGAAATTATGCCCAAATCAATATGGTGGCTTCTCAACTGATACATTCTGATCTGTGGTTTCATTTTAAGGAAATTCATCATGACAGGCAAATCTCATTCACAATAATAGCAGAGTATTTTTCTCTTAACTAATGAAAAATTGGAAAAGGAACTGTGTATGTATATTTTAAAAATTATATCCACTAACTCAACTCAATGAATAGAAACAAATAATATAAAACAATTAAATTTTCCCATCAATACATTTTTTTAGCTTTATAAAGCAGATTTTAATATCTAAGTTTTTTGTATGTTCTAGATTGAAAGATACTAATAAACTGATCATCTACTTATAAATGTTTCCAGCTGTACAAGTCTGTGACAGTTCCTCATGTTTTGGTCTTTTGAGAGTGTATAACTGACTCTGTATTTGGTTCCTATACCAGCTTCGTGTACACACCTTGACATCTGTTTCCATGCCGTATCCAGAAGAGTGGTATATGCACCGATTAATACAGCATCGAAATAACATGGGATAAGATAGCGTGGGATCTGCTTCAGATAGAAGAACATAGCCTGCAACCATCTACCAACCTGTTATAAAGATAATTTAAAATTTTAATTTGGTGTGATTACAGGTTAGGTATATTTTAAGAAGTAAATCCAAACATGCAACTTGACTAGTAATCTATCAACCAGATATCCATTTATTAGAACTAAAAGAAGAAAAATGTTTCAGGTTAGAAAACAATGTAAATATTACATATAACATGGTAATACAGTTCTTACTGTGCTCTTGTTTTTTTTTTTTTGGGACTAGAATATATAGCTTTACTTACTTCAGCAATAGCTCCTGATCGTGAAATAAGCCGATTACTGACATAGTCAATCATCCAATCTCCAGATCTCAAATTATCACAAAAAGGATGCCCCAAGTCATTCTTTGGTCTTATTTCTGCTAATACAGACATTAATCCTGAAAAGTCATAGAAATACCATGCTATATTACTGGCAGAGGCAATTCGTTCCCATAGCCTGGGATGCTGCTTGTGTCTAATGATTTGGGGCGAACATACAGAGGTAGACACAAGGGCTGTATAGTCCACAGTGGCACTTCTCATAGTTGGAGAAAAGTGTGGTCACACTGGCTTGAACCAAGATACAAAGGCATACTGAAGGGGACCACTGTCACAAGAGCTATGCAGAGCTTTTGAAGATTCCTATCTTTTGAGGGTTGTTCTGTTCTTTTGGATTTTAATGTTATAATATTCAAAGAAAACTAGCATGGTTTTTCTACTCTAAGGCACCTGGGGGAAGAAAACTGATAAATCTGTGTCTTTTCATGTTGAAAAGCGGCAGGTTCATTAATATTCAGGTAAGATTTAAGAAAATCATACAACTGGTTTCAGAGAGAGCAAGAGCATCTACGGTGATAATAAGAATAAAGCCTGACTTGGAAAAATTTTTGAAATATAATAAGAGGTACCTGGAACTGAACAAAGTATCAAAGTGAGGCATGTAAACATATCTTTAAGTAATATTAAAATAGAAGCATTAAAATTTCTATGTATACATAGCAGACTCTATGATTTCAATGACAGAACAATAGTACTTCTTTAATTACCCAATAAAGTATAAATTCCACCTTAAAAAATTACATTGGCTTCACTGACTTCATTCTGACTGCATTTATTTATTTAGAATTTAATTAATTTGACTGTGTATGAAAAAAATAAAAATGAATGAAAAAATTTTAAATATAGTTCTTTTTCTCAAGGGGTTTATAACTTTCTTTGGGAAACAAAGCTTAAAACAAAAAAAACTAGAAAACAAGATAGTATAAAATAATGTTCTACATATACCCTAGCATTTTCAGGGAAGGCAAATATTGCTCCCATTAATTCTACTTGTTGAATAATGGAATGACATGATAGAGCAGTGTTTTAGAAAAGAGACCTAACTATGATCAATGGGGTGGAATGATTTGTGGAAGAAGAAACAAGAGGTTTAGAAAACTCACTAGCTGGTTTGTGGACTGTATTTTGTCTTAGAATAGAGTGATAAATGTGGACATGAAAAGGATACAGTATACCACAGAGGATACGAAAAAAATCCACAAGTCATAATTACTGATTAAATATTGAAGATAAAAGTGGCATATCTAAAAATGCACTCCTGGATTCCAACATGGCTGAATATGTATTATTATAAGAAGCAGGGAAGTACAGAAGGGGAATTTTGTTTAGGGAAGAGAAAGGCCAATGAAGTGGGTAAGTTTGATTTAATCTGAAGTTGCTGTAACAGCCTGCTGGAAATATCCAGTGGACTGCTAGAAATATGTTAAACTGTCAAAGAGAAAGGGGGTTGGTATAAAGTAATAAACAAATAAATCGGTTAAGGGCAATTATATTTAGAAAGAATGGGAAAAATCATTTTATGAGAAAGTAAACAGAACTAGTAAAAATCTAGTCTTAACTTTAAGAAAAATAAAGGCCTAAAAAGAAGTTCACAAAAATGTAGTCTTTTCAGTGAAGAAGTTCAACAGCTTAGAGTGAAAATAGAGTAGAAAATGTAACATATACATTTCTTTATTACTCATAGCACAAAACTTTTTGTGACAAAAATGAAAGTGTTTTAGAAAAAAAATGTCATAAGTAAAAAGTCTTAAAAATTTTATTGAGCTCTCTCGGCTCCTCACTTCCAAGATGACCAAAAAAAGAAGGAACAAGGGTCATGTCAAAAAGGGCTGCGGCCATGTGCAGTCTATTTGCTGCACCAACTGCACCTAATGCATGCCCAAGGACAAGGCCATTAAGAAGTTCATCAGCTGTGAGGGGCATTTCCGAAGCGAGTATCTTCGATACGTATGTACTTCCCAAGCTATATGTAAAACTACATTACTGTGTGAGTTGTGCCATTCACAGGAAGGTAGTCAGGAATCGCTCTAGTGAGGCCTGGAAGAACCGAACACCCCCACCCCAATTTAGACCTGCAGATGCTGCCCCACAACCTCCACCAAAGCCCACGTAAGGAGCCAACTCCAAAGAACTATTCTCTGGAAAAGAATAAAGCGGAAATTATACTTTAAAAAAATTTTTATTGAGAGCTTCTTATGTGCTTGGTTTTGTAGAAGGTAAAAAGTTAAAAAAATGAGGTAAAAAACAGAAGATATATGACTTGAATTGGCCCTCAAAGATGGATTAAATAGACAAAGAAATAAGCAATTGAAAAGGAGGCACAATACATGGGAGAACTAAATGAACCCACGATACATGTGATAAACCAATTTCTTAGATAAAAATCCAAGAAAATATTACCAACCAGATGGATTAAGCTGATAGTTAAATATTTAGTTTTTATATCCCATCTTATAACCACTCTTAACTTCATAATATTTTATTGTAAGATCTCTTTGTAGGGTAAAACAAATATGTAATGAAAAAAATATTTTGAATTAGATGAAAAAGGAAGATGAATGTATTATATTTACAACCTAGTCCCATTTGGAGCCCAAATGAGTTATCTCATTTAATCCTCAAAAAAGCCTATGTTTTGGGCAATATTATTCACATTTTACAGACACAGAAAATGGAGCACAGAGACATTATTTGCCAGAGGTCAATAAATGCGTAGGTGGCAGAGCCATAATTTGAACATAAATAGTCCAACTCTGAGCACATATTCTTATTTCTTTAAAGAAGATACCATATGACCTTAAAAACAAAAACAAAAGCAAAAAGCTTAACTATTCTTACACTTGCTTACCTTGAAGACCTGCATATTTAAGAGATGACCAGTTTGGTATGTTATAACACCCCCCACCATCTTCTTGTTCTTCTGATTCACATCGGTAAAGTATCTGATTTAGCTCAGCCAAAGTTAATTTAGAGGCAATACTAAGATGCAAAATAAATAAATAAATAAATAAATAAATAAATAGAACCAGTTAAATATAGTGAAATTTCACTTGCTGTCAATAAAAATTTTAAAAAAATTTGTTTTAGGAACTCATTATAATATACATTATAAATAATATACATTTTAAATAGTAATTAAAGGATAAAACGTGCTAAAAAACCAATTAGAAGTAACATTTCTTCCAAACCAAGAAAATAATCAAGTGCCATATTAGAAGTACGCTAGAAAATCTTTCAGAATGTCAACTCTATTTGAAAAATAAAAATTAAAAAATAAAAAAAATCATTTGGTTGCTATACCCTTTATCTCATAAGTTTATATTTTTTAATCTTTCTAGTTTGGGCTTAAGTTTCCTCAAATCTCCATTATATTCTCCTATGTGGTACATCAAGAAAATTTTTTTCTAATTATCTTAAATTCAAAATACTTATCAAAGGACCACTAAAGGGATAATCAAAAGTCACAGTTAACCATCTCAGAAATCATGTAGAACTCTGTATATTTTCTCTCTTTTCCCGTTCTCTCGTCTCCTAAGATTGCATTGCCTTTCACGTTGGTTATTTATAAAAAACCAGGATTTTCTTAAAGACCCTTCTAGATAATAGTCAGAAGGAGGGGTCAAACTATTATCGCCTAGACTTCCCTTTGTTCAATCAGCAGTGAGATTGTATACTGACCACACCTGAATACAACTGAAACCCTATTTTCTTGTGCTTTTAGTTGCTCAAGTAATTTCATTTTACATAACTAAATACATTCCTTTTGAATTTTATATGAACACATATCCTTATTTTTCTTTTATTCCGTCTCAATTTAGAAAATCTCTGGTGGCTGTGGTTTGTTCCCCCTGTTTCTGCCAATCTCTGTCCCCACAGCAGGGACAAACTCTTCCTCTGTAATTTCTAAGTCAAGACTGAGTTAAATCAATCTGCAATCTCAGTACCAACTCCATTCAGGGCAATATTTTTCAACATGTAGCCAGTGAACTCTTTGCATAAGAATTACCTGCAGAGATTATTAAAACATAGATTTCTTGTCCTTGTCCAAGACAATTTGAGTAGGTCTGAGGAGTATGCATTTTATAAGTATTCTATAGAAACACTGTTTTTTTTTAGAATGCAACTACTTTGCTAAGAATAGCTTGAATTAAGAGTTAATATCCTTAATGATAAAAGTTCTTATAAAACAACATACAATAGAGCACAACAGAAAAAGGGGCGAGTATGTAAAATGACATATCATTCAATAAATACAAATGGCCAATGAACAAAGAATTTAACTTAACTAATATTTAAAATAAATTAAAATGAGATGTCATTTTACAGTATTTTATATTAACTAATTTGATTAGTAACAGCTAACACTTATCGATAACTCACTAAGTGTCAAACACTGTTGAGTGTTTTACATTAAGTAATCCTCATAACTCTTTAAGAGGGGCATTCCAATGATCTCTATTAGGTAACCTGCCTGAGGTCTACTTGTTACAGCTAATAAGTATCTGAAATTTGATTCAAACCCAGGTAGTCTGGTTCTGTACTCTATGTTCTTAAACTCTACATTATAATAATATATACTTAGTATTGGTAACGATGTGGGGTAATAGACACTCTCACATAAAATTGAAAGTATTAATTCATATAATCTTTCTGGAGGGAAGTTGGCAGTATTAAAAGTCTCAAATATGTGACTATAATCTAACCCAGAAATTTCATTCTGAAAATTTATTCTAATGAAAGCAACATATATTGAGCACTTAATATGTGCCATACATTATGTTAAATGCTTTATCTGCATTATCTTATTTAATCCTTTATTTGCATTATTCTATTTAATCCTTAAGAAATTTAAGAGGTAGCTACTATTATAAACCCCATTTTTCAGATGGAGAGACTGAGACTAAGTAAATCTAAATATCTTGACCAGGATCATACTAACAGTGGTGAAGCTAGAGTTAAAACCAGCTTTAAATTTCAAAACCCATACTCTTCCTATATGTGGTACCACCTAGTAACAAATAGTTAATAAGGGAATAGTTAAGGATTTATGCATGGATGAATGTATAAACACATACATAATGGGAAATAACTGGAAGCAATCTAGATGTCCAAAAATGGAGATGATTAAATAAATCATGGTATATATAGCCATATAATAGAATAATACGTTGGCATTTAAAGAAAATAATGTGGTAAGGAGTTATGATGTATCCAGCTTAGTCTCAAATAGTTCAGAAAAATTGTGTGTGTGTGTGTGTAGATATAGGAGTACATACCTGTGCATATGTATGTATATATATATGTCTATGTCTGTCTCTATATCTATATATCTATACCTAGAAAGTGCTCGAGTGCAAGAGAGCATTCATGCAATACACACATAAATGATAAAGCACTAGGGCAAAATGGTAGCAATCAGTAATGCTGATGATACTACTGGTCCTTGGGCCACCCTTTGAGTAGCAAGGATACAATGATTCTTATAACTGCTTAAATCAGGTTGGTGGTAATTTATCGGTTTTTAAAGTGACAAATCTCTAAAAAATGAGGCATACTTACGAAGCAAAAGGAATTTTTAATATAGGATCTGAGCTGTCAGCAGAAAGGCTCCCAGATTTAAAGTGAGGACTGAACTGAGTTAAATGATTTCGAAGAATTCCAACAGCGACTTGTGCATGTGGATCAAGACTGACTCTGAAAACGATAATTAAAAAATTGGTAATTTTTAGGAGTAATTTATTCAAAATTAACAGGATAGGTTAATTATTTAAAATACAAGCAAAGTCGACAGTTTGAACTCTAACATACCTGAATACAATAACACTTCCTGGAGACAAGTTTTCAAATTCTATTTCTTGAATGTATTCATTGGGTCCTTTTGTAGCAATTCCAGCTTGTTTAACAATTTTGCTTTCATTAAGCTTGAAAAAAGTTATATAAAACCACTCAATAAATAATTCTAAAGTCCTTAAAATGTTAAACACAGTAGTAAGATGAGAGTACCAACTACCTGAATATGTTCTCTAATTTCTGCTGTGATATCTGGCATTCCATTGATTGAATTTTCATCCTTCTTATAAGGTTTTGTATTTCTTTCAATAGTTCTAGCTTCAAGAACTACTTCTTCAATTTTTCCTAGGAATATGTAAAATTTTAACAAAATTTCATATTAAACAATCTGAAATTAGAAATTGCTAAAGGTGTTTTAAATCATTTAAAGTTGAATATGAAATATTAGTTAACTTTTTAAAAATGCAAAATGGTCTGAAAGTAGATGATTCTACCCAAGATGCATTTGTCACACCATACTTTTGTTTTTAAAATCACAAATTAACAAAGCTTTATTTGAAAAGAGATCTTATCAAGTATTACTCGATAAAAATTACTAATAATAAATTAGAAAAAAACCTGGTCCTATTACCTAGCTTAAGGAAACAGTACAAATACAACTGAAGCCCTGTGTACCCTTTCTTCCCTTTCAGAGGTAACTACTGCCTTCAGTGTATGTTCATTGATCCTGTGCATTTTTATGACATGTGTGTTTCCCTAAACAATATATGTTATTTTCATATTTCCAAGTTTTATTAAAGTAGATTCAAATTATACATATATTTCTGCAACTTGCTTTCTATTGGACAACACTGTACTTTTTCTTTAAGATTCATTTGCATTGCTACATTAGCTCTAGCTCATTTATTACACATGCCAGATTTATTCTACTGTATGAATATACTAAAACGCATTCATTCTTTTAATGTTGCCATCAATTTGTTCTCTATTATAAATAGTGTTACAATGACTATACTTGCACGTCTTATAATGAAAATGTACGAGAGTTTCTCAGAAACATACCTAGGAGTAGAATTGCTGGGTCAAGGATATATAAAACTTTATTATTTAAATAATTTAAGCTTTAGGCTTAATCTGACAGTAAGTAAAAGTACCTTTTGATATAGAAATTCTACTTCTGGTAATATACACTAAGAAAATTGTTTAAAGAAAAAATTTATTTCTAGTGTATATTTAAAACTTAAATAAGAACACTGCTAAACATACTAGAGACTATTAAAAATTGATACTAAAATAATAAAATATGAAACATTTGACATAATAAAAATCACAATTTTGTGAACTGACAAAATAGAAATAAATGGTTTAAGAATGATCAATGACCAAAACAAATCCTGAGAGATAATATACACACTGATTACAGCCATGTAAAACTATATATATGCATTAGCAAAATCAGACAAGATCACCGAATATAAATCTGTGAATGTTTAAAAAAACTAATGAAAAGTTAACCCTAAAACTATTCAAATTGATAATTTTTAAAAATTGGAGTTACGCATATTTATCAATTAGCAACCAATACATAATATGATGATTTTTATGAGAATCTTCACTCAGTCAACAGATTTTGACTGTTGCTGTATGCACAGAAGCATGTTATGCTATATATATTATATATCAGTAAGGAATGAAATATACACATTTAGGAAAAAAAATCCAGCGATAGTAAGGACATACCTCAGGGATGTATTTTATAATTAAGTACAAAAGGAACAATAATAGCGACTATAATTTTATGTTCAGAGGAGAGAGAGATTACTGAATACTTAGAGAAGGCTTCTCGAAGGTGAAATTCTAGTTGGTGAAAGATGTAAAGAATTCAAATACAGGTGGAAGTAAGACTAAGGTAGCAGTGAAAACATCTATTTGGCTGAAATAGTGGAGTGATACAGGGCTAGAGAGGCAGGTGAGAATGGATTATGACAAGCTTTCAATATTGAACTATGTTCATTTTGGTTTATATATGTGTGTATGCATGTATATACACATAGAAATATACATATATACATGAATGTACATATATATTTCCCTGGTTATAAAAAATACACGTTCATTTTATACAAATCAGAAAATAAGGGAATGTAGTAAGATGAAAACAAAACTATTTGCAACTCAAAAAAAATGTTAATATTTGAGAATTGTTCCACATAGTAAAAATGTTACCAAAAATTTCTAATTCTTTTTCTCAACTACAGCCACACTTGCACTGTATTATAATACATATGACATATGACAATTTAAAATAACAGTATGATTTAATATATATAACAATATAATCACAATAAAGTTTTTAGACTGTATTACCAGGGATGCACATTTGAGGGACTTCCTTGCTGTAAAATGAAGTCTTGGGATTCCTGAAAGCAGTTCTAGACACAGCCACAACAGACTGATGGATACTAGGTGAGTGTCTTGTTACTGCCACTATGTCTTCATCAACCTGATCCACATATACCTGAGAAACAGAAAGAGCAAACACACTGGAACTCAAACTGGAAAGGCTTACTCTGAAATTGAATCTTAAGAAAGAAACAGAAAATTTAGTTTCTTGCCTGAATAAAACCCTTGGCCCCAAGCTCTTGATGAAGTTTATTGATAGCACGCCTAGCCGCAATAATTCCACTTTGCAAATTAACATCGCCTGTATCTGATGGGGATGCTCCAGGATTCCACTTAGTGTAAAATCGTTCTTCAGAAACCACTGAAATCTGAACATAGTTAAAACTTAGCAATGTCTACATTTTCATTACAATGAAAACTTCTGGTAAAAATGATCAAAGTTGTTGGCTATGTGGATTTAAAAAAATAACACATAAACAAACCTGATGAGGCACTAATTCATCATAGCCTTTAGTACTACCACTAGCACAACACGCCATAGAAACAATCATGGAACTTGGGAGAGCATCATATGCTGATCTATGCTAGAAAACAACAACAACAAAAAGCAAAAGTTTATTATCTTTCCAATGCAAAATGCCATCCTATAGTATGATGAAGTAGGATAATTATATAAATACATTCTATAAGATACATTAATTGGCTTTAAGACAAATTACGAAACTTTCTAAAAACTATGTACCATAATCATTTATAAACCTATGACACTATTTTAAAGCATGTGGATATTATTGCCACTAATTATCAGAGAACTACATATTAAAACATTTAGCAAAATAAGTAAATACAAGCAGATTAAACACTTACCACAATAGGACACTCATTATCATGGGTAATATCCATAAACAGGGCATGTGCAATAGCTGGCATCAAAGGCCTCAAACAGGGCTGAACAAATGACCCAACAGGTTCTCCTCCATATCGGTAAACTAATCTGCCCTCTTCATGACTATTATGTGCACTCATTGCCTCTGCAAAGCATTATTGAATATTTTAATCTTCATTATTAATGTCCAAGAAGAGGTTAGATTTCTTATTATGACTGACTT
>CM053517.1:26757036-26794124 GCA_028627145.1 Eidolon dupreanum | reverse complement strand
TTTTTTTTTTTTTCAACATACAGAACACCTTACTTACCCTCGAAGGAAGTAATACTGAAATGATCCAGCTTGTTGGAGATTAAGTTTACAGTATTTATCAGAATCATCTTCTCTTTCTGATGGATTTTCCCACTCCAGGGAACGGAATTTTTCTCGATTAAATGTTTCTCCAGGATATGGGTAATTTGTATGCACAGTAACTGTTTTTCCTTGTAAAGTTGGGCCTAATCGGAACTGTAGTTCAAACCCTGGATAAAAAGCACATTTTAATAAATTCACTGTAGGACTTATCACATTAAAAAATAGATGTTTTGGATAAAGAAAATGTGGTACATATGGAATAACAATGGAATACTAACTCAGTATTGGAATAGTGCTCAGCCACGAAAAGATGCAATAATGCCATTTGCAACAACGCATGACTCTTGAGAGTCTCATGCTACGTGAAATAAGTCAGAAAAGGACAAGAATGCATGATTTCACTTGTACATGGGATGTAAAACAAAAAGCAACAAACAAACAAATAAACTCTTAGATACAGAAAATAGAATGGTGGTTATCAGAGGGGAAGAGGAGAGAGGGGAGGATGAAGAAGAGAAAGGGGGTCAAATATATGGTGACAGGAGACTAGATTTTGGGTGATGATTACACAATGGAGCATATAGATGTCATATGATAAAGCTGTACACCTGAAACTTATACAATGTTATTAATCAATGTTACCCCAATAAATTTAATTAAAATAAAAATAGGTGTTTTAAAGTTTATTAATAATGATTTCTCAACTATGTTTAAAATAACTCCAAATATATAATGCTGTTTTTAGAACTACTTTGCATTCCAGTTTAGCTGAATTTTATATTTTAACATAGTATACATCACAGAACTATCTGTTCTGTACTATCCTTCTCCTCTTCTGGAAACTGATTCCTATTTGCATGGCTACTTTGGGATATACGCGTTCTTATATAACCCCATTCCCTAGGATTCCCTCAATCCCTTCCAACCGCCCACCTCCACCCTTTTACTAACAGCCCAGCAGTGGGCATCTACCCAGAGACCTTTACTGGTATTTTTCAAACTTCAACAGAGATAGTGAGTTTCTTCATGGTGTCAGAGTATATGATAGTATGTAAAACTTGGGAGGTATCATGGGACAACTATCTCACCATATAGAGAAAGCCAGTCTTCCCTGACGGAAGTCAACCTCTAGAGAGGCAGAATTCAGATTTCTAACAGGAATTCTAGAGGCAGGCAGTTAAGTCCCTGACACCTACTGGTCCTAATGTCTCCTCGAATCCAGAGGTGTGGTAATAAAGGGTTGATAAATGAATATTTGGGGCTGAGGGTGGGATGGGTGTGACGAGGAACTCTGCTTTGCAGTGTTTGCTGATTTCGTGGTATAAACAATCTCACCACTGGTCAATCTCAAGCTACCAACATGACATCACTGAACATGAAATTGAGACTATGCACAATCGACTCTTGTGAGCCACACAGCGACTGTAGCACACCACCGCCTGTATCCCTAGTCTTCATGGTTTAGTTATTTAAGCCTTTCTTGGAGTTCTGAGAGGCAATCATTCCCAATTTTGCATAAGTCAGGCTATTTTTATTAAAATATATCAACAAACTTCTCTATACTGTGTTACAAGTATTTTGCCACAGAGGTTAAAAAAAAAATAACACATTATAGTTATGATTTTACTGTTAAAGAAAAATTTTGGTTGTTTCAAGGCAGACTTTAAACTTTGGTTATAATTATTAGAATGTGAAAATTCTGATTATGGTAAAGTGTATTAGAAATATAAAGCATATAAATTTTAAATATGAATGGAATATTTCAATTAATGATGGGCAATAATAACTGATGAAGGCAGAAAAATTCTGTTATGCTGCTTATAATATTTAAGCTTAAAAAACATTTTGAGAAGCATACTAGTATTTATACTTTTAATGCTCAATTTATTTAACATCCAACAATGTAATAAAAAGTTATATATTGAGCACATACCATGCAATAGGGAACAAAATAAACAATGCTCTCTGCCCTTGTGGAGCATAAGTTATAAATGGGGAAGGCAGCCATTAAACAGTGAACATGACAAATAAGTAAGAATAAGTTATATGTTGGGAAGGGATAACAGCTAAGAGAAAAATGAAAAATCAGAGCAGTGTAAGGAAAATGGGAAGAAAAGGAAGAAGCTGAGGAAGTGGCAACAATTTTAACTAGGATGGTTACTGAGAAGTTAAAGGGCTTGAGAGGAGGGAGTTAGCCACATGGCTATCCATGGCCGTCTAGGGAAAGTGCTGACCCAACAAAGGAAACAGACAGTACAAAGCACCTAGGGTAGAAGCATGCCTGGTGGTTCCAGAAATATCAAGCTCAGTATGGCTGGACTGACATAAGCTTGGGGAGGAGTAGCAGAATATGAGGAAAGGAAAGTAACAGGGGAGCAAGATCGTGAAGGCCATTGTAAGTTTTGGCTTTTTTTCTGACTGAAATGAGGAGTCAGTGAACACTTCTGAGCAGAAGAGTGACATGATCTAACTTGTGTATTAAAAATATCACTCCGAATATGTCTGCTTCTGGCCATAATGGAGTAACTGGTTCTGGACTCTCCCTCTGCTGAAAAACTAGAATAAATGAGACGATTGTTTTCAGAAATAGGTAAAGGACTGTGATGTCTGAGAGAAATGTGACTTGGATGAACTCTCTAGCTTTCAGACTTGGGGGGCGGCTTTCTTGGCTGTGACACAGGGAGCAGGAACAGTAGTCTCACTGAATTGAGGAAGCAGAGATTAGAGTTTGGAGTGAACAAAGACTGCAATTCTCAAGGAAGAGTATTGTAGAGAAGAGAATTATGCAAAGAAAGAGCTTCAGAAAGTTTACCTAGGGTCACCTTTAGTCTGCCTCAACACTAAGCTGTACATGAGGAGGGTTCAACTCCATAAGCTGGGCAAAGAACAACTACTATAAGCTATAAATTGAACAAACTGTAGAGCTCACTCAGGCCTAGGAGACACCACAATTTTTAAGCAGCCAAAGTAGAGACCTTGTTGAACATCTGCTGTGCTCAAAAGAGTAACACCTTAAGTAGTAAAGTAGCTCTAGGGTAAAAACTACTATAAATCTATCTTATCAAAGCTTAAAAGCCAGCCTCAAAAAGATTAAGCTGATCCACAGATAATGTAAATGGTTTCTAAAATAAAACTCATTACTTCTTTAAAGCAAGAAGACAAAATCCAGAGATATAACAGAACATTCACAATGTCCAGCATTTAATAAAAAACTGCTAAAGAGAAAGAGGAAGTGAAGAAATTGACCACACAGAGATCTGGGGTACGGCTGTCTACAGAGAAGAAACAGCAGATGTAAAGGACCTGAGACCTTTTTCTGGAAAAAATGAAATAACAGGGATTGGATTTACTCTCCTCCCTGAAATTTAAAAGAAACCAATAAAACAGACAAAATACATAAAATGATGGTTTTCAAGACCCTGGACATGAGGCAACAAAGGACAGTGATCCCTGAAAGATGGAAAATAAACACAGTGAGCCCTACTACTACTGCCCCTGCCTACTACCTTGAAAAATTTTCCAGGTTGAGGTATAGGGAAGAGGAACCCAGGCACAACTCAACCACTTCCTGTGCTGAGGAGATGAAGCTAAGAGTCTGTGGAGATCAAAGCAGCTAGAATTTGCAGATAAGAGTGGTGTGTGAGGCGGAGAAAGCTGCAGAGAGACAGAGAGCTCCAGAGATCTGTGGAGAGACTCCATTTGAGTATTCAGTAGAATACATTGATCAGTTCATGTCTGAAAAAAATAACAGACCAGGAATAGTGCTTGTTCTCACCAAGGAGGCTGGAAAAGCTCTTAATTCATGAGGCACTGGGTAGAAAGTTCAGAATGATCTTGCTTCAGTAGTGGGGAATCATGAGCCCTAGATAGGGTATAATTCTAGATTGGCTTAAATCATAAAAGTAAAGCTCAAAAGGATTAAAGTGTTTCCAAGTAACAATTTTATTCCAGAACAAAGACCAAGAATGTTTATAAAAATCCAAAAATATCCAGCACTCAACAAGGTAAAATTCACAATGTCTGACATCCAAACACAAATTAGGACACATATATAGAATCAGGAAAACATAACCCATAACCAGGAGAATAATCAATCAATGAAAACGGACACAGGAATGACACAGATGTTCAACTAGCAGATAAGAAAGCATATCTGTTATTATAACTGTATTCCATGTGTTCAAAAAAAGTCAGAACATGAGAAATATAAAAAACACAAAAACAAAAATAAAATAGATCCAACTCAAACTTTTAGAGATGAAAACTACAATGTTTGAGAGGAACAATACATACGATGGAATTAGTGGATTGGTAAATGGCAGAAAAAAAGATTAATGTTGTAGGACTAAAAATTATGCAAAATAAAACAAAAAGAGAAAAACAAGTCTAAAAAAATTGAAAGAGTATCAGTGACCTGTGGGACAATTCAAGTGGCCTAATATATAGGTAATTAGAGTCCTCAAAGGAGAGGAGAGATAAGGGGTACCTATATTATTTGAAGACATAATGGGTAAAAAAAAAAAATCCCTAAATTTGATGAAAACAGTAAATTTATAGATCCAAGACCTTTAACAAATTCCTCAAACAAGAAATATGAAGAAAATACAGTAAGGACCATCCAAGTCGAATTGCTCAAAAGCAGTGACAAAGAGAATATCTTACAAGTAGGCAGAAGGGAAAAGACCATAGGTACAGAGGAACAAAGATAAGGATTATGACAGATTTCCCATGGGAAACAATGCAAGCAAGAAGACAGTGGAGCAACATTATTTTTTTTTTTGAGTAACATCTTTAAAAGCACTGAATGATTAAAACTGTCAGCATAGAATTCTATACCTGGTGAAAATAACTTTCAAAAACAAAGGTGATGAGAGCCAAGATTTCCACTGTCAGAGGAAGATGTTACAAACCAGTAAGCAGGGAGTCTACAGAAAACCTTGTGGGGGTATGAATCACAGACATCAGTATTAGCTGCTATTTATTTATACATAAAAAAAGGTCAGCTTGGGTCTCCTAAAAATGAGAACATGTAGATATGTTTCAGTCATGTCTAAAATTGCTCTTTAGAAGTAATTTCTCATGGTGTTATTTGACAACTGGTAAATGCTGCACCACAATATTAAACATTGGGTAAGATATTCTTTATGAACAAAAGATTTCAGTAAAAAACATCAAGAGAATGCTACACTCTCCTAATGTACTCTCATCCAATTAACTACACCTATAACTGCCTAGAGAAATATGAATGCTCTTTTTGCATAGTACAATATGGAAATTCTAGGCATTCATGTAAAAAATTATAATCTAATGATAAATACTGCTAACCATATTACTGGATTGGACTAAGTATGGCTATAAGTTTATTCATAGTAAATGGCTTTAGCAAGCAAGAAACAAAAAATCCAAATGGATTTATTAAGTAACTCTGCAAAAATCTTGGGACTCACTTTTACTTCTCACACTCTACAGTGAAACTAATAATTTATTTTCTGAATAGTAAGATACACACATTTTTCTATAAAGCAATTTGGCATATATATACTAAGAGTGCTAATAATGTTTATCTTTTTGACCCAATAACTTCACACAGACATATTTTCTAAGGAATTAATCAGTGATGTACACATAGATTATATAAAAGGATGCTTAACACAGCTTCATTTATTATAATAAGTAAATAATGATTGAGAATGAGTAAATAAATTACGGTATTCTGTAAGCTATTATAAAGCCATTATAAATCGTGTTATCAAAAGATATTTAATAACATGGCTATTTTCATATTCTGTTTTGCTACTTTTTATGCATCTATATAGATCTTTTGAAATCCTTTCTGGAAAAGAGTATGACTGAAATGTGGCAGTAAGCAGGGAGGTGGCATTTACATACCATAACATTATAAGTAGTTTTCAAAATTATTTTGATAGTATAAATTCAATTTTGTTTTGAAGCAAAAAGCATAGAAAAAAGCCTTTTTATACATTTCTACAATTTTATAATTAGGGAAACACTATTTTAAAATTAGAGCTACAATTATGAAGAGCTAGACAAATAATTTTCTGAAGAATTAAAACTGGAAGTTTTACTACTTAGTGACCATGAGAATCCTAAATATCTACATCTCTGTAAGAATGATTAAATTCATTACAGAAGAAATGGTGTCATTTTGACCAAGTACAAATATCAGAGATTAGCTGTCTGATCTTATTTAAACAATCTGTCCCTGTTCCGTTTATACAAATATTGTTTTAATAATTAAACAAGGATTCAGAGAACCTATAGTACAAAGGTTAAAACATCCAAAATCTCTAAAACAGCATTTGGATTAGTGGCTCATGTTCAGAAAAAAATGACAAGCATTGTCCAAATAGGAATATTTATTTATATAATATACATGTACGATGTTTAATAGATTATGTAAATTATAAAACACAAAAATAAGGGTAAGATGTAAATAAAATAAATATTTTAAATAACTAATTTTATGTATTAATGAATGGAAATATCTTTCAGCTCTCACAAAAAATATTGACATATGTCAGTGAAAGCAATGAGATTAAATAAATTTCATTAATTTTAAACAACTTGTGATAAAGTAATTTAAAGACTCCAAGTTCTGTTTCTTTTGATCTGTGGTTTAATGGCCTCAGATTTGAAAAAATACCACAGGGAGATACTCAAGTCCAAATGGAAGAAGTTCCTGGTGGCTATGTTTACTAATCTATGACAATTTTTCAATCCCATTCACCAATTATGTAAGTACTTTTGTTGAAATGTGCTAGTAAATCTCTGACATACATCAACTGTTTTTATAAGCTAATTATGAGATGTTTGATATTTATATAGTAAACATGATTTGAAAACCAACTGAAATCCTCATCATCTTTTGTCATCATCTTTTAAAAGTGGGCTGATATTCATTTATATAGGTAAAATCATATGATGGAAGTGTTACTAAAAATAAATATTCAAAATGCTCTTGCTACAGCAAGCGTCGGCAAACTATATCCAGCCTACTACCTGTTTCTGGAAAGTATTACTGGAACAAAGCCACATCCAGTCACTTATGTACATGTTGTCTAGGCTGCTTTCATGGTACAGTAGCTGCAACAGAAAGTATATGGCCTGCGAAGCTGAAAATATTTGCTATGTAAACCTTTATGAGAAAAAAATGTGCTAAACTCTTCTCTCTAGCATCAATTTCCATCAAAAAGCAGTTAACTTTCTCACTCATGTTTACTTGTGAGTTAAATTATGTTTAGTTTTTTTCTGAAAATATTTTCTAAGTATCGTACTATTGAAAACTATGTGTCATTTCTGAAAAGGACAAATCTCAAACAGCAAATTTCAAACAGTTTCTAACTCATCTTTTAGTTTGACAACCTTGAGGTAAAAGAAGCATTTATTTATGGTTACTCTACCATAAATTATATAATACATAGCCTTTATAATACGAAGTTTTGTATAGTTTCTACTATTTAAGATAATATAAGTTGTATCTCTACCTAACCTTACTTAGGTAAAAGTGTAATTCATCGCAACATACTACAAGCAAACCAGTGACGGTGTGACTTTTAATCCCATCTTTTAAACCCTACAACGTCCACTCTTTCCTCAGAATGTTTTTTTGTTTATAACTCATCTGACATACAAAACCAAAAGTATCAATGTCTATTTATGTATCAGCAAAATTTAATTATTTTTGAAAAACAAATATAGATAGGGAGAGGAAGGGAGGGAAGGAGAGGAGAAGAAAAGATAAATCCTAATTTCTTTCTATATCCTAATAGATCAGTGCATACTTCCAAGGGTACATAGCCACTCTGCAGACCTCTAATTCAAATCTATGAAACTAAAATTCTTATATATACAAGTGAAACATGAGAATACCTAGAGGATGTCAGATTCCATGATTAATTGTACAGTGTGCTAAAATTAGCTTAGGTTACAGCAGTACACGGTGTGGCTATCCTATTCCTCATACTAATACTTACTCAGATTAGCCGCATTCCTCCTGTAGGCAACTAGCAAGATGACTGATTAAACTATTTTTGTAAACTGTCTTTCTCTCTTGTTCCCTCCACTCAATTTACATAGACTCGAGCTCCTAATCAAGGAATCTTTATATTTTCTTGAAAAAAAGTAAAAACTGAAATTTGACCAACCAATTTAAAGATGGAAGAATTCCAGATGTGGGGAATACTGATTTTATTTATTATTCTGCCACTAAATAAGATAGGAAATACAGGGAAAGGCTATGATTTGGTTAAGCAAGATAATTATTTGGTCTTGTACTTGTTGAATTAGAAGAATCTACAGAGATATTAGCCTTAAAAATGAGAAGAACTTTCTTAAAGAAAAGTGAAAAGGAAAGCAAAATGAAGAAGGGCTTGGTGACCAATTAAATATGAAAGAACCAAAAATTGCCAAGAGTTTTTTTTTTCACACCTAATTGATGTGAATTTTAAAATGTCTCATACTCTGTCCCCTCTTTTTCAACTTTGATGCAGTTAAACCTTTATCTTTAACCGGACATGTTTTTTAAATATCCTTTTCAATGATTTATTGTTTCTAGTGTCACTTCTCTTCATCTTTCACATTACAATTATCTTCTAAAATAATATTACCACATCATTACTGTTAAAAAAAATGGATATATTTCCAGTTATATCATTTGGATGAATTTACTGGTTTATAACTGGAGTTACAAACAGCATCATTCTTATTTTATAAGCCCTTCACAGTTCCCTCTTCAAATAGCTTCACTGAATTTATAATTTTTTTTCTAGCTTTAACTGTTATTTTAGTAATCAATCAGCAAAGATTAACTGTTGTACACTGCACTAGGTTTGTAATACTATCTCTATCCTCAGATCTTAAACTTAGTTGAACACTAACTTGTAAGACTAACAAGCTTGTAAGACTAACAAGCTTTTAGACACTGCTAAATTGTTCGGCACTTAATTGTTCTGTGCCCACTGTGTAATTGGAAATTAAAGAAAGCAGATAACAAAAATTAAGGAAAGACTTCATGGGCGAGGTTGAATATTAGCTGCAGGTTTAGAGGAAGGCAACACCCAGTACGGCAGTAAAAGGATCTGACACATATAGAGGAATATGACATACAGGAGTATGTCATATGCTTGTAAGGACAAGCATGAGAAAAGCTCCTGGGGAGGGAACTGACAGGGAACTGTAAAGAGGAACGACACTAATAAGGAGGAACGATGAGATAAAATCTTGTTGCACAATAATCATGGGGACATAAAGTATATAGGAAATATAGTCAATAATATTGTAATGACTGTACATGGTGCCAGGTAGGTACCAGATCTATCTGGGGGATCACTTTTTAAGTTATATAAATGTCTAACCACTATGCTTATACCTGAAACTAATAAAATATTGAATGTCAACCATAATTGACAATTTTTAAAAATTAATATAAAGAAAAAGAGATACAATCTTGGCTAGAGAAGGTAGATTCCATTACAGAGTGCAAGACAGGCAGAGCTGTTTAAATTGGACTTTATAGACACCAGTCAATAAAAAGGGATGAGATGGCATTGAACATTATTCTAGCATCCATATTCAGGCATACGGAAGGAACAAGGAGACAAGCAGAGATTTTTGGAAAGAAATTTTAGGGCTTAGAGTGAGACTGAAATGAGGAGAAATCATTAAAGAAGAGTACAAAGTTTTTAGCCTTGGAAACTATGAAAATGGAGACATCGCTAGAGTAAACAGGGAAGCTATGAAATAAAGAAGGTTTGAGAATGGGGAGTAGATGGTTGTGGACATGCTAAATTCAAGCATATCCAAGTGGAGGTATCCTAAGGCTATTCTACAGCATAATACTGGGATGAAGCCAAGAATCCAGGGCAAGGATAGATAGGTGTAGTGATCTATCGAGGCCTTCTATTTAGGGATTTCTGCTCTTCTACCTGACTGGGTTTTGAGGCTCATATATTAATTTTGAGCCTCAAAACCCAGTCAGGTAGAAGAGCAGAAATACCTACATTTCACAAATAAAGGAACTAATGTTTAGAATTAATGCGACTTGCCCAAAGTCAATTTGTTAGCAGTAGAGCCAGGAAAATTCTAGTTCCCTATTCTTAACAATAGAAGTGCCAGCTTCAAAGAAGCCAGCTGAGCTAAAGGCTCTTCTTCCCAACAGATCATCAGTATGGAGGCAACAGCTGAAGCCCTAAGAATGTATAATTCTTTAAGGGTAGAACATAAAAATAAAAAAGGATTCCTAGCAGGCACTCACAACTAATTGAAATGTGGAAGGAAGAGAGCACAGCAAGAGACACCACCAAGCTGAGAGAAATAGTCAACAGAGCAGGAGAAAAATCGAAACCAGAAAAATGCGGAGTCAGGAAAGCCAAAAATGGAGTAAGTACTTAGTGATATTAAATGCCAAAGCTAGAAGCAGATGAAGATTTGCCACGGAGGTAACACATTTGATGGCTGGAATTTTTTCAAAGATTTAATTAGAGATTTCGGGGTGGAGTTTCCTTCAAAATATTTACTACTACCAACCTCCACTTAGTATACTAATAAAAGGGATGGCATTTTATATTTCATACATAAAACTTCTACTTCACAAATCATATTAACATAAATGTGAAATGTTTTTCAATGTTGGAAAATTAAAAAGTCTAAGAGAAAAATGCATCTATTTGTCTTATAAAAATAGAATTTGATATTTGAACCACAGCTCAAATATATTTCAACATGACTGATTAGTTATTTCACTTTTTATTTGGCAAAAGAATATTTTTGGTTTTATCATCTCCACATTTGAGAGTTTTTTGATAAACAGTTTACTTTTTTTGTGCTCTAATTTACTAATTCAAAATTCCAGTAAAGAAAAAGAGTAAGGACTATAAATAAGTATAGCTATAGATATGCCTAAAATTATATATGAAGTAATTTACCCCGTTTTCATAACAAACGCTAATAGAAATAATATGGTCAATCTTCCCATCATATATGCAACTTGTCTTAAGTAGAAGTTAACATGCAAAGAAAAGTGGACTATTTTCTCTCCATTCTAACCTGATATAAAATATTTTCAAATAAAATCAACTTTCATTAGTGATATTTTTAGGACACAACGGTCTGCACAAAACAAGTTTAGAAAGGTCCTTGGAAATTACATCCATCTTAAACTTTTAAAAAATTTAATATGACAATGAATTAAAAATTTTAAAGACAGCTAATCAAACAATTGGCTACTGACCTTGTTCAAGTCTAAAGAGGGTCTTTTCAAGCTTTTCCATTTCGTTCAGAAGTAAAATTCTAATCTGTTTACTGTGACCCATTTTGGCTTCTAGAAGATTTGAAGTCTTTCAGAAGAATTAAAAGAACTCCGAAATCCAATGAGTAACTCCTATGACACAAACAAAAAAATAAGATAAAGAAAATAACTATTATCTTAAATTCTCTAAGGCTGACAACTGCACTTACATTTTGTAAATGTGTTTTAACCCTAGCAAACAATAACAATGAGTCTTATAAATAAGGCCAGAGAAGGCAAAGTGATAGTTGTTTCTACACTACAAGTACAATATTACCGAAGCAAAAATACTGTATTACAGATTTTCTTAAAACAAAAAACAAAAATGCTAAAGCAGTCTCAGAGAAAAGCAATATCTTTGGAAAGCATGAAGTTGGGTGGGGGGCGGGGAGGTAAAATTCCCAATCCCAAGCCAACTGGCTTTGAAGACTCCAAATGGCACTTCTGCTTACAAGAGATTAGTCTGTTCCAAGATAACAGGTGGGAGATGTCCCATTCCCAAATTCGGGGCGGAAGCCACCAATGGGAGTAGGGAACAGAGGGAAGCAGTTGTCACCCCTGGAATAGCTGCCGTAGACATAGGATGTATAGACAGCGCTATAGATAGAAAGAAGGCATTTCCACCAGAGGCCAGAGGCATTCATTGCACTTACACTGAGCAAGTTATACGTGCGGCTCCTGGGATGCTGCAAGACCCGCGACCCTGGCGTTAGAGCAGGGGAGGGAACAGGAAGGAAAGCAAAAAAGGGACAGACAGGCTGCAGAAGTACAGCAATAAGCCCCAAACAAGGAGGGCCGGGCGCCGTGAAGGACAAATGGAGGGGCGGCGGAAGAGGGACCGAGCCCAGGCCTCTGTGGGAGTGGCAGAAAGCTTCTGGGTGACTCCGCCTCGAGCTGGTCCCCGCGGAGACCGTCGACCCCACCGAGCCTCGAGCGTGCGGCCCCCAGGTGGCAGCGGACGGCTTTTCTCGCCCACTTCCGGAGACTCCGCGCCCGCTCGCCGTGACCGCTAGTCTCGCGAGAGCGTAGGCGCTGCGGCCCGGGGTCTGGGTTCCCGCTGCGGATCAGGGTCTGGGTGGCCGCTGCAGACCCTGGTGTGCGCGGCGGCTGAGGCCCAGACAGCGGGCCGCTTTTCTTTCACCTCTGGGAGGAGCGACGGCCGCCGCCTGTGCCTCTCCTTTAACAGCCTGGGAGTGGTTGGACATTAAAATGCTAAGTGGAAGGCTGAATGGTGGAAGGCAAGCGACCGGGCCTCCTGTGGCATTTCTACTACGATGTGTCGTGTGCCTTCGTTTAGATTTTTTTTTAATTTAAAATTTTTAAATTCGTACATGGCCTAAGTTTACTTGGCTTACTTTCTCTAAGCTTTGATTTTCCCGTGTCTCAAATAAAGGGCCTGGCTACAGTCTCTGACATTCCATCCTTCCCGTGCCCTTTATCTCTAGTCCTAACTCAGAAAGGGCACATCTTCCTGAGTGCAGCCGCGGAAGGACTAGGTAGGTGAAGTGTGGCCAGATAACCAACAATCCAGAGTGCAAATGCTAATTGTTTTACAATGCCTAGTTATACCTCATGTACACTACATTAGATCTGAAGATATCGTCTGAGGTTAAGAGTCTATACTGCCTGCCTATAGCTGCACATATTTTAGGCAAGAAGTTCAGGCCGTGGGCCAGATGCCTAAGGAAATTTTATGCCTGAAAGAGAAAACCCATCTTCTAGAGCTTTTTGAGGGCACCTAAGAATCCTGAGAAAAAGGATAAAAGATTTGGAATGTGGAGAAGACCCTCTTGCTTTGTTTATTGTGGAATTACTGTAGGTCCAAGAGCAGTGATAGGTTAAGAAGTAAAGATAGTTTTTGGTTTCAGTAGATTTCTGAGAATTACTAGTTGCAAATGGTCCAAAACTGAATTTGGGAACCCACAGCTCATTTGTTCATTTAACTAATATTTATTGCGCACCTATAATTTGCCAAGCACATAGGTGCTGGGAATACAGCAGTGAAACAAAGTGTCCGCTTTCATGTAACACCTACATTTTATTGGTGATAGACAAATAAATACATTATATGAGATAATAAAAGGCTGTGAGGAATAAAGCAGTATGAAGCAGAAAGAATAATAAAGCAGAAAGAAGTATGGAAGAGGGAGGTTTGCAATCCCAAATACAACAGCCAGTAAAGGACTTGCTGGTAAGTTGACATTTGATCCCAAGCAAAGAAGAAAGAGGATATCCAGGGTAGAGGATTACATACAGAGCTACAGGAAATGCCAAGGCCATGAGGTTGGAGCATACTTGGTGAATTCAAGGAGACAGCTATAGATGAGTGAAGAAGAGAGTGGTAAGAAATTAGGACAGATAGTTGAGGTAGGGTGGGCGGCCAGATCTTGTAAGCCTTTGCAGGCCATTACAAGATATTGCGCTTTTATTCTGGGGAAAGGATCTATTGGAGGATTTTGAAGAGATGAGTGGCATAATCTGATTGCCCTTTTAAAAGGATCACTCTGCAGCTTTGTAGAGAATAGCTAAATAAATTGTAGGGTGTGGTGGAAAAGGAAACAAAGACATCAATTTGGAAGCTCTTTCAATACCCAAGCAAGAGATAGTGCCGTGAACACATGCGTTTATATGTGTGACAGAAAAAAAGTAGGTATAGCAATGAAGGTGGTGAGAAGTTGAATTATGGATCTATTTTGAAGGTAGATTCTCCACAATTTTCTGATGGAGAGAGACGAGTCAAGGATTATTCCAAGGTTTTTAGTCAAAGCAACCTGAACTTTACTATCCAATAGGAATATAATGTGTCACAGAGGTGATTAAAAAATTTCAAGTAGCCACATCAAAAAGGGAAAAAAAACAGGTGAGATTAATTTTAATAATATACTTAGTATATCTGAAACATTATTTTAAAATGCAATCAATATAAAAAGTTAATGAGATATTTTAGATTCCTTTTTCGTACTAAGTCATCAAAATGTGGGGTGTATTTTACACTTTCAGCATGTCTCAGCTCCCATAGCCACATTTCAGGTGCTTGATAGCTTCATGTGGCTCGTGGCTACAATATGAATAGTGCAGAAGAAGCTGCCCTTTAACAAGAAAGGAAGAAAAGAGAGGGAGCAGGATTTGAGGGAGAAATTTAGGAGGTTGTCAACAACCAAGTGAAGATGTCTGTCCATTTGTTTGAAATGACTGTCAAACATCCAAGAGTAATCATTTATACCCCTGATCTCTAAAGCAGTGCTTTTCAAATTGTGAGTCATAACCCATTGAGGGTTGTAAAATCAATTTATTAGTTGCAACCAACAAGTTTTAAAATAAAATAGGAAAGATATGAATACATTGTTGTCTGGTAACCATATTATTTCACAAAACTTCCATTTCTATTATGTTTTGCTATACTGGGTCATGTCTTCCTACTAGGGATCATAGTTAACAGCAAGTTTGAGAGCTACTGCTTTAGAATGTATGCTATGTAGCATTTGTGATTTGTAATTCATGATTATGAAATGATGCCTGCCCTGCTAACTAGTTGTGAAGCTTGGAAGATACTTGACCTCATTGTGCTTTGGTTTTACCAACCGTAAAATAGGGATAAATATAGTGCCTATTATTAATTAAATGAAGACATTGAATTGTGCTTGATATATACCAAGTGCTTGTGTAAGAGCAAATGTTAGAGCAGAGTGGGCCCTGACCATGTTGTGAAACACAGTTCACATTTATTCTGTCTTCAGGCTCTCCTTTCCATACTCTTTCCCATTTTCAGTCTCTTTAAACTGTCCTCCTGTTGATCACTGTTCTCCAGGGCTCCAAAATTAGCCTTTCCTGCTGTCCTTCCTCCAGCAAAACTCTCACTGCTGTGTCCAATATTTCAGCTAGAAATACAGAATAAAGCAGACTGATGAAACAAGTACCTTTAGTAGTGAATTATTCTCACACAAATGCTTAACTTTTAAAAGATTTGTTAATTCAAATGACCTTTATTTTGGAGATTTCATATAGTGAAAAAAAGTGAAGAACATTAAGTAATGGAAACATTACGAATTAATGTGATGTGCCTCTATGATTAATTTTACAAGCACATAGTATCCTTTAAAAAAAGAAAGTCATACTTGTGCTATTTGCGAAGTTCTTGGAATGTCAATGAATTTGCAGTCTAGGGCAGCCTTCGTTTTGGTGAACATTTATCATGTGTCTGTCTGTATGTACACAATAATCTCAATACTTGAGTTTTCAGGAGAAAAAATCTCCTTGAGGAACATCTGATGGATAATCTCAGCTATTTGGCAGTGACTCTAGTGTTTTCTAAAGCATTGATATTAATGCACTAAGTGAAAGAATGGCTGTGGTTGGAAGAAGGTTTCTTCAGGTTTATGTATGTATGCATACGTTTCCTGAAAGGAAGGAGTTATTTGGGGTATTAGTCATAGTTAGGTTCTAATCCTGTGATCTTCTGGGTCTGAGGTGGATGGAGCTGCCTTATTTGGTTTTTATACTCTTAAGTATTTTCTGCATATTTTATTTTACAGTGATTATGTGAAGAGATAGAGGGAAATGGGAAAGGAAATAAAGTCAGAGAAGTAGAAGGATCTGAATATCATGATATAGAGATATAGAAAAGCAGAGAGAGATTTTTCAAAAAGGAGATAGTATGACATAAAGAAAATTAATTTTGGGGAGAAACAAACCTCAGACTAGTTTTAATCTCTCTGAATGACAGTTGATTCATCCATAAAATGGAAAAAACACCTCACTTTAAGGATTGATATGAAGATTGGATGAGATATTGAAAGCATTTAACGTGTTTACTATAGCATTTAGCATATACTAGGCTTTTAATAAATGATAGCCTAAAAAAGAAAGGATGATGGCTAGTCATCTTTTCTGGGTCATGGATGGCAGTCGGACAAATCAGATGAAGAGAAAGCTCCTGAGACATGGCAGAGACAAAAGACATAATCAAAAGGTCTCTTAGTCCATGAAGAGAGAGTAGAAAGGTGAATTCAAAGAGTAAAGTCAGAGCCCAAGATTTGAGCCTGTCATAGAAAGCAGGGAGGGCAGAACCTAAGAAAAAAGTAAGGCTTAGTCGGTGTACAGTGAATATTTGTTAATGAATTTATTGGAGATGTATATATAAAGAGATAAATATAGTTGTAGTTTTATTCAAACAAAAAGACAGAAAACTCTTAGCGCTCTTAGAGCTTTAATAAGAAAAGCAATTTAAAAATTCCTAAGCACTGATATAACTAGTTAAAAGCAGTATAGGACATGCATGGAGACCATGATAGGAGGAAACTCGAGAGGTCTTAGTGGTGATCTTTCATTTCTCCTTAGGATAGGTTTTTAAAAGTTCCTTGGCCCTAAATTTAAAGCTGAATCATTTACCCTTGCAAATAAATTTAACCTCCTGTTAAAACCTTGGCTTCAGTGTTTCATATAGAAAGGTTTAGAGTTGGAAGTAGATTTGAGGAGAAAGGACCAGGGAAGAAGTGTTGCAGGAAGCGACACCCAACGGAGGAAATTGGATGCTCAGACAACTTTGTTAGAGGAAGGAGAATTTATTGCTGTCGGAGAGCATGGGGCATTCAACAAACAGACCAAAGCACGATCTCCCCTTGGTTAGATTTATTATAACCTATATACCTCTGCAGTGTCCATGCAAGGGGTATGTGATTCCTTTGTCTGTTTTACGTGTACCTCAAGACTCAGGATGGGTGGAGGAGTTT
Organism: Eidolon dupreanum; assembly: GCA_028627145.1. Taxonomy (NCBI): domain Eukaryota; kingdom Metazoa; phylum Chordata; class Mammalia; order Chiroptera; family Pteropodidae; genus Eidolon; species Eidolon dupreanum. The sequence continues at coordinate 26,777,009 of CM053517.1, read as the reverse complement.
CAGTGGGGGGCTGGAAGGGGAGAGGAATTTCCAGACCACTAGTCTTACAGGTCGTTTGTCTTGAGACCTTGGCATTATCAGCACTGTTATAGGATTCTTGAACAGAGAGACAAGACATTGAGGATATAAGTGGGAAGCAACACTTATTAATGCCAGCACCTGCTCAGCGGATTCCTGTCCAAAGGCTGAGCCCCAATTGTTATACAACAAGCAGTTTTATACAGTCTTGTTATTCCTACACAGCTACAGAGATAAGGAAGGACATTAGTTGGTTGGCAAGCCATGAATTAACAGATGTGAGCTGGAGAGTCCTTGAGGTGGGGGAGGTAGCTATGGGAAAACATGTTAGCTGGAGAGTCTTGGTACGGGGAGAGAGGACAGTCAGGAATGGGCTTTAACTGGCTGAGTCGGTCATTTCTGCAAGCCTTTTCCTTTGTATTTTTCAGATGCTTCCTCTCCTCTCTTAGAAGAGCTTGAAGCTGATTTTCTACAACTGTCAAGGCTACTACAAGCTGCTTATGACAGACAACAGAACAAAACAACTGTGGCTTGAACAAGAGATAAGTTTATTTCTTTCATGTAAAAAGTCTACAGGTTAGCAGAGGGGAAGAAAATGGCATAGATGTAGAGGCTCTGTTCATTCCTCTGGCGACCAAATCAAAGTTGTGATGGAAACAAGGAGCAGCAGCAAGGAAAAATCTGGGATGAACAAGCCATACAACTAAGGAGAAATTGAAGAAATCACCCTGCAACAGCAGAAGGTAGGCCAGGGCGAGGATGTGGGGCTGCCCGTCCTGAGCTGCTGAGTGAGACAGAGGCTGTGGCAGCGGCAATGGCAGATGCCTCTTAAAGGGGCTGTGTCTGTGAGCAGATTTTCATGGTGATGGACCTGCTCGCTCTGAGCACCAGTGCCAGGTCTGCTGCTCAGGCGGAACCAGGGACTTACAGGGAGACATTGTCGGAGTGAGGGCGACAGCGAGACTCGCTCTGTACAGAAATGCTGGCGGTATCCATTGTTCCCTATTGAACTCTCCCCACTCCCAGCATGCGGACATAGCGCCACCATAGCCTAGATGTCATCAAACTGGATAACAGAGGTCACTCTGCCTGGAGGATTCCGTAAAACCCCACCTCCCCCAACTTGCAGTCGCATCCAAGCCACATCCAGGTATATTCTTAGAGATTCAGGTGCTCCTTGCTGAGCAGCACCTAGACTCACACTGGAGGCAGCTGGCCTCAGTTTCTGAAGTGGCCTTTTGAGGCAACTATAAACACAGCATCTGTGGGTTGCTTGCTGAATCTTAACAGGTGGCTTCAGAAGAGTAGAGGCTTGGGTTAAATCTGGCCTGCAACTGAACCCCTCTCAGGACTGTGCCACTGGACACCTACTTCACAGGATTCTAGGAGCTTTGCTTAATACATAGAAACAATGTAGAAAAACAGCCAAAATGGGAAGACAAAGGAACAGAAGCCATATGGGAGAACAGAACAGAGATCCAGATATAATAGAATCAAGTAATCTAACAGGTGCAGAATTTAAAACATTGGTTATAAAGATGCTTAGTGAACTTTTGGGAAATGTAGAGAACTCTAACAAAGAGATAAAAAACATAAAAATGGAAATGGAAATTAGAAAAGGGAACCAGTCTGAAATGGAGAACACATTATTTGAGATGAGAAGTATATTAAATGGAATAAACAAAGGAATAAATAAAGTGAATAAAGAAGAGGATCGCATGCCCTGTCTAGAGGATGGGAAAGCCAAGGGCACGCAAGCAGAATGCCAAGACTATAAAGATGATTTAAGAAGGATATGGGACACTATTAAGGGTCCAAATATCTGTCTGATCGGTGTAACTGAAGAAAATCAAGGTGTTGAACAGCTGTTTGAAGAAATAATGATGGAAAACTTCCCTAACCTGGTGAAGGAAATGGACATAAAACCCCAGGAAGCTCAGAGAATTCCAAAAATCAGAGATCCAAAGAGGCCCACACCAAGACACATCATAATTAAAATGCCAAAGGTTAAATACAAAGAAAATGTTTTAAAGGCAGCAAGAGAAAAACAGATAGTTACTTATAAGGGAACACTCATAAGACTGGCAGCTGATTTCTCAAAAGAAACTATGCAGGACAGAAGAGCTTGGCAAAGAATATTTGACAGGATGAAGACCCAGGATTTATAACCAAGAATGCTTTACCCAGCAAAGCTATCACTTAGAGTGGAAGGACAGATAAAAAGCTTCCCAGACAAAAATAAGCTAAAGGAATTTAGCACCACCAAGCCAGTATTACAGGAAATGTTGGAGGGACTTCTTTAAGAAGAAAAAACATGTATCGAAAATAGGAATAAAGAATGGTAACAACTACATTCCTATCAATAAGCACCTTAAATGAAAAAGAATCAAGTGCTCCAACCAAAAGATAGAGTGGCTGAAAGGATAAGAAAACAAGACCCTTACATATGAAAAAGAAGGGGATGGGAAAAGATATTGCTTTGATGGATCTAGAAGGTATTTAAGTCAGACAGAGAAAGATAAACACTATATGATTTCACTTATATGTGGAATCCAAGGAATAAAAAGAAGTAATCAAAAACAGACTCATATAGTGGACAATTTGGTGATGGACAGAGAGGAGGAGGGTTTAGGGGGCTGGGAGAAGGGAGTGAAGGGCTAAAGTACAAATTAGTAGCTGATGATGCTCACGGGAATGGGGAGCTGGCATAGGGAATGCAGTTAGCGTTAATATGTTGACTAGGTGGAGGGTCAAAGGAGGGAGGGAGAAATTAGGGTGGGATAGTTTTACGACCTATATAGATGTCTAACCAATGTACTCTGTACTTGAAACTAATTAAAACAAAAATTTTTTTAATTTTAAAAAAGTCTACAGGTTAGCAATTCGAAGCTGGTGGAGCAGCTCTCTACATTTTCTCATTAGAAAGCCAGATTCTCTAGCTCACAGCTTTTGCCCTCTTATTATCTGGACCTCATTGTAGTACAAGAAGGCTTCCAGAAACTTCAGTTCAGGCAATAGGATGGAAGAAGAAGAAGGCTGAAATTCTTCCCTTTAAAAATTTCTGGAAATACCACACAACATTTCTGCTTGTATCTTATTAGCCAGAACTTAGTCATAAGATACATGCAAATATAACCTTTGTCTAGGCAGCAACAAAACTAAAGAAAACTCAGGTTTTGTTATTCAGGAAATAGCAGATTTTAGCAGATAACTAGTAGTCTTCTGCCATAGTTTTCATGGTACTTTATTTTTTATTTTAATTGTTGTCAAAGCAGTACAATTTGCAGCAGGAGGATGGAAGGCTCTAAGAGGAATGTCTCTAAAAAAAAAAAAGTGGAACTGATTACTCATTGCACTTTACCACATTGAGAGTTGTTTCACAAACACCTCACAGTTTTCTGTCAGAAGGCTTGGGGGTGAATCAATGATTGGGACACAGAAGACTAAGCAAATGAACTTGCCAAAAAAAAAAAAAAGTCCAGTTGGAGAGGACAGCCTTAGATCTCTTAGCCAATGAACTTGCTAAAACTAACTCCAGAACCAGCCAACTTACCCTGCCAGTCACAGGAGGACTGGGGTAATCATGTTCACTGCATGTTTACTCCTGCAAGGAAGAAAGACAGGGTTAACCAAGCTTACCAGTTATTCTTCCCAAATTTAGCAGTCAGGTAAGCCACTCTGCCTCCCTAAGAATGGAGTGAGTTAAAGAGCAAAGCAAAGCCAGGAGTTTGTTTAGGGAAACTCTTTCCTCAAAGAAAATAGAATTAGGGAACAGCATTCTTCTTCAGGCATTCTGAAACTCATTTAACCTCTTTTGTGCTCTAATCTAAGCTGTAATTTATCTTCCAACAATTTGCAAAAATAAAATGTATGAAATGTTTTAAAAATTAATACATGCCCAATAAATAGTTAATATCAGCTAATATTTAATGGGCATTTAGGAGGTGCAAGGCACTGTTCTAAGTCCATTACATGCACTAACTCAATTCCTAAAACATTGCTATTACCCCCAATATGAAGATAAGGAAACTGAGTCCTTAAGGTTAAGTAACTTGTTTAAGGTGACATAAAAAGCAACTGGAGGAATGTGGTTTCAATTCCATTCTCAGTGATTTTGTACAGTAAACTAAATCTGAGGGCACTGGTGTTATCCCTATGGCCTGGTAATTAATAAAGATTTCTAAATGGAAATTCGATATTGCAGACTTTATATATGGACGTTAACAGTGAGTTTTTCTCCTGCTGGGGATATTCTGGCTAATCTAAAAGTCATCTCAGGACAGCTCCTTCAGGAAATCTTTCCCTGTCTTACCCTCCCCCATGGGTCTGGGTTAGATGCTCCTCCTTTATGCTCCTTTGTTGTGTGATATGTGGTATCATATTGTATGATAACTGCTTTTCTCCCTTTCCCATGAGAGACCCTGAGGCAGGGACTGTGTTTTCTGTCTCTGGATGGCAGAGTTGTAAAATTATTTACACTTTTTAGATATACTAAGAAAACCATATTTTATTCATCTTAAAAAATTTAAATAAACTTTTAATTTTAGAATAGTTTTTGAGTTAAGAAAATAGTTGCAGAGAGTGAACAGAAAGTTTCCATATATTTGCTCCCAGTTTCCCCAATTGTTAACATCTTACAATAGTATGATATATTTGTTACAAATAGTGAACCAATATTGATACATTATTATTAACTACAGGCCATTGTTTATTCAGGTTGCCTTAGTTTTTGCCTAATGCCCCCCCAATAAATCTAGTACCTATCTGACATAATATTGTACATAGTTATTACAATATTATTGACATATTGTAATTGCTATAGTTTATAACCCCATGACTATTTTGTAACTACCAATTTGTACCACTTAATTCCTTCCCCCATTCACTCATCCCTCCAACCTCCATCTCATCTGGCAACCACCAAAATGTTCTTTGTGTCTATAAGTTTATTACTGTTTTGTTTGTTCATTTATTTTTATTTTTGAGATTCCACATGTAAGTGAGATTATATGGTATTTATCTTTCTGTGACTTACTTCACTCAGCATAATACCCTGTAGATCCATCCATGTTGTTGCATATGGCAAGATTGTATTCCTTTTTAGGGCCGAGTAATATTCCATTGTATATCTGTACCACTTCTTCTTTATCCATTCATCTATTGATGGACACTTAGGTTGTTTCCATATCTTGGCTATTATAAATAAGCTGTAATGAACATACAAATGCACATATCTTTTCAAATTAGTGTTTTGGGTTTTTCAGATAAACACCCAGAAGTGTAATTACTGGGTCCTTTTTGTCTCTTGTTATAACCTTTGTTTTAAAGTCTTATTTTGTCTGGTATAAGTATTGCTGCCCCAGGCTTTTTTTTGTTTGTTTCTGTTTTCACGAAATATCTTTTCCCATTCCTTTATTTTCAGCCTGCATGTGTCTTTTAATCTGAACTGAGTCTCTTGTAGGCAGCAGCATATGTAAGGGTCTTGTTTTTTTTATCCATTCAGCCATCCTGTGCCTTTTGGCTGGAGCATTTAATCCATTTACATTGAAAGTAATTGTTAATAGATATGAAGTTATTGCCATTTTGTCATTCATATTTTTGATCTTTTTTTTCCTTCTTAAAGAAGTTCCTTTAACATTTTTCGTAATGCTGGCTTTGGGTGATGAACTCCTTTAGCTTTTTCTTGTTTGAGAAGCACTTTATCTGTTCTTCGATTCTAAATGATAATTTTGATGAGTAGTGTAATCTTAGTTGTGGTCCTTGCTTTTCATCACTTTGAATAGTTTGTGCAAATCCTTTCTGGCCTGCAAAGTTTCTGTTGAGAAATTAACTGACAGTCTTATGGGTGCTCCGTTGTAGGTGACTGACTGCTTTTCTCTTTCTGCTTTTAAGATTCTCTTTGTCTTTAACCTTTGGCATTTTAATTATGATGTGTCTTGGTATGAGCCTGTTTGGGTTCATCTTGTTTGGGACTCTCTGAGCTTTCTGGGCTTGTGTGTCTATTTCCTTTGCCAAGTTAGGGAAGTTTCCATCATTATTTCTTCAAATAGGTTTTCAATTCTTTTCTCTCTTCTCCTTCTGGTACCCCAATAATGTGAATGTTGGTATGCTTGATGTTGTCCCAGAGGCCCTTTAAACTGTCCTCATTTTTTTGGATTCTTTTTTCTTGTTGCTCTTCCAATTGGATATTTTCTGCTATCTTATCTTCTAAATAACTGATTTGATACTCTGCTTTATCTAATCTACTGTTGATACGCTCTCATGTATTCTTCATTTCACCTATTATTCATTTTTGACTTTTTTTTTTTATATTTTCTACCTTTGTGTTTTTTTGTTTCCTCTTTGTCGAAGTTATCACTGAGATCATTGAACCTTCTTATAACCAGTGTTTTTAACTCTGCATCTTGTCTCCATTTTGTTTCGTTCTTTATCTGGAGCTTTGTTCTGTTCTTTCATTTGGAACAAATTCTTTGTCTCCCCATTTTGGTTTCCTCCCTGTGCTTGTCTCTATGTATTAGATAGAGCTGCTATGTCTCTTGGTCTTGGTGGAGTGGCCTTATGTAGTAGGTATCCTCTAGGGCCCAGTGGCATAGTCTCCCTGGTCACCTGAACCAGGTTCTCCAGGTGTGTCCCTTGTGTGGGTTGTTTTTGCCTTCTTGTTGTAATTGAACCTTGATCGCTATTGGCATGTCAATGGGAGAAATTGACACGCAGGCTGATTGGTTGTGAGGACTGGCCATGATTACAGTGGAGGAACTGCTTTGCAGGGGTTCACCCTATAGAGAAGGATTCACTTTAATGGGGCTCCATGCCTTCTAAGTCTGCCATTTGGGTGTGTCATTTGTGAAAGTGTTTGGGTGGTGCTCTGGTGTGATCTGAAGCTGGCCACTGGTATATTGATTCTGGAGCCTCTTGGGAGGGGCTCTGTTGCAGGCCAAGGTCAGCCACTGCCTGTGCCCTGCCTGAGGCTACTTAGCATGAGCTACAAAGTGATATGCAGATGGTTTCCATCTGTGTTGGACTTGGCAGTGCCTGGGAGAGGTTAAGCTGCAAACTGAGGCTGGCTGCCAGTTGTGCCATGATTAGGGCTGCTTACCAAGAGGTTTGAGGCATGCTGAGGCCAGATGCTGCTTCTTTGGAGTTTGTGAAACTTTGAAAGGTTTTTGAAAACCCACAGCATGAGCTAAGGCAGGCCATTTGTATGAAAAAGCCACTGGAAGTGACTTGAGTGGACCTGCAAATTGGGTGGGCTGAGGTCTCAGGGAATCACCAGGACAGGCAAAAGGTGTTAATCAGGTTGATAGAGACATAGATATGGAGCTCACCTACATCTGCTCATGCATGCTTGGTCAGAGGAGGGCTCAATAAAGGAACAGTGGCTTCTGCCAGAACTTCTGTCTGAGAGAAAACTGCCTCTCCAGCCCTTGCCCTGAAGCCAGAAAACTCAGTTCCTCCCCGTACGAGCCTTTTGAGCTGCTGCCCCAGTGCTGGAGCTCAGAGTGAGTGAGTTCATGTGTGGGCCCTTTAAGAGGAGTGCCTGGGACTTTAGCTGCCCACTGCCTCACTTAGCCACAATCTTCGCTGGTTTTCATAGCCAGAAGTTATGAAGACTTCTCTTCCCAGCACTGGAACCCTGAGCTGGGGAGCCTGGCGTGGGGCTGAGAACACTTGGTCCTCAAGTGGGATCTCCAAAGCTGAGATATTCCTCCTGATTCTCAACCACGACACTTGGGTGTGGGACTAGCCCATTTTGCATTTCTTCCCCTCCTACCAGTCTCATTATGGTTTCTCCTGTATGTTCTTAGTTGTAGGACTTCTATTCAGCTAGACTTCAGGCAATTCTCTATGATTGTTCTGTAGTTTAGTTGTAATTTTGAGGTGGTCGTGGGAGGAGGCAAACATAGCATTTACCTACTCTGCCATCTTGACCGGAAGCTTTCTTTCAGCAATGGTTTATAGTTTTCATTGTACAAGTCTTTTATCTCCTTGGTTAATTCCTAAGTAATCTTTTTTATTATAAATGGAATTATTTTATAATTTCCTTTTAAGATTGTCTATTGTTAATGTATAGAAATGCAACTCATTTTTGTGCAGTGACTTTGTATCCTGCTTCTTTGCTGAATTTGTTTATTCTTACATGTGTTTTTGTGGAATCTCTAGGGTTTTCAACTATAAGACCATATCATCTATGCTTCTTCCTTTTCATTTTGGATGCCTATTTTTTTCTTTCATTTTTCTTTCTTTTACCCCTCCCCCACTTTTCCCTAACTGTTCTGGCTAGTGCTATGTTGAACAAAAGTGGTGGAGTGGCATCCTTGCCTTGTTATTGAGCTTAGAGGAAAAGCTTTCAGTCTTCCACCATTTAATATTTGTTGTGGGCTTTTTCATATATGGCTTTTATTTGTTGAGGTAGTTTTCTTCTATTTCTAGTTTGTTGAGTGTCTTTTCATGAAAGAGTGTTGAATGTTGTCAAATGTGTATTTCCTTTTCCCTTTTGAAATGTCACAGGAAAGCTAAGGAGTTTGCATGTGCTTTATCTCATAACAGTGTGATAACCCCATAAGACTATGACTAGTATGGCGCTAATAATGCTACATTTATTGTCTTATCAAAAGCAGTACTCTTCTTATTGTTAATTATAGTTAGGTTTTTCATTTTTCTCAGTTATGAATAGGATTGGATATGAAAGCTGATTTCATGCATCTTTTGCACAGCTCAAAATGGTGGGAAAACATCATCTCAAAGCAAAGCTTTTAAAATGGAAGAATGCGTAAGTTATGCTGACAATAGCAGTTATAGGTCTGTCTCTGCTATCAGAGAGTGAGCTTCTTGAGGGGAGAAAATATCTTTTCCCCTTAATGCCCACTACCTAGAACTAGAAATTGTTACCTGTTGTATAGCAAACTCTTTATAAAATATCTTGGGAGGGAATCAATGAACAAGGGTATATACCTTGCCCTTTCTCCACTCTCCTTTCCCCAAGAGAGACTGCATCAATATCAGTAACTTTCATACAATTAATTTACTGTGAAGTACAAATATGAAAGTATTCTGAAAATAGTGCCAAAGTGAGCAGCTGTGCCATTTGACTCAGTATTGTTGAACTGAAATATTTAGATTTTGCTACTAAGAGAGGACTGTATTCTTTATCACCATATCACTATTGGCTATTTTTTTGTTTTAAAGCTATGCAGACTCATGCATTATTCAATTCTCAAATGTTAAGTTGATAGACTGTCTGAAGGCAGATGGTTAAACACTAATACAAAATGGAACTGAAAATGGAGGTACTCTGACTAACCCCTCAGAGTAGGTCTTTATTTTATGCAGAGCATCCCATAGTGCATTTTATGAAAATAAAATTAGATGAACTATAATCTATGAGTGATACTTGCTATATAGATTCTCAGTTTGATGACCAACGCTACCAACTTTACCAGAACACTTGACTGAAGTATTTTACTGCTGATCAAGTAAACTCAGAGGAAAGGTCAAGAGTATAACTACAAAGGCCAATCTATTTTAATTGCCTTTATAAAAAGCCCTCTTCTCAATTTACAGTGCCTGGGGATTATTTTTCTGCTTACACAGTGATAAAGAGGTTGCATATTATGAATGCAGCATAGCGGATAATCAGCAAAACTTTAAGGTTAAAGCAAATCAATCAGCACTTTGGAGTTTGTACCATGAACATAGGTTACATGTTCTGTCAAGGCAATGATTGCTTCTTTGTTTACACAGAAAAATACTGATAAGCTTTCATTTTCCATTTTTTGAAAAAATATTTTACTGGAAAGAATTTATGTAGAGATTCGAACATTGTAGTTATATTTTAAAAATATCTGAGGCTTAAATTTGATAATAATGATATTTTTTAAGTAAAAATATATGAAAAATATATGCTAAATTTGGAACAGATTTAATATTTAGCCTTTGAACTGATTTTGTGAACGTGCTACAATTCATTTAATATATTCTCTAGGACCCATCTTGGCATCTTTCTTTTTCTCAAGGCTTATTGATTCCTTCTTATTTTAATATAAAATTTTAAAATTTATAATACGTTGACGTGCTTTCTAAGAGAAAACCTACATTAGGAATAGAAACCACAGTAAGGTGCTATCCATATTTTAGAAATCAGGAATTTCTGCTAGACACAGTGTGATGACACTGCATTACAGGAAGACTTGCAGAGGAGTGGCTCTTGGAGAACCAAATTCATAAAATAGCTGCTTTCTGAGCAGTAAATCAAGGAAGCACTGGCATGCCCTCACTGACATCCCCTCACTCATTGATGCAAAGAGACATCAGATGGTGATGGGGACAAAAACCTTTAGGGGAAAAAAGCCTTTAGAGACCAGCAGGTCTCTCTCCCCAACAGAACTTACAGAAATCTGGGAAACCTATGTGGGCCCAAGAATATAGGAGTTCTGATCTTTAGTTTATTGTTGGCATTGTACTTTCTGCTACATAATGCTCCTGTTAAGAGTGGGTCATTCACTGTGAATCAGGCAGTGATTCAAGTAAGTTTAAGAATTACAGTGATTCTCTCTACTAATTGGAGACAGCCCCAGGGACTCCCACCATCACTCTCTAAACTATAACACTTAGTGTCTAGCCTCCCAGGTATCTTGTATCCCAGGTCTCTCGAATTACATATTATTTTAAATGGACATGAGATATTATGAGCTTGACCAAAATGAAATTTCTCAACAAAGAAATATTTAGTGAAATAATGTGATACTTTTACGTATGAATATTGGGGAACCAATTCATATTTTGATATGTATTTTCCAAATTTTTCTATATTGAATATAGACTATATGAATTATTCATGTAGTTAAATAGTCATATAGTCAAATTTACCAAAAGTTGCATCAGCTTTTTGTTGATAAAGTTCATTGACACTTTAATTACTTAGTTGAGAACCTAATATTTGTTGGGAACCTACTCAGTGCAAAGCATCCTAATTATAATATCTTACAATGATCTAATTGTCTTATAAAAGCAAATTTTTTAAAAATCAAAATTATAGAAGTACAGGATTAATTTTTCTACAAAGAATAAGTGAATTACGGGATGTTGTGACATCTACAAGTTTGGTGGTCATGTTTTGTTAGCCAGTACCTAGAGGAGTACTTAAACCTTTGCAGGTTAGTTGCATTTTATTTGACAGCTTAAGCACAGATCAAGTTGTTCCCTTAATCCTTGGAGTTCAAGAGGCAGAATGTGATCTTAACTGTCACTTCATTACTCTAGGCTTAGAGAAGTTGCTCGTAAAAGTAGTTTTCTCACCTGCTAAATTAAACTTGCAATATCACTGATAATATTAGATACTTACATAGTACTTTACAGATTTTCAATGTTCTGAAATATTTGATTTCATTTCATCTTGACAACAATTTTGTGAAGAAAAGATAGTTACCGACTCCATGTTATACATAAGAAGAATGAGGTCCTGAGATATAAAGTGATTTGGGAATATAATCTGGCTAGTCAGTGGTAGAGGTGGACTAATTTCTAGGTTTTTCTGATTTCTAGGTGTGGCCATAAGGTATGGATTACATAAAGACACAGAGAATAGATTATGCCATTCAACTAATTTTTTGTAGAATAAAACAGCACAGTTTTAGAGAGGGCATGGATCTCACCCAGGTTGGCATATAAGTAAGGATTAAATCTGATTGGGTGAAACATGGTAACAATAGCCTTAATTACAATACTATTAGTTGAATGACAGCATTTTTGTTTTTGGGGTTGGAGTTGGACCACAGGTAGTAGATACAGACAGCATCTATAGTGAAAAGGTGAGGAAGGGTCTACAAGGACAGCACAATGTTAGGGCCCCAGAAGCCATTTGGTCTAGGATTCTTTGTCAGGCTCCAGTCTTAGTTGCAGAAACAGAACACAAATCAGACTGGGGGTAGCTGCTCAGTCTAAAGAGTGGGAGACACAGGGAGAATTGGGCACAGTGTTTTTGGGGAGGAGACTGCTGCTATTTAATGAACTGGGAAATATCACCCCAGAAATGAAATGTATGGAAAACAGGCTAATCCTAGACCCTTTAATATAGTATAGGCATGATTCCCATTGGCAGGACTCAATCTTCTAGGACTCTCCTAAAAATAGCACAAGTATTCTCATGATAGGGTTATGTTAATAAATTTGATTAGCATAAAGAAAACATTAATTAATTCAGCGACTCATGTAAAGGTAACAAACTGTTTCCTCATGCCACCAATTTCCTAAACTTGTTTCTTTGGCTGAACGAATACATGGAGAGCTTCTATTTGGGTTCCCTGGATGCTGTGTTAAGGCAGGAGTCTATTAGTACTTTGCTATTCAAAATGTGAGCTGAGGAGCAGCAGTGCAGACATCACCTGGGAGCTTACTAGAAATGCAGACTCTCAGGCCTAACACCAGACCTACTAGATCAGAGCGCATTTTAATAAGATCTCCAGGTGATTCGTAGGCACATTCAAGTTTGAGAAGCACTGGTCATGCCTTTGTTCCTCGAGTTCATGCCTTCTTAAACCTCTATTTTCCAATTTTCTGAAACCTATAGGCCACTAGCTTAGCCAATTCAGTTGGGTGCATTTTAAACTCTAAAACCTATAACTGTGTGACGAAGCTGTCTCTCTCTAATTCCGTTAGAGAAGGGTGTCTTTTTTTTCTTAGTATCCCCTATTTTTTGTTTAACTTCTTTCTCCATTATGATTTTTGTTTTTGGAGGCAAAACATCATTTCTAGATTTAGGGAACATATTTTCTTTCTGATTAACTTAAAGACTGTTTCCACATATCCCCCTCAACAACATTGAGGTACTGAGGTTATGTTTGTTGTTGAACTCTATCAGAAAGGTGAGGTGCCATTAATTTCAATATTGCATATTTTTAGGTAGCTTTTAAAAATAAAACCACCAAAAGGACAACTTGGTAGCTTTCTCAGCTATGTTCAACTTTTTGTTTTGTTTGAATTTTCACAACATTATAGAAACCTTAGCCCTCATCCCTCCCAGCAGTAACTATATTTTCTGTGTCTTAGCCACAAGTCTTCTGTTATTTTATTCTATAACTCTAAACCAATTAAGGGAAAAGTCTTTGTTGGACATTTTCTCCTCTCTGCTCTGGTTTCTATTTTTTTCCATCTTCATTCTAAAAGGAAAACCCCCTCATGGAATATATCACCATTTTGAAATTTAAGTATTTATGTATGTACTGTTTTTGCTTATATATCACATTTAGAAATATTCTCTGTATTTTACATTTAAACCCTTTTAGTTGGTAAGTGCCAACAACATTATGGTTTGTTTCATAAGACCCCTCTTCAGTTTGAAACCAAATCCTCCATTTCTTTCTTTGCTCTTAAAACCACACAGGATGATGAAGAAATAATGTGAGAGAAGTCTGTTGAGATATACTTACAACAAACTATTCTACATGTTATTAATTGAATGACATATAGAATTTGATGGCATAAGAAGCGAGATTGTCTAAAAGTGACCTCAAGAGCTCATTTTTGTTACCTGAACCAGTGGATCATCAGGAATCAGGAATTACCCTTCAACTTTGGGAGAAGCCACACTTGAGCTCAGCTTTCTATACTTTATGGTGTTATTTTACCCACTTGTAGGAACTACAATTTTCTATAGTCTCTGGTGTCCTTGTATTTCACAGTCACTTCCCCTACATAAATAGCATGCAATCTAGATTGTCTAACATTCAAGTTGTCTGCTTATCTCTTCTAGTAAGGTTGCTATCGTGCTTGCTCTATAAGAAAGGAGAGCATCAGTAGGTTGGGTCTCTTCCCTGGTGTATTGTATGAAGTGTCCATCAAATAGCCCAGGCTTCTGCATACTTCTTCATGGGAAAAATTGGGAGAGTCAAAATACCTGTGACTTTTCTTGTTGCTGACTCCTTGGGTTTTCTTGATAAAGCCTATTTTTTAACATACACAATATGATATTGTAAAATTCATCCTGAGCATGGGTGAACCTCAGATGGTTACCACAAAGGAACTCATCTTGCATGACATATTTATGGATGATAATCAAAGCTTTGCTATGCATACCCTGCTTTGGGACAGTTCATATCTCAGTTTGTATATTTGTAACACAGATCAAAGTCACTGGCCATATTCATATTTGGCCTTAGATAAAATGTCCTTCTATATATGTTCTCTAACTCATACATCTGTCTTCTCATCCATCTGTCTCCTTTAGTTACATCTCTCCTTGCCCAGCTAAGATTTCATTATGTTTGCTCAATAATACTGTTGCTAGTACCCTAAACTCCTTTACTCTTCTGTCTTCATTGTGGCTTCTTATAGTGCCATCTGACATCATTAACATTTTCTTTCTTGAAATATTTTTCTCTTGCTTCCAACAACTTAATATTCTCATCATTTTCCTTTTATCTCTCAGAATTCTCTGCCCTTCTTGACCAGCTCTAGTCCCTCATTATGGAAGCCTTTTAAGGCCTTTGTACATCTCCTTTATACTGCATAGCACAGTAGCAGTTCACATTTACTTGTGTGATTAGTGAGGCAGCAGAGTACAATTGGGGGCTTAAGAGCAGGAATTTTGGAGCCAAGACTGCTTGGCTTGAAATCCTGCCTCTTAAATTTTTGGTGCCTCAGTTTCCTCTTCTTGAAAATGGGGATAGTAAAAGAACTTACCTTTGAGGGTTGCTGTGAATCTTAAATTATTTAGTGTAAATACAATGCTCAGAATGGTGCCTAGAGCATAGTAAGCACTATGTAAATGTTGGCTGTAATTTTTAAAAATTTACTTATCCTATGGCCATGCCACCCTGAACAAGCCCGATCCCATCTGATCTCGGAAGCTAAGCAAGGTCGGGCCTGGTTAATACTTTTCTTAATGCCAACACAGTTCATGACACATAGTAGGCATGTACTAATTTTCCTTAATTAATGAAATTAATGTATAAATTAAAAGGCTTGAGGAAAAATGCTTTATAAATGCAAAGCATATTAAAAACTACAGACCATTTATGTAGATGAACAAGTAGAAACTCTATATCTTGTTATTAAGATGATTCTAGTCATTCACATTTTTACCTGCACAACCTATGCTAGGAGGAAAATAGGTAATTTCCTAATTTTAGAAAAATTCAAACAATATTTTATTCTCGTTGAGTTAATTAGAATTGGTGAAGTCAGTTTCTTTGAGTTGAAATACTATAAATTTGAAGAATATATTTATATTCAAATTCCTGTAAAATAAGTAGATACAATTTTTTATAACAGCTAAAACAAACATCTTAATTTTGGAGACTAAAGATTATATAACAATGAATCATTTTAGTTTTAAAATATCACATAGTATCTTGTAAACAAACTCGCAAGGACTTAAGTTTTTGATAACCAGATACCAAGCAAACTTGGTTCTGCAAGCATGCATGTGAGAATATTTATTTACCACTGCTGTTTCTGGGTTCTTTGAATTACTATAAATTATTAGACAATAATTTGAGAAATAACCCTGACACATGAGCAATGATAATTTAATACAAAAAATCTAAAGCCTTGAAGAGATATTAATAAAGTAGTATATTACCGATTTGTATTAGTCAGCTCACACCCATGGACAGGGTGGCTTAAACAACATAATATATTTCTCACAGTTCTGGAGACTGGGAGGTCTAAGATCAAGGCGCCAACTGATTTTATTCCCGGTAAGAGCTCCCTTCCCGGTTGCAGACAGCTGCCTTCTCACTGTGTCATCTCAAGGTGGAGAGAGAGTGCCCTGGGGTCTTTCCCTCTTCTTGTAAGGGTACCAGCCCTATCAGATTAGGGTTTCACCTTTGTGACCTTATTTAACCTTTAACACCACCTCATAGGCTCAGTCTCTAAATACAGTCACATTGAGGGTTAGGGCTTCAACAATTTTAAGGGCACACAAACATCTAGTATATAACACCATTCAAAAGGAGAGAATATTTTTATTTGGATGAATATGCCAAAAAGTTCCAGAGTAAGTGGCTTTTAAGATTGCCTTTAAAGGGTTTGGACTTGCAGAGTGAGAAGGGAAATTATACTATGATCTGAATATTATATTCCTGGAAAACAGCAGGAATACAGGATCTGTCTGGGGCTAGTGAGAATTACAGTTTAATTGGTCTCCTAGTATGTGAGAAGAAAGTGAGTGAAAAATAGGTGAATTTTAAGTCATTGAAAAATTTAGATGAGGTGTGAAGTTTGTACTTTATTCCATTGGCAATGGGAAATTAAAAAAAAGAGTGATATGATCAGGACTGTTTTCTCAGATTAATTGGACAAAGACTTCAAGGAGCTCATATTGGCAGCTTAGTACTGTCTGGTAAGGAGGCTATATTACTAGTCAGGAAAGGTAACAAGAGCCTGATCCATACTAGTGGTCCCAGGTATTTACTAGTGAGTCAAATGCTGGCCTTTCCTCAATAAGCCAGTATTCTAATGGAGGAACATACTAATAAACTAGTAATTACAATGTAGTGGAATAAGCACTAGCATTAGATTCAGTTCACTAGTAATGTATAACAATTCTAAACTTATATATGCCTAAGAAAATACACTCCCTATTTACAAAGCAAAAATGGATATAACTACAGGGAGAAACTGACAAATCCACAGTGGAATATTTCAACATGTATTTAATGAAAGATTTAGCAGAAAATTAATGAAAGATGAAGCAGAAAAAATATTAGCAAAGATTTAGATAATTTGAATAATGCAAGTAACTGTGTTGATGGCCTGGATCAGAGAACACTATAGGCTCAGAGATACATCCAACAACTAGAGAATGTACAATAATGTTGTTTCTCCTTTCCCCTTGCACAATTTTTTTCACAGTCATCATTTTCCCACTTTCAAAAGAAAAGAATACCTCTTATCCATCCCAAATCTTCCATGATGCATCACCCTGGGGTATGAAAGTTTCAGAGGGACAAAAAAAAAAAAAAAAAAAAAGTGTGTGTGTGTGTGTGTGTGTGTGTGTGTGTGTGTGTGTGTGTTGGAGAAGGCTCTTATAATCATAAACCTTTCCTTAGGCCATTGTCTTTTCCTGCCTTACATGAAAGTCTGGTAAGGGTGAGGTATGACATTAGAAAAGGGTCATTTGGCCCTCGTTGGGATGTTCCAAATTCTGTAGTATGGCAAGGTTGGAGTCATGACAGTTGTTGTTTGACTACCATACCTCTTTTATATTCTCACTATTTCAAATAAGGAGGCACTCTTGAGGGAGTCATGTCAGATCAGCACACTCAGGTGGGTGAGAAAGCGGGTCAAGAAGGACCTGGTGGAGAGGAACCCAGTGCCGTAGCCCAGTGCTGTCACCGGTCAGTGGGCTGGAGCCTCTGAGGGCTTGCCCTGGCGGAAACTCCTCCTGAGAAATTGGGAGGAAACGATAGATGCGGTTTAATGAACAATTACCAGTGATGATGAAATGGAAAGACGCTTTTCTAAATGATCGACAATAAAAAGAGAACATATCGAGTATATTGAAGACAAATCTCGACTATCTTTTTATTTTCCACATAGAAAATGATATAAAAATGTATTTTTGTGTGAAGAGGTGATTAGAAGTATCCAGCCAAAAAGTGTATAAAAAATTCATATATTAATATTGTTACGTTTTTTCTAGGTTACATGATGTTTGTGGAATATATCATCCTTTAAAAATTTATAATTTCTTGTAATTTTGTTCCCATATTACATATTTACTTTTATATCTAATTTTTGTTCATAATGTTATTATTTATTTATTTATTTATTTATTTATTTATTTATTTGTTGTATTCTTTTTTAAAAAGAGGTTTGCTTCTTGAATTATATAGGCTTGAGGATGAGAAAAACCTGAGTTTATCCTTAGACCTGATATATTTTCTCTTTCTCTTTGTCTCTCTGTTTTTAATCATCACTGGTTTTCATGACTTTAAAAGCAGAACCTACACTAATATACAGAGGACGTAGAACAAAATATTCCAAAAACGTCACCTATGATAGAATGCCCTAAATTTTGAAAACCAGCTTTATTAAATTAAGATGAATCCTTCCCTCTCTGGTGTTAATGTTATTTTAATTATCAGATGCAAAAAATACATATTTAATGTATTTTAAGTTTTGCTAATAAAACTTTTATTGTCATCTACTTATGAATAAGAACAAGGTTTTTAGTACTATAAATATAAATGGAAAATAGGAATATCTAAATCCTGATTCATTTTAGCAATAAAGTAATATTAATCCATGCATAAACAAGCATTTAAACAAATTTAAAAATATTAGGTTGTCAACTTAAAAAATCTGTGAAAGATACATAGTTTTTCAAATTTCTTTTAATGGTACACAAGCAAAAACATTTGGAGACAACTGATATAGACAAATAAATGTAGAAGGCTATATAAATCAATTGTGTAACTCCTTTAAGGGTGTCACCATCTATTTTTAACTGTCCCGTTGGTAGATTTCAGCAGACAGCTGTGTCAAGTGGAGAGAGGCTGCCTGAGGGTGTAGAAAAACACTGTGTTGACCCATTTATTTTCATTTGTGAAAATTTCTTTTCAAACCTTGTTATTTAAAACCCCTAATTGATGCTTAAAAAACATTTTATAGTTTGGGGTAGAAATAGCTCCCATTAGTGCTATAGTACAGAGAACACGGGAAGCCACAGGCTTGTACTGGCAGTTCTAGTTAATTTCCCTCCTCTTGCTTGCCCAGGAATCCTTGCGTACTTATCATTGGTTAGTATGAAGTCCTAAGGTGGAAGCATGCCAAGTGTGTTTGAGTAGCTGGTGTAGCTGGGGCAGGAGATGTTAGAGAGGGAACAAGGGGCCTGATTGCATAGAATTTTGCAGACAATTGGTAGGACTTGGCTTTTATTCTGAGTGAAATTGGGCACCACAGGGGACTTCCAAACAGAGGAGAGACCTGATTCGATTTGCATTTTAACGGTGTCATAGAGGCTACTTTGTTGACTACAGTCTCTAGGAGGACAAAGGTGTAAGTAGGGAGACTGGCTAGGGGCCTATTGCAAGTATCTAAGTGGGATAATGATGCATTTGACTGAGATGGTAACAGTAAAGTGGGAAGAAGGGGTCAGATTCTCGTTATATTTCAAAGGTAGGATCAATAGGACTTCCTAATGGCTTGGACACGAGAAAGAGGAGTCAGCATGACTTGAAATTTTTAGACTGAGAAATTGGAAGAAGAGAGTTGCCATTAGAAAGTGAGGAAAACTATAGATGCAGCAAGTCTTGGACATTGATCCTAATTTGGAAGTCCTGATATTATAAATGGTATGAAAATCCATGAGATTGGGTAAGCGCCCCACTCTGATGCTTGTAGAGAAGAGAAGAGGTTCAAAATGTTAGCCTGAGGCACTCTAATATTAAGAGGTTGGGAAAAGAAAAAAAGAAAGAAAAGGAAACAGATGGAGCAACCAGTTTGGTTTGGAGGACAAACAAGAGAGTGTTGCATGCATGGTGACAAGAGAAGAAAGGGTTTCTGGAAGTAGAAAACGGTCAAGTGAGTAAAATGCTGCTGACAGATCCTGTAAGAAGACGACTAAGAATCAAGATTTAATTGGTGACCTGATGAGAGCAGTTTTGGTGGAGGGGTGGACTGAAAATCTGGCAAGTGGAGGAACTGAGGATTTTAGTAAGACAACTCTTTCAAAGGGGTTTGCCCTAAATAGGAACAAAGAAATGATGTGGTAGTTGGAGGGGGTTTGTAGGGTTAAGAACTTTTTTTTTTTTTAATATAAGAAATAAAACAGCATGTATATTTACTATGTAAGATAAAAACTGATGATGTAGGAGAGAAAAGGAATCATTAATCCAGGTGCTGACAAGAAGTAGATTTGAAGTTCTCAAAAGGATCATATATTATACAAATTATGGTCAGGGTATAATGAAAATACAGGGCGAGCGCAATACCCTGGAGTTAGTTGCAATTTG
>CM053517.1:26729192-26756536 GCA_028627145.1 Eidolon dupreanum | reverse complement strand
CAGGAATCTAATGCTGAGAATGATACTGTAATGTCAGAGAACATGTAAAATATGAATTTAGTGAGCAGAGTTTGATCAGAAGTCTATGGATGATTTTGGAATGATTTATTATTTATAGCCCTGGAAAGATGGGACCATTAATTTACAAAGCCACCATTAAAATGTTATTTTTTTCTTTTAACTAACATTTATTAAATACTTATTTTTGTGCCATGTGCTGTGCTTTGAAGATATTATTTCATTTGACCATCTGTCTGTGGAATCTGGACATTCATTCAGTAATAAGCAGTAAGTAAGTGAAGATTTTTTTGAGCAGGAGAATTACATGATGTAAGTTATACTTTAGAAAGATTAATATGATAGAATGTATGATGGCTAATTAGGTTGATGAGAAACTGGAGGCACTTAACAGATAATGGAGGGTTTGGATTTCTTGAGTTGAAGCAGGGGCTACTCAATTCAAGATATTCTACTTGAATGTAATGTTTAGAAAATTCTGAGTATAATGGAAAAGGAAAGTTTATAAGTTTGGTCTATGACACCTCACCTGGCAGTGACGTTCTGTGGTCTGTCTTAGAAACATGTCTGCCACTCTTCTCCCCCTGACTTTGGGCCATCTACTGAGCGACACACGTCCTTAGCATTCTCAGCCACATAATGTCAATTGTACTTTGAGTCATTGTGAGACTTAGATAATACATGCATCTTGGTCAAGGTGCTCAATAGATGGTAATTCTTGTTCTTGCTATATTTTATTTTCCATATTCATTTTTATTCTCCCATGGGTATACAGTGGAGTTTTTCAGTGGCTACATGCATTATATGATATCGCAGCAGACTGAATAAGGAAGCAGATACAAAAATTCAGCTGTCATATACTAATCCAGGCAGTAAAAAGATTTGCAAAAATATAAACAATGCTACTTTTCTCACTAAATTTTTAGTTTTGAAAACAATCATAAAAGAAACATAAAAATATTATGTTAACATGTAAAGAGTTCATTGTCATTTAAAATAAATTTGTGAATAAGTATTTAAATACTTCCGTTTTAAATTTTAATACAATAGATATTGATATATATCACCCAGATAAACAAAAATCTCTTTGAGGTTCACAATAATGTCTGAGTTACAAAGGGGCCCTGAAAACAAAGAGTTTGAGGACAGCTAGAGGCAAGAGAGTGGGATCTCAGAGGGTGATGCCAACTTCTCAGAGTCCAAGACCCACAGAACATTTTAATCAACTTGGTTTTTTCTGTGACAGCCTACAAGTAGCTGATGAAGAAAGAGCCTGGTGAGGAGTGATAAAGAGAATTATAACTGGAGACTTTAAGCCCGGAAAGGGTGGTTTTGGATAGAGCTAAAGCTTCACCATTCAGTTCTTTCCACGACACAGCACTGAAGAGTGCTGTGGGATGAAAGATCATGATAATGTCTTCTGAGAATTATTTGTTTTATGGACTTTTTATCATGTTTTTGGCATGTGAAGTGTCCACTCACCAGGGGCTATTCCTGGAAAGGGTCTAAGTATAAGTGCAGAAAGCTGTGCCACCACCCTCTGAGGCTTTACATAGTAGGACTGAACAGCAACTAACTTAGTTTTAATTTATTCCCGTTCCAAGCAGCTGTAGGGTAGAAAATCAGCTCTGGGTCATCTTTATTTAAAGCCTCTCTCTGAAATCCTGTAGAGAGGGGCTTTTGTTAATTGTAATTAGTTCTTAAGGAGAAAGATTACAGCGCTGGTGTCTTTTCCCTCTCTTATCTCCTTTTAAAATGGCTTTAGAGAATTTACTAGTGTTGATTGTTAACCAGTAATCACAAGTCATGGCATGTGTAACAGTCTATTTTCCAGACTGCACACGTTAGTCATAGACTGAAGTGGAGTGTTTAATATTCTCAGATACATTTTCCTTTCCTAGCCCTATTTCTTCTTCCTCTTTTTTTATTCTTTCTTCTTTTTCTTCTCCTCCTCTTCCTCCTCCTCTTCCCCCCTCCTCCTCCTTTGCAAAAAAACCTTCTAAAAAAGATTAAAGGCTTAAACAAACAAACAAACAAACAAAAAACCAAAACCACAACTCCTAAATTGCAGGGTAAATTTTGCAAAATAATTTTTTTTCTTTATGTCATTCACACTTTCAAAGGTTTTCAGTTCTAGGCACTCATTCTTTACACCTTTGCAGTTAATTGAAACAATTTGCTATTTACTGTCATTTCCTAGATAGGGTTGCCAGATAAAGGACACTCGAGGTAAATTTGAATTTCAGAAAAACAATGAATCATTTTTTTAGTATAAATATGTGCCAAATATTGCATAAGACAATGCTTATACTAAAAAAATGATCGGCTGATTATCAGAAATTCGCATTTAATCAGGCATCTTAAATTTAGCGAATTTGCTAAATTTGGCAAACATACCTAATCATAAGCAGGTTATTATTTTCTTTGTCTTTACTTAGCATTATATAGGACAGGTATGTATTTTCAAATGATTTTATAGTTAAAGACAAAAAATTATTTTCTTGTTGAAACAATAATCAGGTAGCAAAAAGTGTTCCTTTGTTTAAAACAGAAGGCTTAATTCCCAGAAATGGAATCCAGAAACGAGTACAGGTCTTGCAAATCAAGTTATGCAGCCTAGTTTGGGAAAAGTTTCCTCTGGTTACTGGATAAATTGGCTCCACCCAGCTGCTGAAATGTGATACAAGTTGTTAACAAAACAGGAAGTTGGCTAGGCAGTCTTCGCTTCTCAAGGTAAGTGTCTCCTTTTGTTTTCATGAGGGAGCTTTTTGCAAAGTGTTTAAAATTTGAGTCCAGCTAGGTGACAGCCCTGAGAGCAGGCGCCTGTGCTGGCTGGGGGCCGCTGGCGATGCAGGACGGATGCTTTATTAACGAACTATGTTCTGGAGCTTGTATTGAGCTAATGAGTGGCTCTAACAAGCTGGGTTAATAATGTGTCCTGTGACTTTGACTAATGAACGTTAATCCCAAGGAAAGGGTGATTATAAACAGAGACTTATTTGGGATCCTGAAAGGCGGTAACTTTATTCACGCACAGTGTGTGTGTGTGTGTGTGTGTGTGTGTGTGTGTGTGTGTGTGTGTTTTAATTTTAAACTGGGAACTTTTTATATTTAAACTTGATAGCATAATTATCTATATGAAGGTTACTTAGAGCCATACTTGGTTTTTAAAGTGTCTCTTAATCTAGAAATTTCAGCTTCCACCACTCCACACCACTGGTGTGCTTTTATATTTTCAGAGAGGCTCTGGGATGACGCCAGGTGTTACCTCTGCCCTTAATTTTTGTGCATCTTGTTATGCTGCCCAAGGGGATTTTTCAATTTGTAAATGAGTTAGCAGGACTATTTCTTTACACAGCTAAACTTTTCAGTTCAGATATTTTCTTTTTCCTCTGAATTAAAAATGTAGAAAAATGGGAGTATTGTACTTGGATACTGCAGAGGTGGGAGTCTAAAACTGGGATCTGTCGGTTTATTGGAAACAATGAGCTAAACTTTTTAAAGGATGGTTTTGTTTAAAGGCATGAGTTCTACTAAATTGTGTGATGAGCCAATATGTTTATTTTTTTGGCTAGTTGTACCTTTGCACCCGTCCTTTTACGTGTCAGATTCTCTGGAGTTCCTGTTGTATTGGTGCTGTTTTCAACCTTGTCTGCTTGTCAGTGTGAAAGGAGAGCGATGAGTAGGATGCGTTTGCTGCCTCCAGGAGTTTGCCATAAGACACCTTACCAGTTGTAAAGAAAAATGTGATAATTTTTTTTTATTAGCAAAAAGCAAAGCTTATGGACCTCCTGCGAAGTGAGTGAGTGCTTCAGATTGGTGAAATTAGGCGAGACTTCAAGTCAATTTTAATGGAAGACCTGTTTTGTGGTGGGCACTGTGCTAGGTATTTCATAGATGTTATTTAATCTTCACAAAGCCTCCTTATATTGGTTGCATCGTCTCTAACAAAATTAGAAAACGAAGGCCTGGTGAGGTTAAATAATTTGTTCAAGGTAAGGTGGGACTGCTGGGTTCATACCAAGTCTATGTGGTTTCAAAGTCCATATTGTTCACTGTCTCATAGAGCACAATAATAGTTCATGGTATTTTAACTGGACCTTAGAAGAGGGGTAGAGGTTTTCTTTATTAAGACAAAAACAAACAAACAAACAGGAAGAAACAGCAGACCTCGTAGAATCTCTGAAAATCAAGCTGATGTCGCCCTTTGTAAAAGGACGTTTATATTTATAAGGGTCATCTCCATTTGTAAAGGTGTCTCCTTTACTGTACCAGACCTGTTTTCACTATCATGGAGAAGGTAGGGACTAAATCTGCATAGCCATCTTACCCTTGTCTATGGTGCTTTCCCTGGTAACCTCCCATAACTGACTCTCCACTCACAACATCTTTTGTCTTTAGCTGAAAGTGCTATACTTAAGGTGATGGCTTTCAATTTTGGAGAGTTCCTAGGTCTCTCCCATATATACAAGAGGTTTAATTTGTTTTTCTTCTGCTAATGTCTCATGTTAATTTGATTATTAGTCCAGCTAGAAGAACTTAGAAAAGTATAAGGAAAATTATTTTTGTGCCCCAACAATTCAGTTGTCAATTTAAAAAAATGTTATTTCCCTGTGCTTCCTGTTGCGAAAATGGAGTCTGAAACATTTTTATCAGGGAAAGTGGAAATGCTGACCTATTTTTCAATTTCTCTATAATTAGAGATTCACCTATCAAAGTCAATCTAATTCTTGATGTGGGAATTTTCTAGGAAGGTAAAGTTAAATCACTAGAAAGAAGGGGAGCAGATTTTCTGAAATATTTCAGAAGGCTTGAACAAATTAAATGAGGATGAAAGAAATATATAAAAATCTTAGTCCAACCACAATAGTGTTCAGATGAAATTAGCACATACTGGTGATATGGAAAGTTAGTAGTGATAGTAAATAATGGTAATTACCATTTATTGATAGCTTAGAGTTTTTAGACATCGAATTAGTTGTTTTTGTAAGGTAAATGTGTGACATGCAGAGAGAAGTTTTAAAAGTAAGCCTTTTTTGGGAGAGGGCTCCAGGACGAGGTTCTATGGTCCAGAGAGGAGAGGGGCCAGAGAAGTCACACCCTGGGATGGGAGGGCACAGTTTTTATGGGGTTAAGTGGGGGTAGGTTATAGGGTGGAAATGTTAATCAAATGTTAGTTGAGCATCTGGATTAGGGTGGTGGCACCCGGGGCTTTAGGGTGGGCCCTGATTAGTTGGGCGTTCTGGACTTTGATGTCTGGGCTGGAAGGTCTGGATTCTGATATCAAGCTGGGAAGCCTCCAGACAGGCATCTGGCTGGTTCTTCCCACGCCAACCTAACATTTTTTACACCCATTCTTTCAGCAGTTCTATGAAAGAAATCTGTACACCGCTTATCGGACTTGTAGAGTGGACTCAACATTCTGAATTAGGCTAATTTAGATTTCAACTCTTTTCACAGTATGCCCCCACTCACACAATTTATTATGAAATTTGGATCCTTGCCGGACTTGTTTACATTGTACATCCTTCTCTCTCCAAGAAGGGAGCAATGATGTCGAGTGAAAAGAACATGAATGTTGGTGTTAGATCTAAGTTCTTATCCTAAAAGTATATACCTGTCAGTGTGTATTCCCTGGCCTCAGCTTCATGTCTAAACTGAAGGTAACATCTGCTTGTAAGGATTACATTAGATGTAATATCTACCAGGTTCTCACCCAATGTCTGTTTCTTTTCCTTTTTTTCCACATTATGTCCCCCTACTTTCCCATTCTATGATAAAACTGTAATTCTTTTTGTCATAGAAATTTTATTGCTTTCCGTATATCCTTTATGCTTAGCCTTAACATTTTTGACTTTATCAATCTCTTTATTTCTATGGTTCTATTTTTCTGAAACTCTTTTTGCCTAATTTTGCCACTCTGTGTGTAAACACCTATTTCCACCTCTAACCTGTCCCTCTGATTATAGTGCAAAGCCCACCAGGTTTGCCTCAGATTTTAGTTGAAAAGCTGACCGTACAAATGTGCTGTGTCCAAAAATACATTTCTAATTCAGCTTGAAATTTCAATTTTTATTTTCCATTTGTTTACAGAATGTAAATGAAGGAGTCTTCAGTCAGAAATAAATTATAAATATTTATTTAAGGGTCTTAGAGTTTGCAAACCATAAACACAACTAGGCAATACCCAGAATGTTCTTAAGAAGAAAGAAAAGCTGAGGGTTCTTATAGTAACAAGTACATTCTTGAGAAGAATCAGTCCTGCGTTCTTAGCCTCTGGATTGGGCTGAGATGATAATCCTTGGGATGACTGGGTTTCTGGATAATAGAAGCCAGGTGGTCTAGATACGTGAACATTTGTTAATGGAACAAAAAAGGGGTCCATTTGCCAATTTATACGTAAGCCAAAGAAGAGATACGTGCAAGTTTTGCAGCAAAAAAAGTAAAGCTTATTTAGAGAGCTGCAAGTTCCAGAGATACAGGTGAACTAGTGCTCTCAACAACCTGGCTCCCCAGGAGTATAGATTATATAGGGAGAAATCAGTAGTCATAGAAACTAAGGGAGTTGAGGTCATGGGTGCTACTGATTGGATGATTGGAGAAGGATAAGGTAATTGATTATCATGTCCCTTTCTGGAATCAGCCATGGCTCTTTGACCAGTGGGGTTGTTCTGCCTCGGGCCTGAGGCTGAAACGTGTCTAAAGCCAAGATGTTATCCTTAGTCTAAAGTTCAACCAAAACCTTTTATTCTCAGGGTTATAGACCTGAGGCTCAGTTAATCTTATGTCCTAAAACTTAATGATTGAAGGAGTAGGCACACAGAGGAGAAGGGTTGAAAAAAGCAAGTGAGTCACAGTGCCATTATCTGGGCAAATCCAGCTTGAATCAGAGAACAAAAAAAGTGCATTAAAGAAAGGAAGTTTGTGTGCAGTTACACATTCTTTCATTTGTTCTTTAGGGGGTGATCAGAGGGTAATCAAGGTTTGATGTATATTTGGGCGTTGATGCAGGACTGGAAAGTTCAACAGTTTAAGTTCCCAGGCTCACTAAAACGAGAATAGAATTATATCTTCATATCTCAACCTACTTGATTTTAATAATTTAACAGCTTGATTATAGTGACTTCATTTTACTTTTCACTCTATTCCTCACAATAGATGCAATATTATAAATGGTGGTTCTGTTTCTAGACCAAAAGCCTAGAAGCAAAGCATGTTTAACTCATAAATTGAAATATTCTATACTTGTAACAAAGTAAAAGAAAATAATGCCGTTGTAATTCTAGTAATAAAATAAAATAAAAACAGTATTCAGTAAGAAGTAATTATTTACCTTAAACATTGTTTGTAGAATGTAGTTGATGGAAATTTTGAAAAGAACATTCAAGTGTTTTAGGAATTGCAGTGTTTTTATATTATGGTTAATAAAATTTTTTTCTCATATTTACTATGAAAATACTAATTTATTTGTCATATTAATAGGTTTTGTTTAGGCCCACAAATGGAATAAGAAAGAATAAGACATTTTCCATTTATTAAATCCACCTTCTATCTCCAAAATCCTCTCTGTTGCTTAGCTTGTTTGTTTCTTCTTTAGTTCTGAGAACTCTCCTTTTTTATTGAAATCTTGCTACTCCTAATTTAGAACTTAACTCAAAGCTGAAATTTAAAGGTCTCTATATACTATAAAGCAGCGGTACCCAGCCCCCAGGCTGCAGACCTGTACTGGGGTGTGGCCTGTTAGGAACCAGGCCACACAGGAGGTGAGTAGCTGGAGCTTCATCTGTATTTGCAGCCGCTTCCCAGTGCTAGTAGCATCCCCGCCTCAGCTCCACCTCAGATCTTCAGGCATTAGATTCTCATAGGGGCACCAATCCCTGGTGCCAAAAGGGTTGAGGACTGCCGCTGTAAGGTAATGTTTTTTAAACTGCAGATTAAGATCTTTTGGTAAGTTGTGAAATAACAATTCAGTAGACTGTAACCAGCATTAAAAAAAAGGAAGTAATAGAAAATATATGAGTTTATCAAGTATGTAGAGTTAAATAATATCTCTTGAAGTGTTTGTTGGGTCATAATGTAAAAATATTTTTTACTTTGGATGTGATAAAAAATTAAATAAACCCACTACATATAACAAAAGACATCCTTTTTCAAATTATTTAGATATTTTATAGTGAACTCTTTTGGTTAAGTTTTTGCTTTTTTTGTGGCTCATTCTTCATATTAAGAAAATCTTGTTACTTCATACCTAGGTATCAATTAAGACTTGAGTGTATGCTTACGCTCACATCTTGGGTGATACGGAGTGGGTGTTACTGGACAGAGTTCCCACAATTTTTTGTTGTATGTAAACTTTAGAACTTATTTGATGCCTTAATTTAAAATAAATGACTAGCAGTAAGAGCTACAGCTTTAATGCAATATAACTAGATTTGATCAGTTATTTGCTAGCTTACTCATCTGACATGGTTTTAAAAGCTGTGCTTTCCCTCCTTTTTTATTTTTCTCACTGTTTTTAGAGTTCCACAATAAAAAAGACATTTAATGGCCAGTTTATTTAAAAATTCCTTAACACATCCTGATTTTTCTTACATCTAAATATTTTTCAGTTGGATTCTTCTAATTTTATTTGAGTTTTACTTTATGGTAATGAATATACTGTCTTGAGTATCACTTGCCTCTGTGGTCTATAATCACAACAATACTTACATATTCATCTAAGTACAAGAATTTTTTTATTTAAATAATAAAGAATATATTGGTTTTGAAGTCTTATCTTTGTGTGAGATGTATATAGAACATGGTATAAGCAGTCATTATACATTTTTACTAAGTGCTTGTTTTTTAGGCAAGAAATAAAACTATAAATTTCATTACATGTGGGACTATTTCATTTGGAGAATCGGGATAACTTCTCTTAATTTTTTGAACCAGTAGGTCTATATTTGCCCTGGGATGACAAAATGCAAATTATAATGTCCTTTGTTCTATTCTCTATATTCGTACCCATGGTAAAATGTGAATATAGAAACTTGTAAAAGTCATAGGAAATCGGTGTGAGTTTTTTTCCAGTGCTTGAAGGATGACCTTGCAACTCATAGCTCATTATCCATGTTCTATAATTTTAGCTTAAATGTTTCCATGGATAACTCCTTATTCCCTTTCATAACTATGCAAACTATTGGCATAAGTGAGCTAATGAATTAATGTATTAGTTTGGAATAAGGTTGTTCCTGAAATCATCAACTGCAAAATCATCATTAGTCACTGTAATGAAAATAGAACTTCACCTTGCATAGTCAGCATCCTACCAAGAACAAAGAAATTGCTATTGTTTATCTCCCTCTCTGACCTTGTTTGTTACATGTGCCTAGTGAAGACAGGTGGTGAAGTCTTAGTCACTTCCCTTTCCCTTTTTATATTTCATTCTCTAATAATTTCCAATATGCCTTTCACTTTGCTTTCCTAATATTACAGTGTCAGGGCTGAAGGTGGCCCTGCTCTACTTTGCAAATGAAGAAACAGAGATGGAGATTAACTGACTTGGTGTTAATCAGCTCCTTAGTGCACAGCAGGGACTAGACATCAAGTCTTGTTCCCACTCTCACCTGACAGGAAGTCAGTGCCAAATAAGTCTTTGTTAAACTGAACTAGCTCTTGCTACTGTATCATCTTTAAATGAGTGGCACATGATTGCATTTAATCTTCATAATAACTTGGTCACTGTCACATGGTTAAAACTACAACTTTGATGTTCTCTAGTAAATTTTGCCTGGTCCTAAAAGCAGGTCTACAAAAGGACTGGGAAGCTATGTTTATTAGAAAATCCTCCTACAGCTTCACTTTTTAGCAGTTCTTTAAGTACTGTTTCCTATAGTAATTAACCATTTTCAAAATTATGCTTTTTCTTAGAGTCTATGTGCTTCTCTTATGCTATATATATGTTTTTTGAAAGTGCTTGACTTTTTCATCGGTTTCTCTTGCTCATCCTTAGATGGGAAAAATTCTACCTGGCTTTGGTGTTTGTTAAAAAAAAAAAAAGGAGATACAGTACTGTTGGACCCTGTGCTGTCTACTTGTTGTAGCTCCTGGTGTGAGGTGCAGGGCTGGTTAAAGTTTGTACCCTTGGCACAATATCTGGAGTCATGCAGAAATTCCTATAGTTTAGCTTTGCGACAGTGTTGGGGTTTGTAACTTACATGACATACGAGGGTAATTTATTTTAGTGATTATAAGGGTGCTTTTATCTTGTCTATCACCAGGTCTATCACACAGGAAACTCCATTTCTATGGAGAATGAGCTGCTTGCTTCTTGGGCTCTTCCTATCACTAGCCTGTCCACAGTGCTTGTTTTATTTACTGCCATGTAGCATGTCCTTGCCCATTTACCTCTAGCCTTGTTTTATACTATGATTTGCAGGTTTTGAGCATATGCATGAAACGAAGTGGTTGTTGTGGGCTAGAAGAGTGTGAGACTGACATAAAGTAGCTGGTTTCCCATTAGGCAGATGGTAAGAGGCAGATAAGCTGGATGAGAGGAAGAAAATTGCTTGAGCTGACAATTGTGCTTTCTTAATTCAGAAGTGTCTGGGCTATAGGTAATAGACATTTTATCTCTTGCAGTTGGTTGTCTGTTAACCTCGGTTTTCAGTGTTGCAAATTAGTTTATCCACATTGTCATCCAGATTAATTTAATGGGAAGTTAGGAGAAGTCATATCAGAGACTTATTCAGGTGATGTTTTTTAAATCCAGTAAAAACATCTCTTATTTGTTCTTTAAGCTTTCTAGGATGAAGTGGAATACAATCTTTTGTTTTTATTGGACTAGCTTATTATTTCCTAATCATACTAATGAAAGCTAATATTTATTATCTTGTCAGACTTTCAGCTGTGTCTTCATTTTATTAAAACAACTTTGAAAGAAGGTCTTAGTTTCCTCATTTTTAAAGTAAAGATGTGGGGACTTAGAGTAAAGATTTGCTTAAAGTCTCAAAATTGCTAATTGATAGAGCTGAGATTCAAATCCAGGCCAAACTTCTCACATCACATTCTTTTTATTACAAATTTTTGAGAATATAGTTAGCTGATTATTTGAAAGCAAGTGGTTTTCTAGAATTATTGTGGTATGAAAATTTTTATGTTTTATTTTAATTATATCTGAAAATAATGTGCTTTGAATCTTCTTTTTGAGATGACAGTTTCTGGATTTCCTCTTGGTGCCTTCATACTTCTGTCACACATTAGTTCTGTGGCTAATTATCCCAACGGAAAAGTAACAGCGTCTTGCCATGGAATGATTCCTGAACATGGTCACACTCCACGCTCTGATCCGATTCACAACATTTCAGTGAGTCAGATGACATTCACCTCAGGAGATCAGATCAAAGGTACCGTGCTGGGGTTAACTGCTTACGTTTTGAATTCTATTCTTTTACTATAAATTGATTTTTAAATTATTTTAGAGTTATACAATTTCAGTTAAAAATCTTCACCTATTTTGGTAGGATGCCATTATATTATATTTCCCATTTTTGTGTTTACTACAAATGACTATATTACTTAAATAGCATATCTATCCCCCATGCAGAACAGATTCAAAATGTTTTTCTAATCATTGTTTAGTATATCTTCATTAACAATACTATTAACTCAATAGAAAAGGAAAAGAAAGTTTATTTTATCTGGTTTAAGATATAATAAACCCTTACCTTTCTCAATATAGTGTAATCTCTTATACTTTCCTGACAAAATGTAGGTTGACAAAGGTGTATTTATAGTAGCATTTTACAAATTCTATTTTCTGCAACTCTAGAAATGCAAAATATTAATAGGTACTCTAACAAAAAGAGTAAGTGGAAAACATACTCTGTATGTTATATATAATATACCTTTCAGAGTATATCCTGCATAGTAGGATGTTAAAGGTCCTGAGGGATTTGCAGTAAAGAAACAAGTAATTACTTCTTATCCATCATTTTCCAAACTAATTTGGCCCAATGGACCACCCCGTGATCATTGCCTAACTACCTTTCCCCCCACCCACCCTCCGCCACACCCCTGGTGGAATGGCTATCGCCATCCCATGGAGCCGATGTCCTATGAACACAGTTTAGAGCCATGTCTGTAGGATGATTTCTACTGTTTTCTCTCCTGGGGTAGTTTTGTATATGAACACCTGATTCTAACTCTGTGCCTCCTCTAAAGTTTCCTTTTGGCATGTTGCTAAATCTCTTAACTTATCTTTTTGTCTGTTTGTTTCTTAGTTACTTTGTCAGGGCCAGAATTTAAAGGCTTTCTCTTAGAAGCACGTGATGCTGATGCTCTGAGTGGCCCTCCTGTTGGCTTCTTCAAACTGATTGACAGTCAAGTGTCACAGCTTCTGACCTGTGATGATATACAGGTTTGTGTTTAGTTTGAAACTGATTTCTGTCAGTTGCCATGGGTCTTCACTACAGGGTGTGTTTGCAAGATAAAAAACAATATTACCTATGTACATCAGACATCTGAATAGATTCACAATGATCCAGGTTTCCCCTAATTTTACTACGGGAAATTATATATTCTTATATGTCAGCATCTTAAGAAAGATAAGAGCTTGAAGAGTTTTTAGCTTTTGATATTTTATATAATATTGATGCATATTGATTTTGAAGGGTGTAAATATTGAAAATAGAGTTCTAGAGTGGGACAGAAATCTAATTTTTTTCATTCATTCATTTATTCATTCGGTAAACATTTGCTATATCAAGAACTATCCTGCATACAAGGGATATGGTAATGAATAAGACCTACTCTGTTTCTTGAAGTGATTATACCCTTACACATAAAAAAACATGTGGACATGTGATATATGGCACACAGGTAGAACATATGGATATAGGACAGACATATGAGTATAATAGCCTGATGACTTAGATTAGAAGCATGCCCAGGATGGGTGGAAAGAATAGTGGGGCTGCCACACACAGGCTGGAGGGAATTGAGAGAGAGCTTCTTGGAGGAGATGATCCCAAAGCCAAGCCACAAAGAATGAGTGAAATTTGTCAAGTGAATGAAAGTGGGAAATAAGATTGTTCAAGAGAAAGGAATGACTAACGTACAATGCTACATATTTGGAGGCAGGAATTTCTTTCTTTTGATGAATCTTCTGCGTACTATTTACATCTATTAATGGAAGAAATATAAATTTACGGTATAAGTGAAATGATGAGCAGGTCTATGTAGCATTAAAATACCCAGGTTCATAACTCTTTTGAGTTCTTCAGTTTCTGCTGACTCTAATTTAAATTAATTCATAGAGTCAGCTGCTAATCTGGTATCAACCAGTCAACATACATTTATTGAGTATGTGAGTCTCTGTTCTAAAGAAAATAATCTTTATCAGAATGCCAAGGTTATGCAATAATAAATTACTTTGCAAAATGATAGTAGTTCCAGCCATGCTGAGCTATTGAGTGACTAAATAATAGTTCTTTTCCATTTTATTTCAGGGATCAGCTGTGAGTCACACAAATCCACACAAAAAAACAGAAATTAAAGTGTACTGGAAAGCTCCAAACCATGCCCCAAATCACATACAGTTTCTGTGAGTAGAAAGAAGAGTTAACAGTGTTGTAACTTATAATTAAAACAGTAATGGTCTGTATAATTTTTTTTGTCTTTATTGAAATATAATAGACAATTAGTTGCTTGTATTTACATTGTACAATTCAATGAGTTTTTTTCAATTATATCGAGATACAATAATATACCAGTTTCAGTTGTATAGCATAGTGATCAGAGATCCACATAACTCTCAAAGTGATCACCCTACTAAATCTAATACCCTTCTTCCCCCTTACATACTTATTACAACATTATTAACCATCTTCCCCATGCTACACTCTACATTTTCATGTCTATTCTGCAACTATCCATTTGTACCTCTTAATCCCTTTGCCTTTTTTTTTGTCCCTCCTACCCCCTCTCCCATTTAGTATCCCTTTAAATATTCTCCGTAACTATGAGTTTATTTCCACTTTTGTTGTTGTTGTTGTTTTGTTCTTTAGATTCCACATGTACATGAAATCATGAGATATTTGTCTTTCTCTATCCAACCCATTACATTCAGTGCAATACCCTCTAGGTCAATCAAGGCAATATCTTTTTCCATTTCCTTCCTTTTAGTCTGTGTGTGTCTTTTATCTGAAGTGAGTCTCTTGCAGGTAGCATATGTATGGATCTTGTTTTCTTATCCATTCAGCCACTCTATCTTTTGGTTGGAGCACTTAATTTTTTTCCATTTGAAGTAGTTGTTGATAGGAATGCAGTTATTACCATTCTTTATTCCTGTTTTTGACATATGTTTTTTTCTTCTTAAAGAAGTCCCTCCAACATTTCCTGGCTTGGTGGTGATAAATTCCTTTAGCTTATTTTTTCTGAGAAGCTCTTTATCTGTCCTTCCACTCTAAATGACAGCTTTGCTGGATAAAGAATTCTTGGTTGTAGATCCTGGATTTTCATTATGTCAAATATTTTTTGCTAAGCCTTTCTGTCCTGCACAGTTTCTTTTGAGAAATCAGCTGCCAGTCTTATGAGTGCACCCTTGTAGGTAACTAACTGCTTTTTTCTTGCTGCTTTAAAGATTCTCCTTGTATTTAACCCTTGGCATTTTAATTATGATGTGTCTTGATGTGGGCCTCTTTGGGTTCCTGGTTTTTGGGATTCTCTGAGCTTCCCAGGGTTGTCAGTCTATTTCCTTCACTAGATTAGGAAAGTTTTCCAACATTATTTCTTCAAATAGCTGTTCAACATCTTATTTTCCTTCAGGTACCCCATGACATGGATATTTTTACCTTTAAAAGTGTCTCATAGGCTCCTTAAATTATTATAGTCTTGGCTTCTTCTTTCTTGCCATTCTGATTGGGTGTCTTTGGCTTCCCCATCCTCTATACTGGAGGTTCAATCCTCTTTTTCAACTACTGTGTTGATTCCCTCTGTTATACTCTTTATTTCAGATAATGTGTTCTTCATTTCTGACTGGTTCATTTTTATGATTTCCATTTCCATTTATATGTTTTTTTATCTCTTTGTTAAAGTTCTCACTGAGTTTATCTACACTTCCCCTAAGTTCATTGAGCATCTTTATAACCAGTGTTTTAAACTCTGCATCTGTTAGGTTACTTGACTCCATTATTTCTGGATCTCTGTTTCTGTTCACTCATATGGTTTCTGCTTCTTTGTTTTTCCATTTTGGCTGCCTTTACGTGTGTGTTTCTATGTACTAAGCAAAGCTCTTAAGTCTCCCAGTCTTATTAGTGTGGCTTTGTGTGGTAGGTGTCCAGTGGCACAGACCTGAGAGGGGTTCAGCTGCAGGCCAAACTTAGCCCAAGCCTTGGCCCCTTCGGGGCTACCTGTTGAGATTCAGCAAGCAATCCACAGATGCTGTGCTTATAGTTGCCTCAAAAAGCCATACCAGAAATTGATACCAGCTGCCTCCAGTGTGAGTCTAGGCACTGCTCAGCAAATGACAGCTGACTAAGAGAGGACACACCTGGATGTGGCTTGGCTAGGACCCCGAGTTGGGGTAGGCGGAGTTTCAAGGAATCCTCTGGGTGGAGCGACCTTTGTTATCCAGTTTGATGACGTTACAACTATGATGGCACTGTGTCCATGCACTGGGATGGGGGAGGGCTCAACAGAGTAACAGTGGACACTACCAGCACTTCTGTACAGAGCGAGTCTCGCCTTGGCCCTCACTCTGACAACTCAATGTCCCCCGTAAGTCCCTGGTGCCCCTGAACAGCCAACCTGGTGCTGGTGCTCAGAGCAAGTAGGTCTGTCACTGCGGAAGTTCAATCTCAGATGCGGCCCCTTTAAGAGGCTTCTGCCACTGCCACTGCCACCACCTCCGTCTCACTCAGCTGCATGGGACCGGGTAGCTCCATGTCCTCGCCCTGTCCTACTTTTTGCCTTCGCAAGGTGCTTTCTTGGATTTCTCCCTCGTTGTATGGTTTGTTCATCTAGATCCCAGGTGATTTTTTCCTTGGTATTTGCTCCTTATTTCTGTCACAACTTTGATTTGTTGCCAGAGGGATGAACAGAGCCTCTATCATCTATGCAATATTTTTCTTCACCCTGTGTAAGTAGTTTTTCATACCTATTGGACACTCACTCATATAGGAGAAGTTTGGTATAGTAATACCACCTTAGTAATGTAAGCAGTTGTTTTGTTTGCTTTGTTTATTTTTTCCATCAGTCTATACTCAGCACCTAACATAAGACCTGGCATCTAATAAGTACTTAACAGACACTTGTTGAGTGAATGAAGTATTACATTGCCATTGCCTTCACATGAATAAGAACCATCAATTAATATTTAAGTCTATAGGGTGTATGGGCTAATGATTTTCTAGATTTGTTTTTGTCTTGGTATGAGAATATTTAAAAAAAAAAAAACAGTCCTGAAATTTGGATGACTTACGCCCTTTGAGCAGAGCACTATAAAATGAGTAGTAGTATATTCTTTATATGTCAGAGAGTAGAAATCTGTGCAGTTTAGTCTCTGGGTTTGACATTATGAAAATGCCCCAAAACAGATAAGTAAAAGAAAAGAAGAGAGAGAGAGAGAGTGAGAGCGAGGGCGTGTGTGCAAGTACAGTAAAAGTTCATTTAGTGATGGTGTGGAAGAGAGTCTCCAGAGATTTGCCTCAGACATAATTAGTAGCGCTGTTAGGCACTATTAAGTCAAGTGTCCCTACATCATTCCTTCTTTTATTCCTTCTAGAGGTTTGATTTGATTATGATGGGCCGCAGTCAGGATTCTGTCTAATCTCCCTGGTGCTTATTTCAGAGGCACGGTTGTTGAGAATTATAAAACCTACTGGGTGAAGATTCCTGGTCCTGTAATTTCACAACCAAATGCACCTCCTTTTACAACACCTGAAGCTACGGTAACACCTTTGTCAACTTTACCTCCAGTCTCTCGCTTAACCAAATCAGTAAGTAGCATATTTATGGTTTTACTAAATGCAATCGAAAATAATAGCTTCCTTGGAAATTGTGGTTCTATGCTTGGTGAAGTGTGTAGAGAAGTAGCTTTGCTGAGTTGTGGTAGCAAGTTTTTCGGTTCTCTGCAGGAAATCTGAAGGAAGTCTTCATTGCAACATTATGACTTATAGGTTAGACTAAAGGGAGTGCAAGGCCCTGCATGTTCAAGGTGAGATGATGACATTGACATATCCTCTATACTAGTAGTGGATATGTTTTTATTTAAAAATAAATCTTCCCCTCTCTCTCACTTCTCTCTCTTTTTCGCTTTATTTTCTTTCCACTACCAAATATCAAACGGGAGAAGGAGCTTAAGCTAAATTTAGACAAGATTTAGAGCAGAATCTTGGAATGGTAGTATAACTCTTAGATCTTATTTCATTAAAGCCAACGAATACTGGGGAATTCCATGTGCGGGAGTACGGAAACTCTTGCAAGCTTATCTGCTAGGATTCCATGTAGGCTCTCTGATTCAGAAGAATTACGATTGAGAAAGCATATCTTGGAAAGGGTAATGCATATTAGAAAGATGAGAAAGGTTTTACTCAAGGCAATTTTGAAAATTAGACTTATTAATTCAGAAGCGACTATAATGAAAAATGTCTGAAGGCAGGTTATTATAGCTGAAAGAACAAACTTGGGCCTGAATCCCAACTTGTCTATTTTCTGTGTGACTTTGGTCAAATTACTTAATTCTCAAAGTCTCAGTTTCTTCATCTGTAAAATGAGAATAATGTCTAACTCTTAGAAAGTATCGTGATAAGAATTAAACAGTGTAATAAATATAAGATTTCTAATTGCTTTACACTTAATAGATGTTCAGTAAATGTTAGTTCCTTCTTTTCCTTCCTTTTTCTTTTATAACTTTTTGTTCTCATAGGGAAGACCAACTAAAGCACTTGTACTTCTGTGTAATGTCTCATTTTGTTTTCCTTTTCTTCTATATTTTGTAAAATATGGCAATTACAGTTGATTACATTATTATTGTTGTACTTTGACTATCTGTTTAGGTCTGTTATTTGCATTAGTTCTTAGTTTAGTTAGTCTAATGTTTATTTATTTAAAAATTGCTGTGGGGGAGTAAGTAGTCAGTTTGGACCTCAGCTTCCCAATAGGAATCTGTTGACAAGATTGTTATTTCATATTCACATAAAAGGCATTATTGCTAGCTGTTGTTGGAGCTTTTATTGCACCTCTGTGCTAAGTTTTTAATCTTTAATTGTAGAGAGGTACATTCAGAGTCATAGGATTATAGCATTTGTAGAGCTAGAAGAATCCTAAGGTATTTTGTTCAGTTCCTATTGTAGAGTTGAAGGCAAAGGGTCCTGAGGAAGTAAGTTCTTCAGCAGATGTGATGGAGTCAAGGGGAAAGCAGAGACCCAAACTCAAGTTTTCTAGTTCTTAGTGGCTTGTTCTCTACTCTCTATGATTTTTCTTTACTCTCCTTTGAAACAATATGAAATATATATATACATATTGATCTCTACCCCAGTCCTTGCTAATGTTTGGCCTTTGACCCTAGTTCCTGATACAGATCTCCTAAAATCCTTTAATTTTCTAAGTGATAGGTGTCTGATACAGAGCTCCTAAATCCCTTGAAATTTCTTTGGTGATAGGAACTTGTTTTATTCTAATGAGGTGACCCTGGGTGGGCTCCTGGATGGGGGGCTGGTCACCAGAAAGACCAAGCCATGAGGGCTGGTCACCAGAAAGACCAAGCTTGGGACTATCAGTCCTACCTTCATTCTCCAGAGAATTGGATAATCTATCATGCCTATGTGATGAGGCCCCCATGAAAATTTCAGAAGTGTCGGGTTCAGAGAGCTCCTGGGTCACTGAACACATGGAGGTGCTGAGAGGGTGGTGCCTGAAAGAGGTCATGACTGCTCCACACCCCTCCCCACATACCTTTCCCTATGCATCTCTTCCATCTGGCTGTTCTGGGTCATATCCTTTCATAATAAATTGGTACTTTAGTAAGCAAACAGTTCTCTTGAGTTCCATGAGCCATCTTGGTAAATTTTCAAACCCCAGGAGGGGATTGTAGGAACATGCAATTTATGGCCAGTCAGGAGTACAAGAGATAACCCGGGACTTGTGATTGGCATCTGAATTGGGTGCAGTCTCGCAGGACTGAGCTCTTGTGGGATCTGACACTAACTTCAGGTAGATACTGTTAGTATGGAATTGAATTATAGGACACCCAATTGGTGTCCACAGAGAATTGCAGAGTTGCTTAATGTGGGGAAAAAACCCCACACATTTGGTGACCTGAAGTACTGATAGAATATAAGAAGAAATGAGAGTTTTTTTCTATATAGTTCTTAATAAATCTAGTTATATAATGTTTAGTTCTCTTCTGAAATCTACCATCACAGTCCATTCTACAAGACGACTACTCATTTGCTCTGTCAAATTGTAGAGGTGACATTTTTTAATACTCATCCTCTTATCTGTCATACCGAGACATCCTAATTGAAGTCTTACAGATTATTCTTGATTCTCCCCACTAAATTGTTATTACTGTAATTTGGAGTGGTGGAGTAAATAGGAGTAATCTTTTTTTCTCATATCATTTTAATATCAAATTTGAACTGAATTCTAGAGGCAGAGTCCAGGATCTAATGTAAAATCTTGCAAAGGGTTTATTTGTTTGCTTTTTAAAATTTCACCTCTGAAAACTGGAAGACACCCGTTAGGCGAAACTGTCATTGTAGATTTAAGTATTCTGTAAGAAGTTGCTCAAAATTTCCTGGAAACTTTGTTCCAGGATGTAATTATTATGAAATATTTTGTGTGCTAAAGGGACTTTAATACTTGTGCACAATTACAGTCTAACCAATGTGCCTTCCAAATTTTAATTAAAAGTAATGAAGTTTAAACGTTCACAACGTAACTACTGCTCTGATCATTTCTAATTTGGGATGTGTCTTTCTTTCCCTTATTTGAATGCTTATTATGAAAAGGTATTCTCGTTAAAACCTGTACTTCAAGGCTGATAATTAAGACTCTTTTCCTTCATCATTTTTCTAGTTCAGTGCTTCAGATTGTGGGAACAAGAAGTTCTGTGTGCGGAGTCCTTTGAACTGTGACCCAGCGAAGGAGCGTGCCTGTGTCTTTCTGTCCTTCACACGAGATGACCAATCAGTCGTGGTTGAACTGAGTGGTCCCAGTAGAGGCTATTTATCCTTTGCGTTTTCTCATGATCGATGGATGGTTTGTACTTCTCACTCATATAAGTGGTAATGAAGGGAGAATCACTGGAGTGAGCTCTAATCAACGCCAGTTTAGCTGTTTGTTCCAGAGTCAAATTATCACACTTGTGGATGGTGGTCGGGGGTGGGGTGGCTGAGAAGGGATGGGCAGAGTAACTTAGAGTCTATTCTAAAAGTTTGAGCGTTTCACATATTTATCAGTTGGACAATTACATAACTCTAAGAACAACCTGTCGTAAAAAACGTCAGGAAGATCATTTTCTTTCCAGTGAATTTGCCACTTTATCTTTCTATCTCTGTCTGTCTCTCACTATGTAATAAAGCAGGAAGTACAGGTAAAAAAAAGTTGCTCTGCATAAAATATTGTGTTGTTTGTGATGTTTTCCATCCCCTAGTTGTTTTCTCAAGTGGCCAGCAATGAAAGCATGGAGTGCTAATCTCGTTACCCCCATTTCATAATCATGGGTGCATTTCCCAAATGGAATTAAACCTGGCGTGTCCAGGCATAAATGTATTCTTTAGCAGCAGACACCCTTCTCTGATCTCCAGAGGGCAGGATTTGTTTTAGGCTGATTCTCACTCTGCCTGGGTAATGCTGAATGGATTGTGTGACTCTGTAGGTGGCAGCCTTGTGCTGTGGTGTGGAAGAGCAGAGTGCTACATAATATCCTAATTTCCCAAGGACGAGGGTGAAGAGTGCTGTGGCCAGGACCTGTGTCTTTCTTGTTCAAACAGAGTTGGCTGTGGTGGGGTGGGGATAAGTACACATGGAGAAAATCCTCTCACCTTCACATTAGCAAAGGCAAGGAGTCTTTTCTTGAGAGTTGCTTTGAGTGTGGCAATGCAGGGCCTGCAAGTAGACCAGTTATTTGTGTTCTAAGTTGTAGGCATAGATGCTATAAAAACATTTATCTCTAATTCAAGATATATTTACCTTCTGTTTCTAGTATAGTACTCATCAAAAATGTTTATAAAAAAGACTTAATTATGCAGGTGCAGTTGATTTACAGAGCAATCCTATTTATTGATTAAAATCATCTGTACACCTGTTAGCCTAAATTGGGGGAAATAAATCATCCTCAAAACATATTTTTAAAGTGGTTATTTCTATTTTTGGTTATTTTAAAATTTTTAGGATATTTTTATGACCTGCCATTTCTTTTCAGTATGTGATATAAATTTAAATACTGGAGATATGAATACTGATTAAATAACCTAAATTACACCTATTTTCAGTTTGGCTTATAAATTAAGTATGAATTGTTTTGATGTCAGACCCATCATTAAAATTGATGAAAAATAATATTTTTTCATCATTAAAAAATATATTCTCAGATTTTTGCTAACAATGACTTGCTAATGTCTGAATTTTAATTACATTTCAAAGAATATATATCTTCCCCATCTCAGATAATTTGTTAAATGATATAAAGTATTTCAAGTATACATGCTATATTTGCTTCTGCTGCCTTCCTCCCCCTGCCCACTATCTTGTTCTGTAAATAATTCCTCAGTGTTCAAATTCTAGAAT
Organism: Eidolon dupreanum; assembly: GCA_028627145.1. Taxonomy (NCBI): domain Eukaryota; kingdom Metazoa; phylum Chordata; class Mammalia; order Chiroptera; family Pteropodidae; genus Eidolon; species Eidolon dupreanum. The sequence continues at coordinate 26,734,744 of CM053517.1, read as the reverse complement.
GTTCTCAGTCCTAATCTCTCTCGTACATCGGATTGAGATGTCCACCTGCCAGCTGGTCTTGTTTCGATGAGTGAGTGTTCCTAGACAACACAAATTATCATCTATAAAGCCGAACTTGTTATCTGTCCTCTGTGTTCTCCATTGCTTGGTGATCAACAACAATAATAAACAAGCTACCATTATTGATTTCTTGCTTCTTTTCAGATACTATCCTGGGAAACTGATAGCCTATCTCATTCATTACTGCCACCATCTTCTCTGGTGTTTAGAGAAATTTTGCTTGTGACTTAGATTCCTCCCTTTTATTCCCCTCTCAGGTCTGTCTTCCTTCTACTCACCTCTAACTTTTGGTTTTGAAAGTTTTAAACTTACATGAATGTTAAAAGAATACTACAACAAACACCAGTAAGCCCTTCATCTGCATTTGGCACTTTATCCCTCACTCTCTCTCATTCTCTCTTTCTCTTTCCATGTGTATATGTGTGTGTGTATATATGTGTATTTGTGTGCTTGTGTAGAGATTGACTTATGAGGAGTATATAAAAAAATTCTTATGGCTCACAGATGATAGATGTTCTGGAAAACATGCAATGTTTGTTTAAATCAGAGATTGGCAAACTTTTTCTGTAAAGGTCCAGATAATAACTACTTTAGAATTTGTGGGCCATATGGTCTTTGTTGCAGCTGCTCAGCTGTTGTTGCAGTGCTAAAGCAGCAATAGACAATCTATAATTAATAGGTGTGGTTGTGTCCCAATAAAAGTTTATGGATGCTGAAATTTGGATTTCATATATTTTCACTTTTTATGAAAAAATATTATTATTGTTTTAATTTAAAAAATTATTTGGATAGGTAAACACCGTTCTCAGCCTGTGGCCTGTACAAGAACAGGGCATCAGGCTGAATTCAGTCTGTGTGCCATGGTTTGTCGATTCCTGGTTTAAATCACAGTGACTCCAGATTTCTTGAGTTGGGCTAAATGAGTTAAATATAAGATGTGTAAGAGTGAATAATTGCTTTGCTAAGGTTATATACTTGAGAGTCTCAAAAGTAGAACTTTAAAAAATAAATTTAAACAGAATAGCTAAATTTATTATAATTCATTAATCTTGCATCTTGTTGAAGGAGTTTAGTTACTAAAGCACATAAAAGACCTTGCTAATTTATAGAGAACAATTTAGAATAGGCAAAACAACAAAAACTATAGAATATAACTTAAAATCCAAATTATTCATTTGTACCATGCCTTAAAAAGGTACCGTGCACTTTGAAGATGCAATCTCTCCTCTGATGGCCACTTCCTCCCTCTGCCCCCCGCCCCCAGCTTTATTGAGGTATAATTGACATATGACATTGTGTAAGTTTAAGGTATACGATGTGATGATTTGATACACATATGTAATGCAAATTAACCCCCACAAGAAGGTTAGTAATCACCTCACATAATTACTATTATTTTTTTTTTGTGGTAAGAACATTTGAGATTTTCTCTCTTAGCACCTTTCGAATATATAATACACTATTGTTACCTGTAGTCACCATGCTGTGCAATAGGCCCCTAATGACAGTCACTTTTATTAGATCTAACTTTTAGAGCCAAGGAATATTAGAGACTGAGGGATCAATAAGAATTAGACTGACAAAGAATGCCTTTTTGAGCTCAGACATATTGGTCTCAATATGTAATAGTAAATTTATGGAGTGTGTATGATATTAGCAATATCTGAATCTAATGTCTTCCATCTCAAAAGTTACTCCCCCAAACCCCATTGTAATGCAGTCATGAAAATTTATAAGACATAGATATTTATTTACAAATAAATATCCAGAACAATGTTCATGTTAAGTTAAGTGAAACAAGGTAATGGAACTGTATATTTTCTCATTTGGGGAGAAAAAAATAGGTAGAAAGACAAATAGATTTAGATGAATACATATGAAAGCATTAAAGTGGAATTCTATTGGTGATGGATTTATGGGCATTTAAACATTTTATATTTCCATTTTAATCTTTTTTTCACATTGTAATTATATTTCATATTATACCAATTATTTTTATTAATAAACTGGATGACTCAAGTTTATTAATAAATTGGCTATTCTCTAGAATTTTTAGTATCATTTATGATTGTCAGTACATTATGTTTTAAAAGCCTCAGATGCTATTTGATTTTATTAGGGATTAAAAAAAATAAAACATTGAAATTCCTCTGAACTTTTCTCACTTGCAATTGTTTTTCAGGGTGATGATGATGCTTACGTGTGTATTTATGAAGATCAGACTGTGCACATACAACCTTCTTACTTAACGGGGCGAAGTCACCCCGTGATGGACTCTAAGGTAGGTGTGCAAAGCCTGGGCACCTCTCCGTGGCCTGTCCACTTCTATTTATGTGGTCGACAGTGGCATGGCTGGGCTGCAAGACAGCCTCCAATCCGCAGTTAGCCGTGAGCCTGACCAAGGGCCTGGCAGCAGGGTTCTTGCCTTCTAATAATCTGGGAAATCTATGTACTTATTTTTTTACACTATATATGTGTGTATACACACACACACACACAATTAAATTATATAGATTTAAAGTGTGTAATATGATGTTTTTATATATATATATGTATGTGGTGAAATAAATGCTACAGTCAAGCTAATTAATAATCTATCTCCTCACATATTTACTTTTTTTTTATGGTGAGAGCACATGAGAAATATACTTTCAGCGAATTTCTAGTATTCGATACCATATTATTAGCCATAGTCATCACGCTATGCATTAGACCTCTAGACTTATTTGTCCTACATAACTGCAGCTTTGTGCCCTTTGACTTACAATTCCCCTTTTCTGTGTTTTAGAAAGCACAAGATAAGTTTCTCTTGTAGGAAAAGATGAATTCCTGTTTGTATCACTTAAATTCTTTTTGTTGCATCTTACAAAAAGTATTTTATGCTAGAGTAATCAGGAGGATCACTTTGTGAATTATATAAATGTCTAACTACTATGCTGTAAACCTGAAACTAATATATAATAATATTATACATCAACTCTAACTGAAAAATAAATAAATAAATAAATAGATAAACAGATAAATAAATAAATAAATATTTTATGGTTTGTAAGATGGTCAAAGCATCAACCCCCTTTCAGAAGCTTACAGACAGATTTTTAATAAAGAGGAGGCTTACGTTAGTGACACAAAGAATTTCTTGACTAGTGAAAAAGAGTAGCACATGTGATAGAAACCAGTTCAGTGCCTCGGGCAGCTGTCTTAAATGCCCCTTGTTGGCATCTGTGCCAAAGGTGGCCTATTTCTGGTAGAGAAATGTCTTTCTCATAGGGCAATTGATAAGCAAATGAGTTCTGAGTGAGGCCTAATGACATGTTATGTTCTCTGCATAGCTCTCCTATGGGTTTGACTCTCACAGGTGAGTTGGGACTTCTCCCAAGTTGTTGGTTGCATTTTGGCCACTAGGATCTTACTTGCTAATTGTTTCTTCAGTGTTTTTGATTGATTGTGTGTTAGTAGCTAGATGAAGTTAGTACGTCTGCCAACATTTCTAAACTGGTTAGAGGAATTGTGGAGTTTGACTCAAAGCAAAAATAATATTTTTGCCAAGAGGGTAAAGGACAAACTGGGAGAAAATATTTCTTGTACTCTTCAAAGAGGAAGTGGAAAAACAATGACACTGCAGACAAAACATGCACAGAGGATCTTAGAGAAAGGAAATTGAACAGGTCAGGATTTTGATCATAACTTATTTTTAGCAAATCTTTGGATAATGCTGCAAAGACCCATTGTGTGTGTTTGTAGGATACTCTTGAGGATATGGCTTGGAGGTTGGAGGATGGTGTTATGCAGTGTTCTTTCAGAAGAAACATTACCCTTCCTGGAGATAAGAATAGATTTGATCTAAACGCAAGCTACTACATATTTCTAGCAGATGGTGCAGCTGATGATGGTAAGTACTGTATATTGATAAAAGCTGTCTTTTCAAGTTTTTTTGGTTCTCTTCTTTCCTTTTCTGCTCTGTTTTAGAGGCACTACTGTAGTTGCTCATTTTTAAGATATACCCTTGTGGGTAAAGAGTTATCAAAACCCATTTCCATTTTTGCCTGACAATTTGACCTTAATTGACCTTCTAGCTTTGTTTCCCTGGAACCTAGATAAAGGTAGTGTCAACTATGTTATAAGGCGACATGCTTAGGGTAAAAGTGATTCTTGGCTAGTAAACAGCATTTGGACCAGGAAGAACTATACGTGCTTGGTAAGCCATATCTTTGGGATTCCCTGAGTGTAGTGACATTGGCAAATCCCTTGCAGGGACATTAAAGGTTGTTGCAAGAGATATTGGCTCTTGTGAGATAATCTGTCCAATATGCATCTCATCTCCTTGGATCTGAGCTTTCCCCAGGGAGGTGACGAGGAGGGAAAGAGAACAGCTCCTGGGTAACTGAGTAAACTGTACAGGACCTCCCATCAAGGGAGAGTACCTCGCTGGGTCCTGCGGGTGTGCTGCATTTCCTGACCTGCAAATTTCTAAGTGACTGTGATGCCAACTGCAGCCTAAGGTGGTTTTATGCATTCATATGTTTAGTTTAGGCTACCCTGGTGGATATTGCAACATATCAGTGAGAATAATTAGCTTTTGTTTAAGGTCTTGGCTAATGATGTTTTGAAGACCCACAGGAAATGCCAAGGTAGTATTTAGTGCTTTTCTCTCAGGAGATATTGCTGCTCTCAAACTTTGAGCATATAGCCCACTTTGAAAGTGGTGAGAAGCTGGGTGTATAGAGAGCTTGGGATCTGGAAGAGCAGAAATGCGGCACAGGCAAAATTGTGAGAGGCCTTGAATATTCTACCACGTGGTTTAGATTTTATACTGTAGGTAAAGTGGAGACACAAAAGGTTTTGAAGCAGGATAAAATGTCTACTCAGTGAAAATTTAGGAACATTTGTAGATTTAGTTGTAGGTGGTATGTATAGTTGGTTTAGTCAAATTATGTATTCTTACTTGCACCAGCAATAGCAAATGTTACTCGAATATAATTTCTTATTTAAATGATAATGAATAAAATATTAGTACTTAGTGAGTGCCTGTCACTAAGCACCATAGTTAAGTTTTCATTTTTATCTTCATAAAAACTACACTAGGTAGGTACTATTATTATCTTTATTTTATCTGTGAGGAAACTTAGAAAGGTTAAGTAATTTGCCCAGAAAAATAAATGGTAGAGTTGGAATTTGAACCCAAACTCTTTGATCTCAGATCCTAAGTATTCAGTACTCTCAAACATGGAAAATATAGGAAATTAATTTTTAATAAAGAAAAGTTAAATATTTGTGTTCTTAAACAGATACCACTAAAGTGCAGATAATTGTGTTATTGTTATTATTACTTATTAGACATTACCTATGTCTCATTTATTTCACATAGAGGCTTATTACAGGATCATATATTGCCCATTGTAGAGGTAAGGAAGCTGGAACCTAGAAATGCTAATAAGTTGTTCAAAATCAAACGAATGGCAGAGTCAGGAAGTAAACCCAGGTCTGTTTCA